>JAENPR010001339.1:0-166993 GCA_018135685.1 Themeda triandra | reverse complement strand
GCAATTATGAAGCACCTCTAAACTAAAGCATACTATAACGAGACAAAGCGGCATGAGAGCACTACGAGAGATTTACTCAAACGGTGATGGCGGGGCATGATTAATGTTTAGCAAAGCGAGCATGCCTAAGGTAGGGACAACCAAAATAATGTAGCAACATGGCAAAAGATGTATTTATGGAAGTATATCCCCCAAGCTTGAATTGGAGAAATCAAGATTGGATGAATGCAATTCAATGTTGCATAGTGATTGGTTGGGCATACCTTGCATGTGTTATTCCTTTGATCTTTTTGCTGAATCTGGAAGGTTAGTGACACGAATACTGAAGGAATATTTTCACAATTATAACTCTATGCTCATTTAACAAGGACAACACAATAGAAAGGTGAACAGTTATGCCATGATCGAATAGTGCTTGTTTTAGGACACTAAGCTTGTCATTGGGAAACCTTCAAGATGTGAATTGGTGAAGTGGTTTCCCCTCAACACCAATCTATGTGCACTAATCTCGGGATTCAACACAATGAGATCTACAATATTTATGATAAGTATATATGTCTACAACCACCCTCTTAATATCTTTAGGAACAGGGAGCATGAGGGGGTTGAAGATCTCGTGTGGGGCAATGTTAGAGAGACTAAGTGAATCAGGAGATTTTTCATATGAGCAAGGTCTTGATGGGGTGTTTAAGAAGTAACTACTTTGCTCATTGAAGCCTCCATCATCTTTCACTTCCAAGGGTGACTCGACATAAATGTCCAAAATTCCCCCTGGATCGTCTATCGAAATGATCTCATCTAAGGCCTTATCCATCCATTCAGTGGCCATAGCACATAGGTTTTTAATGCTCTGTAGCCATGGATGTTGATCTTCGTGGTCCTCTATATGTTCTCGATGATTCCTATGTATGGGATATCTAGATGGACTTCTAGGATCATCAGGAGGTTTAGGAGAAAGGGCATAGAATGAGTCATAAGAGTCAAGGATGGGTTTAAAGATGGGTTCGTATTCTATATCTGATGTGGGCATAGAAGGGGAGAACATAAGTGTGGATTCTAGATGGCTTTGCTCTCCTTCTATGGCATCACTTGACATGCCATCCTTGAGTCTTTCTAAACGTCTTTCAAAGGGATTGGGTGTGAGATGCTTTCTAAGAGATCTCTTCTTGAGAAGATTGTCAATGTATGCACTAAAAGATCTCTTATGAAGCGGGAAGTTTATGTTCCTCCCAAAACGCCATCTAAAATAATTTCTAAGGATAGAATTACTTCTTTCCATAGAGAATTTTGGAGTACTACGGTTTGGGATGGATAGCCAAATCATGGGATTGGAATGTTTGCAAAGTGGCTATTAAAACTTCCTCTTCTAGTTTGGGGGATGATTCCTTCCCTACCTCTACGATGTTATCATGAAGTCTAGAGCGAAAGGAGTGTGTCCACTAATAAGGACAAACCTCGCCCAGCTAATGGATAAAGAAGGAAAACTCCTCCAAAGGTGATATTATCAAGACTATATACGAGATGTTGAAGAAGAACATGGTCTTGTAAGGCTAGGTCTAAACCTAAATTTATAGGAAAATTAAAAGATTCCTAAGTGTAGCAAAAAGTTCATTACCTACTTGATCAGAAGATAGGACTTTGGGTTCGTGCCTTCTCCATGGTTAGAATGGGGCCTTGGGTCTGATACCCTGTGATTAGAAGATAGGACTCTAGCTGTAGAAAAGGGTTGGCTTTGACCTATTACAACCCGCAGTTGGTGTAGCTCATAGCTAGATGTGAAAATCATGGGTTAAGAGGTACTAGCATGTGCTCATGGGTGCAAGATATTGGTGGATAGGCGTGGAATTTGGGTTATCCATAAATATAAAAGAAAAGGCAAAATAAAAATACAAAAAGATAAAAGTATAATACAAGGTTAAGCATGACTTAAGGTTATCTCAATGGCCGTCTTTCTCCCCATTTGACGGTGCGGAAATGCTTGTTGATACTAGTCGCACACGAAAGAATCAAAGAGAAATAATCCGCAGCGCACGGATATCGGTGAGCACTTCACTACGGGAGATATTCCAGTATCGTTATTTATTTATCAGCTAGGAGAAAGCGTGCATGCGACTAACCCAAGTCTATACTTAACCCCGGAGCTACGAGACAATGAGCGATATAGAGAGGATTCTTCTCCTTTCCAAGCTATGGCAAGCTTTGCAACTACCTCTATGGGAGCACCTAAGAAAAGACACCACAGAGAGGATGCTTAACCTAGCACTTTTGGCCTACCTTACCTGCGACGGAAGTGGATTACAAAGGTAACAAAGGGGGCTGTCATCTCCCCGATACTACCACGGTTCCGGCGGGATAGGAGCATCTACGAGTGAACCTGGCCCAAACACCACGCCTCACAGCTATGAGCGATTACTCTCTATTCCCAGGGGAAGCGAATAAAGTAAACTCGTAAACCAAAGAGCAATAATAACAAGAACTTACTAGTATTAGAAGTTGAATTGGGAATGATCCTAGAACCAAGCCTGGGTTAGGAGACTTGATCCGCCGAGGCCAACCGGAGAGGAGACACCGACATCCGGGCTTCCTCCAACTCTTACCTCCACCCTATACTCTCTCTATCTATCTTGAATGCTAGGCTCTGGGAGAGATCCATTCCAAGGGACCCCTCTCACTTTGATCCTCTGGAAATAATGAATTAGGGTTTCATGGGATGCCTCCTCCGGGGCCGGGGGGCCTGCTTATATAACCCCCTAGGATGCACGCAGCCTCGGATCAAGCCGACCTAAACGGACGATTATTATTCATCCTCAAAGGCGGTGGAACGGGGATCCACGAGGGCGCGTTGATTAGGCGCTGAAGCGGGTGAGTCGGCCGACCAAGGTGGGAGTCGGCCGACTCTCCACCGAGCCGGGTCGGGCTCCCCGTTTGGTCCAGGCCTTCTCGAACCTTCAGTTACGAGAATTTTCCGGTTCCCGATTATCTCTATGTAAACGACATGGGCCTTGGCCCAGGTATTTTCGGTGACACCACGCAAACGAGACATTCACCAAAACTCGTGGAATTCCGTTAGTGTAAGCCCTATATCTAGATGGTAATTATATTTAGGTCCTTTTTCATGTCTAGTTGACGGTAAAAATTGGCACTAACGGCCAGATCAGCCGGCCGGCTCAGCCGCGTGCGACGGGAGCGGCCCAAGCGGCGCGGCGAGCGGCCCGGCCTGCACGAGGCACGCGACTTTTGCAAACCCCCGACATTTTATGAAATCACAAATCGGTACTTGCCACTATTCCACGAGTCATGCAAACTTGCACCAAGACCCCTGGACTTAACAATTCTCGACACGAGGTCCTCGCGACTCCGCAGAAACGGCTGCTTGGCCGCTCGGCCTCACCGGCGGTGAGTCCCCGGCGACCTGCGGGCATCTATGGCCTCGGCAAGACGCGAGCGCACACGCTGGGTGACTAGCGGGCGGCGGTCTGGCGACGCTTGGTCTCGGCCATATAAGCGGCACGCGGCACGCGGTAGCGCGGGGTGGCTCGTTGGAGGCGCCTCGGCGACGTCGCGTGCTTCCTACCTACGTCAGCGAATATGATGGACCAACTAATTGCCTAAAATTGGTACCTGCTGACGATGCTCGCATGCGACGGCCGCCCTGTATGGCTTCGTCGGCATCGGCGTTCGGTGGCAACCAACTCCGGCCTATCTATTAACACGACACGGCGGGCGTCATGGCGATCCACGATGCGCATGATAATGAAGATTGAGGCGGTGGAGCAAGGTTCTCCGCGAGCACGCACGAAGCGGCGGCGATGATGAGTCGACGTGCTCACGCGGCAGCAAGACGTGTCACGTGGTTGTCTGTAAAGCTATTGCGCAAACGGGCGCATGAGCGGCGCATCAAGGCGAACACGATCGTGTGGAAAATGAAAGAATTTAACCAACGGTGACTTGCTTCGAAGAAATGGCCCCTTGGCAGTCTTGTTGCCGTGCGGGGAAAGATGACGGCTCGCGGGCAACTCCGTGCGAGAGGCTAGCGCAAACGAGCTCAAACGAAGCGCAAGAGTGAGACGGAGCTGCGGCTAGAGCAATTGAGCAACAGCGAGGTGTGACGGTGAATTTCGACGGCGGCGCAAGGTCGACGGCGATGGCGGGGCGAGGAGAAAAGAGGAGAAAACGGCGGTGGCCGGCCTCTTACCATACGGGGCGAGGAGGGAGAGGGCGACACGCGAGCGGCGATATGCACGCGCGGGCGGACGCGGCGACATGCGGGATGGACGGGGCCACAGCGGCTGGCGGTGGAACGGCGAGGAGAAAGAGGGAGATGACGTCAACGTCTACGGGACAACTTAAATGCAGCAGCAAAGATCTCCATTTCTCCAAAAATTAAATGGAATCATGAAAAATTCCAAAAACAAAGTCCCACTGAAATTTTGAGATCAACAACTTTCTCAAAAGGAGCATTTTTCAAAAATCTGAACAGAAAATTAAATTTTGAATCAAATTTGAAAAGGGGACAAAAACCCTAGAATCTAATTTTGCAATTACTTTTGATTTTTCAACTAAACTTTGAAAATCTCCAAAACTAAATATTCTACTTTTCAAACTGAATAATTTTTCCAAAAACAATTTTTTTCCAAATTTTGAATAGTTTTTGACTTCTAGTTTTAAAACCAAAAGGGGACAATTGTCGGAGAACGGTATTTTCAAATATTTTGAATTTCTTTAAGGAAACTTGAAAAACTTTGAAAAGCAAGTTTGATGCTCTCATCAAGACGCTCAATAAAGCTTTTTGGACCAACCCCAATTCTTCACGGATTTTGAACTACCAAAGGGGGGTAAAAGGGGTTTTCGGCAAATCACATTTTCACAAAGAGCACATTCAACCTATGAATTTAAATTTGTTTTAGTTGATGCACATCAAGGTGAACCTAATCATGGATGCTTTGCGATGCATTATGATGACATGGCATGTTTTAGTTAATTTAACACCGAGGGTGTTACGGTCTTTCCCCTTAAAGAAATCTTGCCCCGAGATTTAAAGCCTTGGGTTGAGTAATGGAAAAGAAATGTGCCAAGAAAAACACACTTCAACTAAGGACATAAGGAAAAGGGTTTTTACCTCTCACACTAGATTAGTTATAACTCATAGAGGGAAATATAACTTAGATAGAAGCATAGAATTCCGGAAAGTTTTCCAACAGATAATCTTCCGTCTCCCAAATAGCTTCTTCTTCTAAATGTTTATCCCATTGTATCTTGTACCATTTAATTGTTACGCTTCTCATAACACGGTCTTTCTCGGGTCCAACACTCGAACGGATACTCGGAATATGTCAAGTCGGGTTCAAGTTCAATTCCCTTAACATCAACAACTTTATCGGTTAGAAAACATTTCTTGAGTTGGGATACATGAAACACATTGTGCACGCGGTGACAATTGTTCGGGTAATTGTAAACGGTATGCCAATTTTCCACATTGACCCATAATCACGAAACGGCCCAATATATCGAGGTGCTAACTTGCCTTTAACTCCAAATCGAACAACTCCCTTCATCGGTGACACTTTTAGATAGACATAATCTCCTTTATTAAACCACAATGGTCGACGCCTTTTTATATGCATAGCTTTTAAACGGACCGTGCCACTTTGATACATTTGTATATACGCTTTACCTTCTCTTCTCATTTCTTTACAAGATCAACCCCAAAGAATCTTCTTTCTCCGGGTTCGACCAATTCAATGGAGTTCTACATCTGCGGCCATACTGTAAGTGCATTCGCCCCCGGTGTGGGTTTTGGATAATTGATGACAATCAAATTAGGGACTAACATGCTCTTTCAAGTGAAATCTACAGGTGTTACTCCCGATGAAATCAAGTTGAATATTTGGTGAATTAAAGCACCCTAAATTTCATGGACAAGGAGGCGCTTCGACTCTCGGATATTCCTAATCTTTTATCTTTGCCTTGAGTCGTAGGAAACGCGCACTATCAAGAGGGACACAAAACTAGTTAGCAAAATGGGGTTCAAAAGTGCTCTTGTCGACCTAGTTTTAGAGGTTTGAGAGGCGGATGGAAGTTCCGGTGGGTAGCACGGAAGGAAGTTCCGTAAAATGTTTATTCCGTCATGAGCGTGGAAGGCTGATTTTCGGCTGGATCGGGTCCGATCGTAGGACCGAGGAAGTTGAACGACTGCCCATGAGCGCCCGCACAAGATCAAGATTTTGTTCCGGCCCCGTGCCCGGAAGTTCCAGTCGTCGGAAGTTCGATCCACCGACCGGAAGTTCCGATTTGTACGTAACTCGGCGTGCGCGCATCGAGTTTTGTTCCGGCCTCTGTCCGAGGTTCCTGTGCGGACCGGAAGTTCGAATCTCCGGCCGGAAGTTCCGGTTGAACCACAACTGACTCGACAAGCCAACGGTTAGTTCGTAGTGGACCTGAAGTTCCGATGGTCTTCTTGGAACTTCCGATGCTTCACTATAAATACTTCTTACTGCGTTTCTAACCGTTACCCGAGTCTATTCACTTCATTCTTGCCTCTAAGTTCTCCCAGCAGGCTGAACTCGCCCCTCTTTCTCTCACCAGCCTCCAGGCTCCAATCCTCGATTGTTGAGCTAGGGAAGTGAGATTGAGAGCCGGAGCTTCGATCTACGACTTGAGCACTTTGGTTCCTCGTCTTGTCGGCTTGGTTTGTGTTTGTTACTCTTGGGTTCTTGGAACCCCTAGCCGGCTAGGCGTTCTTCGTGGTTTGCCGTGTTGAATCATTTGTGAGGGCACCCCGAAGTGTTTGTATCACCCTTGATCCTTAGTGGAAATCTCGGGCAAACCTTTATGGTTGCTTTGAGGGAGGAGACCTAAGTGGTCGGACCTACGTGGTCACCTCAACAACGGGACGTAGGAACTCCTTTGTGGGGATTGCGAACCTCGGGATAAATACTTTGTCTTGTCATGGAGGTAGCTTGACTACCCTTTGTTCTTTTGTATTTGTTGTTCTTCCTCTCGACCCATTTCATAGGTGCATCGTCTCGATCTACGATTTGGAACGGTGCAAAGTCTTGGGAAGTTCAACATCATCTTCAACAACATCAAGGAGGGTGTGGTAACACTTGGATCTCGAAATCACAACTCGATTCACTCGATTTCGTAGCATTTTTAGGTCTTTGGAAGTTCGATCGTACGAGCCGGAAGTTCGATTCCCCACGGAACTTCCGATCCGGACCGGAACTTCCGGTCACGGTATTTAACTTCCGCAATTTCGAGTTTGTGAGTTTCGGGTTTGTAAAAAGGCCTATTCACCCCCTCTAGGCCAATTAGGTCCTTTCAATTGGTATCGAGCCCGGTTCCTCGGATATACACGCTGACCGCGTGAGGAACAACATTGGCCAAGATGGATGAAGCCACACAAAAGCAAATGATTGAGCAAATCACGAAAAGATCACAACTACACTACAAATGCGGCGGCAAAGAGCGGATGACAAAGATGCAAGATCAACTCACCAAGTTGTCGCAGCTCTTAGAAAAGAAAAGCCGGTGAATCATCAAGTGAAGGCGGCGACAAAACTCCCAAGAGCTATAACAAGATGCCATTTGAGTACGGTTCATCGAGCAAGAGCATCAACCCCGGCTTGCCCATGATCCAACCCCGGCAAGCCACCTCCATTTGATGGTGTAAGGTACACCGATTGGTCTCATAGAATGAAGCTACATCTTATTGCGGCAAGATGTTGGGAAGTTGTGAGTGTTGGCATAGATATAGGAAGATCCAAGTAAATGGGGACCCGAAGATGAAGAGACTTTCACCTCAACGCAATGCTGGCAACCTTGATCTTGCAATGCCTCAACATGGAGGACAACAACAAAGTCATAGGAATGACCAATGCAAAGCAAATTTGGGAAACCATAAAAGTTTCATTTGAAGGAGACAAGAGTGTAAGGGTTGGCAACACGGAGCTCTTACAACACAAGCTAAGAGAATTTCCAAATTCGTGAAGAAGAAACAACCAAGATGTTCTTCGATAGATTCATGACCATGGTAAACCAAATTAGAGCACTTGGTTCAACATGTTGGGATGACAATGCGGAAGAAGGAAGATTTGTAGGATCTACGAACAAAGAATAAAGTGCTTGCCTCTCTGTCATCATGGAAAAGGAAAACTATATGATCATGACACCTCAAGAAATGCTTGCAAAATTAAAGCGGCATGAAGTATTGGATGATGAAGCCAAGGAAGCCAAGAGTGAAAGTAAGAGCATTGCCCTTTCGGCATCCCAAGGAGGTGAACCAAGCCATCACCACAAAGGTTCTTTGCGCAAGCATAAGGATGATGATGATCTTGATGAAGAACAAGCTATGTTAGTCGGCAACTACAAGAACTATTTGAGGATGAAGAAAGATAAGATGAGAAGGTATGGAGGAAACAAGCCATACAAGAAGAGGTTACGCTATGAATGTGGTGACACCGGTCATTGTGGCCGATTGTCCCAACAAAGGGAAGAAAGCAAGATATCACAAACAAGGTGACAAAAAGTACAAGGACAAGAAGAAGGGTGAAGCACACATAGGTCAAGAGTGGCAATCGGACGATAGTGATGATGAAGATGACAATGGAACAAGTGTTGCCGCAATTGCCATTCAAGGGACTTCTACCTCGACATCACTCTTCACCAACACCTCTTAATCACCAAGACTCTTCGTAACCTCTCCCACGATAGGATGAAGCTCCTATTTGCCTCATGGCACTAGGAGACAAGGTACAATCGACTCCTCCTCATCTCCATCTCATGATTGTAATAGTGATGATGAAGATGATGAGGACTATGCCTCAAATTTGTTCAAGAAATATGGTAAAGTTCTTTGCAACTAAAATCTTGAAGCTAATTATGGCAAAAGATAAGCTTGAGTCATGTATTGAGTCGCAAGGGAATTGCTCCTAAAGGAAAGGGAGAAGACCCAAGGACTTGAGGCATGTCTCTCCAAGGAAAAGGAGAAGGTTGAGAAATTGAATGTAGAATTGTCTTTAGCCAAGGATACTAATGAGCGCTTGGCTAAGGAACATTCTTCACTCAACGATTCTTTGGCTAGTGTAAAGAATGATCATAGTTTGACTCAAGAAAGCCTTACAAGCTTGACAAATAAATATCATGAGCTTGAGCTAAACTATGAGAAACTTTGGACTAGCACTTCCACCACTTCCAAGGATGCCAAAGCTTCTACAAGTAAAAATTGTGAAAAATCCTCAAAAATTGTTGTAAATGCTTGTGCTACTAATCTTGATGAGCTAGCAAAGAAAAACAAGGAGATTCAAAGGTTGAACACAATTGTCAAGAAAGGTTACAAATGCAAGGATAAGCAACCGGCAAATGTGTTCAAGGCATCAAGGCACCCCATCATCAAAGATGGCCTTGGATATAATAGGTACAATGGTAAGTCAAATGGAAGGAACATGGTGAATGGAGTGGCATGTGTTAAGTTCAACAAAGGTGTACCACTTGTTGACCTTATTGATAAGGTAAACAATGCCACTCCACCCACAAGTCCACTAGCAAGCAACAAGAACAACAAGAAGCAAAGACAAGTGGAGGTGCCCAAGCAACAAGTGCCTATCTCACATAAAAACATTTGTGATTACATGTGTTGTTGGGACAAGGATGGAAAGATTGTTGTGAGATATGTTGGTGCTCTCAAGAAGAGACAAATCTTGAGGAGTGTTTGGGTTCCCAAGTCTTATGTGTCTAACCCCTAGGTTCCAACTCGGGACCTAAATTAAAGGCTTGAATTTGTTTTTTTTTTTTGCGGGGAATACGTTAGGTGGACCAAAATGGGTGCTTGATAGTGGATGCACCAACCATATGACCAAGGCGGAAAGTATGTTCTCCTCCTTTCAACAAATGCTTCATCAAATGAAAGGATTGTCTTTGGGGACAATAGTAAAGGAGATGTTCTTGGATTGGGTAAAGTTGCTATCTCAAATGATAATTCCATTTCCAATGTTTTACTTGTGGATTCGTTGGGATACAATCGTACGTCTCACAATTGTGTGTGATGGGCTACAATTGTCTCTTTACGGATAAGGGTGTGGAAGCCTCTAAGAGATCGGATTCCTCTATTGTCTTTACCGGTGAATTGAAGGGCAAGCTCTATCTAGTTGATTTTTCGGCTAGTAGAAGTGGTCCGACACTTGTTTTGTGGCAAAATCTAGCATGGGCTGGTTATGGCATCGCCGACTAAGCTCATGTTGGCATGAGAACTTGGCCATCTCCAAAGAGGTGGACACATCCTTGGACTAACAAATGTTTCTTTTGAGAAAGATAGAATTTGCGGTGCATGTCAAGCGGGCAAACAAGTTGAGCTAAGCATCCCGCGAAAAACATCGTCACAACTACAAGGCCTCTTGAGCTACTACATATGGATATCATTGGAGGTAACAAATATGGTTTTGTAATTGTTGATGATTTTCTCGCTCACTTGGGTATTCTTTTTGAAGGACAAAAGTGAGACCCAAGGGATCTTCAAGAAGTTTGCTAGAAGAGCTCAAAATGAGTTTGAAGTGAAGATCAAGAAAGTGAGAAGTGACAACGGGACGGAGTTCAAGAACACCAACATTGAAGCATTTCTTGATGAAGAAGGCATCAAACATGAGTTTTCGGTTCCATACACTCCACAACAAAATGGTGTTGTGGAGAGGAAGAACCGGACACTCATCGAAGCCGCAAGAGCAATGTTGGATGAATACAAGATTTCAGAAAAAGACTGTGGGCGGAAGCGGTCAACACGGCATGTCATGCCATCAACCGCTTGTACTTGCACAAGATAAGGAACAAGACCCCTACGAACTTCTAACCGGTAAAAAGCCTAAGGTGGACTACTTTAGAGTGTTTGGATGCAAGTGTTTCATACTTAGAAAGAAATCCAAAGACTCTAAGTTTTCACCTAAGGTTGATGAAGGGTTCTTACTTGGTTATGGTACTAGCAACATGGCTACCGTGTTTCAATGAGACCACCGGTCAAACCGAAATAACGGTAGACGTGACTTTCGATGAAAGCGACGGCTCTCAAAAGGAGCAAGTCAATGCTGAAATTGTAGGTAAAGAACCATCACATCAAGTGATCAAGAAGCTAGCTACCTGAGAAGTCAAACCCTTGAAGAAGAAGATGATGATGCACAAGTGCAAATTCCTCATGGTCCCGCCATGCATCATGGGTCAACCGATGCTCATGATGATGCTTTCCTTGAAGAAGGGATCGTGACTCAAGAGAACAAGCTAATGATGATGTTCCACAAGATCATGAAATCAATCAAGGAGATGATCTAGAAGATCAAGACCTTGATTTTCAATCAATCAAGGCAATGAAGATGATGATAACGGCCTCTATCCAAAGAAGAACACAGCTGCCTCGCCCAAGAGTTCATCAATCAATTCAACGGGACCATCCCGTTGATAGCATTTTGGGATAGCATTTTGGGAGACATCAAAAGAGGGGTAACAACACGTTCACGCTTAGCGAGGTTTCGTGAAAATTACTCTTTGTCTCTTCCATCTTGCGAGAAAAAGGTGGAGGACGCTGCGGGATCGGGGGTAATAGCCATGCAAGAAGAATTGAACAACTTCACCAGAATGAAGTCAGTCCTTGGTGGAAAGACCCAAGCAAAATGTTATAGGTACCAAATGGGTCTTCGCAGCAAAGAAGATGAGTACGGCGTGGTTACAAGAAACAAAGCACGGTTGGTTGCCAAAGGTTTTACACAAGTCGAAGGTTTGGACTTTGGGAGACCTATGCGCTATAGCTAGGCTTGAATCTATTCATATATTACTTGCCTTTTGCTGCTCACCATGATTTCAAGTTGTTTCAAATGGACGTGAAAGTGCATTCCTCAACGGCCCCTTCTCCGAAACCTAGTACGTGGAGCACAACCACCGGGTTTTGAAGATCCACATTGTCCCAACCACGTCTACAAGCTCTCAAAGGCACTCTATGGGCTCAAGCAAGCCCCTAGAGCTTGGTATGATTGTCTCAAGAATTTCCTAATCAAACAAGGGTTTGAGATAGGAAAGGCCGATCCCACTTTATTTACTCGCAGTCAATAATGATTTTTTCATATGCCAAATATATGTCGATGACATTATATTTGGTAGTACTAATGATGTTCTCTTCAGGAGCAATTTAGTAGGATCATGACCAAAAGGTTTGAGATGTCCATGATGGGAGAGTTGACATATTTTCTCGGTTTTTCAAATCAAGCAACATAGAGATGGCACGTTCATAAGTCAAACCAAGTACACCTCCGACATGCTAAAGAAGTTTGACATGAACGAGGCCAAGCCCATGAAGACACCAATGCCCACAACTGGACATCTTGATCTTGATAATGACGGCAAGGCCGTAGATCAAAAGGTATATCGCTCCATGATTGGATCCTTGCTTTACCTTTGTGCATCTAGGCCCGATATTATGTTTAGCGTGTGCATGTGTGCAAGATTTCAAGCCAATCCGAAAGAATGTCATCTCATGGTTGTTAAGAGAATTTTTCGGTATCTTGTGTTCACACCTAATCTTGGCTTATGGTATCCCAAGGGCTCCACTTTCACTCTACTTGGCTACTCCGATTCGGATTATGCCGGTTGCGGGAGTAGAGAGAAAAGAGTACATCGGGACATGTCAATTTCTTGGCAAGTCCTTGGTGTCATGGAGTTCTAAGAAGCAAAATTCCATTGCTCTTTCCACAGTGAAGAGTATGTGGTGGCCGGCGCTTCTTTGTGCCCAATGACTTTGGATGAAGCAAACCTTGAGGGACTTTGGTTGTGAGCAAAGCAAAGATTCCCCTCTTGTGTGACAATGAGGGAGGCATCCAAGCTAAGGGCGACAACCCGGTAAACCACTCTAGAACAAAGCACATAGACATCCGCCATCACTTCCCCGAGAGACCACCAAGCCAAAGGAGATATCGATGTGCAACATGTGAGCACCGAATTCCAGCTTAGCCGATATCTTCACAAAGCCACTAGATGAGTCAAGATTTTGTGCTTTGAGGCGTGAACTCAATATCGTTGATTCTCGTAACATGGCTTGACATCTTGTGCATACTTGTTTGTTTAGCATAGAATGAAAATTTCACGGTGAAAAACTTGAGTGGAAATTTCAAAATCTATTTTCACAAATTCAAATATGTCCATAGCTATGTATGCTGGTTTCATGAAATCTGGACATACATGAGTTAGTTCAAGTATATCTCTTGGTTCACCCTTCTAGGCCTTCTTTTATTTGGATTTTGACCTATCGGAACCTCCGATGGCCTCTATCGGAACTTCCGATTTGCATCGAACTTCCTAGTCTTAGGCCGGAACATCCGCCGTTCAAAATCCTTGCGGCGTACTCGACTCGCCGGATCGGAACTTCCTGGTCCCCCGACCGAACTTCCGATTAGCCAAATTGACCGCGGTATAAAAGGGAAACCGCGGGAGTAAAATTCAGTTTTTCCTCTTCCTTCCCAAACCGACACGTGGCGGCGACTCCACCCGCCCACCTCCGATCTCCCTCCTCCTCCGGCCATTTTCAAATCCCTTTAAGGGGGAGCTTGCCCAAGCCTTGGAGATCGACTTGGTGGTGTTCGTGGACGCCGGGAGAGCTCGGCAACCACTCCTATTATCAAGCACAAGGCACCCACTCTAGCTTCATTAGTTGCAAAGAAAAATCCTGAGATTGATGCCTTGATCACCCGTCTAGAGGAGTGGAACATTTTACCACTCATGACCTTCAAGCAAGATTGGAATACTGAGGTACTTTGTCGGTTTTGGGCCACTATTTTCATTGATGAGCAACAAGGTACTTCATTGGATGACGAAGGCCGCATTACCGCCGTGATTTTGTTCGATTCGGCCGTCTTCTTGGTTTTGATCATACCGACCGTGATCTTCCCGGTTGTTTGATTACTATCCAAATCCTATCACAAGAGCAGATTTCATTGAAGTGGTATCTATATCTCTCCCGCTCTAGCATCGGCAAGACTACCGGTTTGAAGCCCTACTTCTATGTGCTCAACAATTTGCTTCGTGAAACCATTGATCCCAAGGTTGGTGATTACACTTCCATTCACAAATCATGCTCACTTGCTATTCTTGTTTGCTTTGCACTTGGGAAGAGGTTCAGTGTGTCAGACTTTCTGTGGCGTCATATCAAGGACATATCTTTGACCGCCAACCCGAGTCATTTCCCTATGCTCCATATCTTATGTACATCATTGAGCAAGTGTACGGTCTTCGGTTTGGGCATGATGTTAGCCATCCGGATTGGGCTATACGGCGGATTCGGGCTAAGTCTGCGGCGGTGACGGTGCGGTGGACAGAGAGAGGCGAGGAGACAGTTTGTTGCCGATGAAGACGATGAAGGTGTTCCCGTGGATCCCTCCCGCCGGATTACGGGAGGCCATGGTCGTGGTCGTGGCCTGGGCATGGCCGTGGTCGTGGCCGTGGCGATGGCATGGGCGGTGTTTTCGAGGGTTCGTATCCTACTTACATTGTCGGGCCAAGCGGGATCGGCGCATGTGCGCTTAGAGGAGCGTGCCCGGGCTCCTCCGGCCTCTCCTCTTCGCTCCTTTAATGACCGAGTGAGTATGAGCAAGACGGTCGTGGAGGTCAAGGACAGGGACGGTATGAGCGAAGAAGCGGGAGTATTTTTCAGCTTATGAGCGGTATCGAAGGCGAGTCCGCATTTCGGTGCCGGGACGTTCGGCTCGGTTGGAGTGGGGAGACATCTTTGGTGAAGCGAGATGCCATCACTAGAGCTTCCACGGCACTCGTCCTCCGCGGTTGCACCTACTTTCGGGCGATCCACCTCTTCGATCCTCATGGCAAGAGCACATTGGTGAACTATGACCTTGATGATGATGATGATGATGTAGTGCGGCTCCTTGGATTTCTCATGACCTACCCTTTTTGGCATTTGATGCCAAAGGGGAGTGTTAGGCTTACCTTTATGTAATAGGATAGCTATCCGTCGGTTTTATATCCCTATCTCGTGTGGTGAACCATGTGGTAGACTTGAACTGCGTAGTGTGCTTTGGATGGTTGTAGGCTAAAACTATTTGCTTATTATCTATTCTAGCTTGTTTAGCCTTTTGTGTTGATGCTTATGGTGGTTGTTGGTTTTAGAATGGTTATGTTGAGCTCAAGTCCTTTCTTTCTTACATAACCATTCAAATTCTTTTGTTTTATTCTTGTGATAGATCTGTCATATGCATCACGGCTTTATTGTATCACACACACTTAGGCACCACGGATTGCAAAATTTAGGGGGAGCTTGTTCCTAATGTATGACATCTTGATTTCAATCAAGATTTGAAATTCAGTTCCATGCATACATTAGGGGAGCTTCACTTGAATTTTGGGAATTCAAAAAGCTTTAATTCTTCCTAATATTTATGTAAGCTTAAGTTGGTTGTCATCAATTACCAAAAAGGGGGAGTTTGTAAGTGCATTCGCCTTTTGGTGTGGGTTTTTGGATAATTGATGACAATCAAATTAGGGACTAACATGCTCTTTCAAGTGAAATCTACGAGTGTTAGTCCACCGATGAAATCAAGTTGAATATTTGGTGAATTAAAGCACCCTAAATTTCATGGACAAGGAGGCGCTTCGACTCTCGGATATTCTAATCTTTTATCTTTGCCTTGAGTCGTAGGAAACGCCGCACTATCAAGAGGGACACAAAACTAGTTAGCAAAATGGGGTTCAAAGTGCTCTTGTCGACCTAGTTTTTAGCCGAGAGAGGCGGATCGGAAGTTCCGGTGGTAGCACGAGTTCGGCTAAAATGTTTATTCCGTCGGCGTGGAAGGCTGATTTTCGGCTGATCGGAAAGTTCCGGTCGTAGGACCGGAAGTTCCGATCCGGGGCACCGTGAGCGCCCGTGCATCAGTATTTTGTTCCGCCCCCGGCCGGTTCAGCCGATCGGAAGTTCCGATCCACCGACGGAAGTTCCGATTTGTACTAGAACTCGAGCGTGCGCGCATCGCAGTTTTGTTCCGGCCTCTCGTCCGGAGGTTCCGTGCGGACCGGAAGTTCCGGTCTCGACCCGGAAGTTCCGGTTGAACCAGTCGGCTACGACAACGGTTAGTTCGTAGTGGACGGAAGTTCGATGGTCTTCACCGGAACTTCGATGCTTCACTATAAATACTTCTTCTGCGTTTCTAACCGTTACAGTCTATTCACTTCATTCTTGCCTCTAAGTTCTCCCAGCGGGCGAACTCGCCCACTCTCTCTCCCCTAAGCCTCCAAGCTCCAATCCTCGATTGTTGAGCTAGGAAGTGAGATTTGAGAGCGGGAGCTTCGATCTACGACTTGAGCACTTTGGTTCCTCGTCTTGCCGGCTTGGTTTGTGTTTGTTACTCTTGGGTTCTTGGAACCCTAGCCGGCTAGGCGTTCTTCGTGGTTGCCGTGTTGAATCATTTGTGAGGGCACGAAGTGTTTGTATCACCCTTTGATCCTTAGTGGAAATCTCGGGCTAACCTTTGTGGTTGCTTTGAGGGAGGAGACCTAAGTGGTCGGACCTACGTGGTCACCTCAACAACTAGGGACGTAGGAACTCCTTTGTGGGATTGCCGAACCTCGGGATAAATACTTTGTCTTGCTTTGTGGAGGTAGCTTCGACTACCCTTTGTTCTTTTGTATTTGTTGTTCTTCCTCTCGACCCCATTTCATAGGTGCATCGTCTCGATCTACAATTTGGAACGGTGCAAAGTCTTGGGAAGTTCAACATCATCTTCAACAACATCAAGGAGGGTGTGGTAACACTTGGATCGAAATCACAACTCGATTCACTCGATTTCGTAGCATTTTTAGGTCTTTGGAAGTTCCGATTCGTCGGCAACCGAAGTTAAAGACTTCCCCGCCGGAACTCGATCCGGACCCGAACTTCCGGTCTGGTATTTAACTTCCGCAATTTCGAGTTTGTGAGTTTCGGGTTTTGTAAAAAGGCCTATTCACCCCTCTGGCCAATTAGGTCCTTTCACATACAATGCTTCAAATGGTGCCATCTTGATACTTTCCTGATAACTGTTATTGTATGAGAACTCTGCTAAAGGCAAACATTCATCCCACTTCTTTGGAAAATTAAGAACACAAGCTCTCAACATGTCTTCAAGTATTTGATTTACTCTTTCAGTCTGACCCCCTGTCTGAGGATGATAAGCTGTACTGTGCAAAAGATCGGTACCCTATTGACTCATGTAAGTGTTTCGAGAAATTATTCACGAATTGTGTACCTACAATCGGACACAATTGTCTTTGGTACACCATGGAGACTTACTATACGCTCAAAATACAATTGGGCATACGGGGAGGTATGATATGCATTTTGAACTGGAAGAAAATGTGCAGATTTAATGAGTCGGTCCACTATAACCCAAATAGAATCAAAACCCCTTTGCCGTCCTTGGTAGACCTACGATAAAATCCATACTTTGATATCTTCCCATTTCCACTCGAATAGGCAAAGGTTGGAGTTCTCTGTCATTTTCAAATGCACTGACTTGACTTTCGACAAGTATCACACCGAGCCACATATCTAGCAATTTCAATCTTCATTTTGGTCCACCAAAATTTTTTATTTCAAATCATGATACATCTTATTACTTCCTGGATGAATAGACAAAGTTTTGAGAGGTGTGCTTCATCAAGGATCTTTTGACGTAACTGGAACTTTTGGTATGACCAACCGATCATTATACCATAACACATCTTCTTCATCAATGGTGAAACAAGAGACTTTTTCTTTTCGGGCTTTCTCTTTGAGATGCTTAATTCCCTTATTGCTTTTCAGCTACAAATATTTGATCTTGGAGTGTTGACTCCAACAGTAATATTAGACAAACTTCCTTGTTGCATCATTTTTATACCCAATCTTTCTAACTCATGACATAAAGAAATGTCCAGAGGTTTCACTGTCAAGCAATTGCAATGACTTTTTCGACTGAGTGCATCAGCAACCACATTTGCTTTACCAGGATGATAATGCAATTCCAAATCATAATCATTGATTAATTCTAACCATCTTCTCTGCCTCATATTCAACTCATCTTGTGTAAAAATATACTTCAAACTCTTATGATCTGGTAAATGTAACATTTATTACCCAATAGATAATGTCGCCAAATCTTCTAGAGCATGAACAACAAATACTAATTCCAGATCATGAGTTGGATAATTCTCTTCATGTTTCTTCAACTCTGCCGAGAAGCATAAGCAATAACTCTCCCTTCTTGCATCGCACACATCCAATACCCGATTACCGGAAAGCATCACAATAAACATCAAATGATTTCTCAATATTTGGTCGTGCTAAGACTCGGAGCAAAGGTCATTAACTTTTTCAAAGTTTGTAAAGCCTCTTCACACTCGGGGTGACCAAACAAACTTAACATCATTCTTTAACAACTCGGTGATAGGTTTTAATATCTTGGAGAAATCGGGGATGAAACGACGGTAGTAACTCGCCATTCCCGAAATCATGGACTTTGTGTACTTGTCTTTGGTGGTTCCCAATCAAGTATATCCCTGTACCTTGCTAGGGTCAATGTTAAGAACACCTTTTTCCTCGATAAAACATGTCCCGGAATTTCACTTCTTTCAGCCAAAACTCACATTTACTAAACTTGGCATATAATTGATGATCTCTCAAACGTTGCGTAACAATTCTAAGATGTTCAAGATGCTCTTCTTCATTTTTAGAATATACCAAGATGTCATCAATAAATACCACTACAAATCACAAGCTCGGGCATGAAGACAATTCATAAGATAGGAGAAATGAGCGGTGCATTGGTGAGTCCAAAAGACATGACCAAATACTCATATAACCCATAGCGAGTGGTAAAGGCGCCTTTGGAATATCTTCCTAACGTATCTTGATTTGATGGTACCCGGACGGAGATCAATCTTAGAAAACACCTTTGCCTCCGCTAATTGATCAAACGGAAGATCAATACAAGGTAGAGGATACTTGTTTTTGATAGTCACCTCATTCAATGGACGGTAATCAACACACAATCTCGAGTTTTGTCTTTCTTTTTCACAAATATTGCAGACTTCCCCAAGATGACTTGTCAGTAACGATAAAGCCTTTGTCAAGCAATTCTTGCAATTGCTTCTTGAGTTCTAATTCGTGGTGCCATTCTATAAGCTCTTCTAGAAATTGAGCAAACAAAGTTGCAATTCAATCACAAACTCTATATCCCTATCGGGAGGTAACCCAGTGTAAATCATCCGGAAACACATCTCGAAATTCCCTAACAACCTGGTATATCCTTAATTTCATCGAAGTAGCACAAACCCTTTCAACTTTTCTTTTGAGAGTAGAAAGTTGAATGAGAAGCCGAGAACTTGCTATTAGGTAAGTTTACTTTTACCGTCCTATTCAACACATCAATAACAACTCCGTGCCGACTCATCCAATTCATCCCAAGGATCACATCTATATCCCGATCCTTCAATACTACCATACTAGTGGGAAAAGTATGCCCACCTAGATTTATAGGTACATCCCGTACCATTTCCGTAGTGCACATTCGCCCCAAAGGACCGTATAAAGAAATCCTTTTTGGTTTCCACAATAGGTATTTCATGATTCTTAACAAATGTACCATTGATGAATGAATGAGATGCACCGTAATCAAAAAGCATAACTCAAGGGGAAATTAGCAAATGTAAAACGTACCCATCATGACAGCTCTCATTCCGGAATTTCTCCGGCTTGAGTATAAAACACTCTACCAACCTTCTTCCCATTTTTCCCCTTCTCGCATTATGATTTCCGTGCTTGTTCGATTCTCGTTCTTGTGGTGGCGGTGCATAAGCCCCAGGGAGCATAAGAGATGTATCGCCTTGATGCGGGCCGGTCCTTGAATAATGGCCGGGCTTGCCACAATTATAGCATGGGAAAGTCTCGTGGTGGGAATTTGGGCTTCGAATACCGAGGGCATTCGGCCGTCGTGGATAGGAAGAGTAGCGACGGGACGGACAAATGTCTCGCCGGGCTTGGTACCGTGGTGGACGGTAAGGTGGACGTAATGATTTTGAGGATGATAGATTATTTTCGGCACTTTTGACTACCACTGTAAAAATCCCGAAAACCCAGTTTTCTTCTTCTTTAATTCCCGATGCTTACGATTCTTTTCTTCAAAGGTGATGGCAATATTCACTTTGTCTCATGAAAAGTAGTATTAGGAGTTCCAGTCATCATCCTCTCGAATCTTACCGTTCGAGACCCCTAATGAAACATTCCTTCTTCTTGCGGTCAGTGTTGACATGATCAGGGGCATATTGGGACAGATGATTGAACTTGCCAACATACTGCATAACTGACATATCACCTTGTTGAAGAGCTAGAAATTCATCAAGTTTGATACGCATAATACCCTCAGGAATATGATGAGCACGGAAACCCTCACAAAATTCAGCCCAAGTAATACGATGACCTTCAGTACGTTCGGCAACAAAGTTAGCCCACCAAGTCCCCGGAAGTGCCTCTCGATTCCGGTGTCTTTCACCGCAAACAAGGGCTTCGATGTTCGTACACTCAATCGGCCCAAATTTCTCGTTTCCATAGTGCGGAGCCATTCCTCTGCCTCCATGGGTTGATCTCGCCCTAGTAAACACTTTGGCGGGTGGGTGTCGTGAAATCCACATATGTGGTTTCTTCTCTATTATTTCGCCACGATTCCCATGCTGAACATTCGATTCGATTTTGAACCATCGTTGTGGTGGCATTAACTAAGGCCGCAATAGCTTCAAAGTGGGTGGAACAGTGGCGGAAATAGAGCACCGTTATCGACATCTGTTTCATCAACAACCATACTTAATCACATGATTTATTGAGCTAAACAAGCTGATGTTACAAAAGCTTAAACACACTTATAATACATTATTTTTGGTACACAGTCTACTCATAGACTTATCAGTCCAACCCATACTAAGATTTACGAGAGAACAAGGGAACTACTATATTACACAACTATCTCACAATTCCTAACTCACATCTCACTTGTCACTCGGAATCATTGGTTCATACTCATCCTCACTTGTCACTTATAGGAACCACCTCGATCCTCTTCCACTTGATCATTCTCGAGCTCCTCCTCAAACACTTCTTCCCAAATCTCCTCTTCGACTC
Source organism: Themeda triandra (assembly GCA_018135685.1). Classification (NCBI taxonomy): domain Eukaryota; kingdom Viridiplantae; phylum Streptophyta; class Magnoliopsida; order Poales; family Poaceae; genus Themeda; species Themeda triandra. Next base: position 145,833 of record JAENPR010001339.1, on the reverse strand, counting down.
TTCCTCTACTATCTCGGATCTTCCTCCGGCTCATATGCCTCTTCAAAGTACCCTTCAGGTTCATCACCATAATCCCATTCCACGTTGCATTTTCATCATCTTCTTCACCACTCTCATCCTCCATGGACATTTCAGCTACAAAATTTTCTCCATCATCATCATACCTCAAAACCCAATACTTCATCCTCATCTTCGAAGCATAACAAATTTGAAACTTCTTCTTCCTTCACCATCGGTACCTTCTCCCGACACATGGCTCGGGCCGGGTGTCGGTTGAGCAAGTTGATCTTCTAACTCTTGAATACGGGCTTCTAACACCTCTTCCTTCCCCATGACTCATTCCTATCGCCCATTACATGACGTATATGGCTCTTCATCTCGTTGAATGTGAACGGCATCCTTAGATCTTTCAATATTGGATTCAGCCATTTCCCCAGCAAGCTGGTGTGCGGTATGCTGCCAATAGCCCACACACTTGGTTCCACAATTACGACACCTGGTGGAATCTCTTGAGGCTAGCTGATGGCGAGGCACACCCTTAGGTCCCGTCATCTTGCAGGGAGTACACTTATTTCGAGCCATCCTAAAGCAGAGAGGAGATAAGATAAGAGCAAATGGATTGAGATCAGAAGGTTAGCATGAATAGGATTGATACTACTTAACCCAAACCACTTTAAGAAGGAAGGCAATTTAAACAAGTTAATTAAGCATGATGCATGAATCGAACTTACGATCTAAGCATAAAAGATTTTTAAAGAAACACATGCGTAAAGGTAACTTTTATAACATAGGGCAATATTATGCTACTCCTCTACCACACTTTTACAATAAGAATAAGTGTCGATTGAAAGAATCATAGATAAGGAATAAGCAATTTGGACCCAAAATAATCAACTTAGGTTTTTAATTGATCCAAAACCTTTTGAAGTTTTCGCAATGAATACTACAATAACTCTTTAAATAATGATCCGTTCGATACCCGCCGCGGGCGTAACCTCCTAAATAATATGGCCCACATGCATTTATCATTGTCTTAACGAGACTTCGATAGCAATGCATGTGTGCCATAAGACTTAAAAGGATCTGTCAGGTATTCCCGAAACTTCCACGATTCTTCAAGCGGGATCAATCATTATAAAGAGACATTGCGATACAACAGTTTATTCAAATAATAAACATCAGAGTAAAATAGCGGAAGGATTACAATAACATAAGTTTATAAACCCTTTTGTTTCAAAACTTACAAACCATATGTTTAAGTATTACAAACCATAATAGTAGTGGAGTAGCGGTAGATAGCTTAATTACACAACCGGTCGATGAGCTCGCCCAAGAGCCAAACACTCTACTCGTCATCACTCTCCGCAACGATCATACGACGGGATGCGACACACCCGCTCCCGAGGCTCACCCGCAACAAGGGTTCCACAAACCCCGAGTACAAAAGTACTCAACAAGACCGACCCGACGAAAAGAGGGGGTGAAGACTAAGAAATGCAGTCGGGGACAAGGTAAGGCTTGCAAGAATCGATATTTTTGCGTAAAAAAGCTTTTGAAAAACCAAGTTGTAACTTAACAAACTCTCTTGCCTTAGCTCAAGCTGATCAATCAACACCAATTGAACCTTAAACATAAGTTAAGTTATTACTACGATGATGAATAACGATCGAGTCTTCTTCTCCGAGAAGCACGGCGATTCAAATCCATTTTTACCCACTGGGACCTAGATCACCGATATACGGAGACTCTAACTCCGCCGCATACCGATCACATGATATACCGGGACACAACCACAGCCATATATCAACCACAACACCCAAGGTGTGGATTTGCTAAAGTCTCGATACACCAAATCACCATCGGACGGACCTCGAGCATCAACAGACGGAAACACTGGGCGTAGGACTCCTTTCCCAATGCAAGTTAGCCGTCCGGACTCAATTTAATAGCTAACAAAGTGATTCCAACAATAAAAGCCATTCTCATCTTTTTCATTCTTGACATTTTGAAAACTTAACTAAATAAGCAGGGCTAAGCAATTATACGCATTTTCTTAAATTGGTAATGAGGAATACGGAAATAAGATAGGTAATGCATTTGGTGGGTTTTCACTCAACTCCTAGCCTTTAATGCAACAAGTCAAGGCTGAGAAATAAAAATTTTATAAAATCAAGGTAAAGGTTTAATGCATCCGGGGCTTGCCTTGGTATTCGGGGTAGACGATCTGGGCTTCGGATCAACTCCCGCTCCGGGTATGCTCTTCCCTTCATCTCTCGTTTGGCAACGTTAACTCTCCGTTAACGAAAGCTACTCGATAACATGACATGATACTATATGATGAAATGATAAATATGATGCTTGAAGAATGCATAAATCAATTAATAACTTGAGTACAACTTTCCTTCACGAAAACGTCGCAATCTAACGAGACTAACTAATAAAATAACCAAGCAGAAATAAATAATAAAATAAATTTTGTCAAAACAGTCCCAAAAATTAAACTTAAACTCCTCGGACCCTAAGAAGGCTACAAAATAATTTTCATGATTTTTGGAATAACAAATAAATAACTAAAATTCTAGGAAGACTCATTTTTCAATTAAAAGAGCTAATTTTTGAACATAACAAAAACACTCAAAATAAATATTTAAAATTTTTCCTAGGTAAAGAATACCATAAAGAGCCTCCACAAAAATTTTCAGGATTTTTGGAGCTAAGGATAATTCCCTATGAAAAATAACAAATTGCAACACTATTCACCTAAACGAAAAGAATAAAACTAAAGGAAAAGAAAAGGTGGATCGGGCCGAAACCCGCCCAACCGGCTTGGCCAGCCCGGCTCGACCGCGTGCGACAGGAGCGGCCCAAGCGGCAGCGAAAGCAGGCCGGCCCAGCTTGGCCTACCCGAGGCTCCGGCGACTTTTGCAAACAAGCCCCGACGTTTTATGAAATCACAAATCGGTACTTGCCACTATTCCCCGAGTCATGCAACCGGCACCAAGACCCCTGGACTTCTTCTAATTCTCGACACGAGGTCCTCGCGAGCTCCAACGGGAACGGCGGCTTGGCCGGCTCGGCCTCGCGGCGGTGAGGTCCCCGACCCCTCGCGGGCATCTATGGCCTCGGCAAGACGCGGCGCACACACCGGAGTGACTAACGGGGCGGCGTATGCAGCGACGCTTGGTCGGCCATAGGCGAGCGGCACGGCGGCACGCGGTAGCGGCGGGGTGGCTCGTCGGAGGCTTCTCCGGCGACGTAGACGCGTGCTTCCTACCCTACGCATCAACGCGAATATGATGGACCAACTAATTGCCTAAAATTGGTACCCTGCGACGATGCTACGCATGCGGCGGCCATGGCAACGCGAAGCTCGTCGTCGGCATCGACGTTCCGGTGGCAACCAAGCCCTCCCGGCCTACAGCGGGATGGACGACGGGCCACGGCGACGGCGGTGAACGCCGAGGGAGAAAGAGGAGATGGCGTCGGCGTCTACGGACAACTTAAATGCAGCAGCAAAGATCTCCATTTTCTCCAAAAATTAAATGGAATCATGAAAAATTCCAAAAACAAAGTCCCACTGAAATTTTGAGATCAACAACTTTCTCAAAAGGAATATTTTCAAAATCTAAACAGAAAATTAAATTTTGAATCAAATTTGAAAAGGGGACAAAAACCCTAGAATCTAATTTTTGCAATTACTTTTGATTTTTCAACTAAACTTGAAAATCTCCAAAACTAAGAAATATTCTACTTTTCAAACTGAACAATTTTCCCAAAAACAATTTTTCCAAATTTTGATTAGTTTTTGACTTCTAGTTTTAAAACCAAAAGGGGACAATTGTCGGAAAACGGTATTTTCAAAATATTTTGAATTTCTTTAAGGAAACTTGAAAAACTTTGAAAAGCAAGTTTGATGCTCTCATCAAGACGCTCAATAAAGCTTTTTGGACCAACCCCCAATTCTTCGGGGATTTTGAACTACCGAAAAGGGGTAAAAAATGGGTTTTTGGCAAATCACATTTTCACAAAGAGCACATTCAACCTATGAATTTAAATTTGTTTTAGTTGATGCACATCAAGGTGAACCTAATCATGGATGCTTTGCGATGCATTATGATGACATGGCATGTTTTAGTTAATTTAACACCGAGGTGTTACGTACGCTAGATGCGTCATGTGAGGTTTGTCTCCAATGTAGAGGAGGGTAGCCATTCCTTGTTTCTAGTCATGACTTCTCCAACAGCCAACGCATCGCACATGCAGCTCCTCCAGTTTTTCCCCATCGCGGGCCCCACCTCCGCCTCTTTTCCCTCCGCAGCCAGGCCCATCCGCTCCTGCCGCTCGTTTTCGGTCGAGGAGAGAGAAGATGGAGCGAGAACCGATATTTGGCTACCCTCTCTCCTCCTTAGCCAAAATCGGTTCTCATATTGGTACTGCTGAGGCTATTTTTAGCATGTACGCGATGCATTCTCAGTATTTAGGTTGCCATATGGGTCGATTGGAGACAAATTTCAAGTACGTGATGAAGCTGAACCCGAAGATGGTGTTGGTGGATTATCCCAAAGATATGTGGAAGCTAACTGAACTGACTTGTGTCATATTCCAAGCAAGCCCCGGAGCATACTATATCCCTTACTTTATCACACAATGAGTATGTAATATCCCGGCCCGGGCTTAACAAATTAATAGGATACTCATACCAACAAGTTGCAACTCCTTTTTCGGGAGTTCATCCTCTAAAAACTCCAAAGTTAAGCGTGCTTGGCCTGGAGCGATGGGTGACTGACCGGGAATTTCTTCCCGGGTGTGCATGAGTGAGGACAAAGTGCGCAGAAAAGACTGGTGTTGGTCTGTAAGGGCAGTCTATCTCCTAGTTAAGCGGCCAGATGTAAGCGGGCTTTGCCTCGAGGAGGCGGGACGTTACACCTGCTCTTTTGGATTCATGTAGATCGCCATTCGTGTGGATGGGAGTGAGACTGATTATAAAGGCGGTTTTTGGTTTTTGGTGGCCATAGCTTCAACTAGATCTAGTGATAGATTTTGCCCCATATGTGTTATAATTTGGCTCAGGCTCTAGTTCAGCCTCCAACCTTTTAAATTTGTTGTGATGAACTTGGTTTCGTTTTTTTCTTTGAGATATTAGTATAGGGAGTCAACAACATGAAAACAATTTGCAAAAGAGATCTACTCGATCAAGTTGCGCCGCCATACCAAAGAGATTTTTAATTATAATATGTTTTCTGTTTTTGTATATTTTTCTTGTGTGCATCGATTGATAGATATATTTTCTACTTATTAGTTGATGCATGGTCTTGAACCTGAACGAAGCGTGCTTTTATAAGTGAGCCAAGCGGTGACGACGAGCTTAGCTAAGGCGACTGACTACACGATGTGGTAGCTGTATGCTTTTGCACGCGAGGGAGCTAGGGCGACTGACTACACGATGCATGCTTTTTGTACACGAGTGCACGTGCGCTTACTATATATAACCAAGGTCTCAGCACGCAACAGCACCACAAACGGTGGCTAGACGTCCATCGCCTTGTTAGTTAGCTCTCTTCTTCCCAGTCACCGGAGAGAGAGTGAGACAGAGATGCCAGGGATGAAGGTTATAATGCAAGAATTGACGTCGGGTGTATTTATGCAGTGGCCAGATCTGGTGGGGCAGGGATACTTTTTTTTTTTTTTTTTTTTTTTTTTTTTTTGACGAATAGCATATATTATATAAAACAGCCAGATTACACACAGGTCCTCCGAAGAAGACTGAATTGCAACAAGGTCCAGAGACCGGATAATGAAGAACTACAACTACGGCGACGACAACGAAGACGAGCTCGCCGGAGGGGACCGCGCAGCACGACGGTTGAAGGAGGGCCGACCGAGCCGAAGAGGAAGAGCACGCCGACGACCGAAGGATTCATTTGATGATGTCGTTGGGCGAAGAAGATGGCGCTCGAGGTCGAAGCCCAAGTGAAGGCGGCGTCGTCGAGACGGCGTCGACGAAGTAGTTGCTTGCTGGAAGAGTAGGTCAACCGGATCTTGAACAGCTGGGGCAGGGATACTTGGCTGCGCACCAGACCATCGAGGCCGACCTCATCGAGGCCTTCGGCGAGGGCGGCTATACCATACTGGACCTTGCGCCGGACGAGGATCTTCCAGAAGATTGGGGATCCGAGAACTCACGCGTCTTTATCAGGGTCGACACCGCCACACCATGATCGTGCTAGGTGCCCCACAGTACCCTAACCCTCCACATCCAATGACTGGCTAGCTAGCTTCTTCGATGACTATTGCTTGCTTGCATATTGGCTAGCTACCAATCTACATATATATTTACTACGTGTGTTCAACGGAATAATTTGCGATGTCTGATCGAGGGTGTGATGAATAATTCATATCATCTATTTGGATGGGTGCTATGGAATCTATATATCTAATAATAAAGGGAGAAAATTTCCGTTCGCCCCTCTTTTCTTCCACCTCTCCTCCTGTCTGCGTCGAGTTTGTCACTATGGGAAACGCGGACATTGCCGACTATCGGCTTCTTTGCTGCCTGCCAAGGCCAGGGCAGTCGGCAAAGCTGGTAATCTTTGCCGATTGCCCAAGCTTAGGCAGGTGGCAAAGGACGGCGACAAAGAGGGTCTTTGCCACCGCCGAATCGGCAATCAAAGACAGCCCTTTGTCACCTGCGCAAACTCGGCGGGTGGCAAAGATATTTTTTTCTTTTGAATTTTGATTCCAAAATTTTTCTGTGGTCCTCCTAAATTGTATGGAATCATATTTTCAAATTTGAAACGACCTGTGCCACAATGTGCTTCCCGTACGTGTAATTCTTCAGTTCATTCAAGTGTAATTTGATGCTTGAGAGGATCATCTCTAGGTATTTGTCATCACATGTCTGAAGGACTCTCTGTACAACATAGTTACCAAACTGACCCTTCATCAGTTCCTGCAAAACAGATGAATATACTTGAGTCACGAATGAAAAATTGCATTTGTATAACTCTAAAAATTTAAGATCACCATCAAACTTGTTAAGACTCCAACAAAAAGAACACGGCAATGCTCAAAACAGAGTAAAGACAAAGCACAATGCGTATGTACAATGTTTTTTTTTTTGAAAGGCCGGCAAAAGCTTTGCCGGGTATGTACAACGTATACATACTGCCTGTGCCAATTGAAATGTAGCTGCTAGTGCCCAGAATACACAATATTCCACAAGGCTCTTATGAAATTAGCAACAGATGTGGATATAATTCTAGCTATACAAGCCAAAAACAATAACCATGGTGCTACTATTGTGTGAAATGTATACCAGAATGGCATCTATTATTGTCATGAAAAATACAGCAACAACATGAATTAGGTTAAATTATGCAGATGTAATCTTAATGTATTTAAACACTGAATCAAGTAAGCATAAAAGTGCAATGGTTTGTCTATGGAATGCTAAAGTGTACCAGCTTATAGCAATAGAAAATAGGACAAACCTGAAATGTTTGACCAGATGAAATGATTTCCCCAATAAGGCTATCACGTTCTTCAGGAGTTCCAAAAGCTAAACATTTCTCGATGACATTAGAGGCAAACTTTTGCTTGCTCAAGATGACCACTTGCCCTGAGAGCTTTTGAATGATGGATGAACGCTCTTCTGGCTTCCTGTGTTCCAACACATGCTATATAATTTCACACACAGGAAAAACCCAAGTTAGTACAACAGAGGCAAAGGCAGCAAGTAGCCTGAATCTGCTCAAACATCATCATTAATTTAGTTCCTGAGTTCACCGAAGTGACTATTCCAATGTAACATGGAAATCAGAAATTAGATATTCAAATAAACACATGCAGGGATAGAATTAATTCACATACTTGAACAACATAGTTCCCAAATTTATCATCCGTCAAATGGAAGGTCTGCTGCACAATTTCATCCATGATAGCACTTTGAGTCAAAGGATCATGGCAATGCTCACTCTCTGTAACAATGAAATTAGTTAATACATGGATCAAGGCTCATCTTAAAAAGGCAATGATGCATTATGTACCTGAATGACTCTGCAGCCATATTGATGGGTACATAGAACAAGAATTTGTGAAAGTATAGGATCAATAACAAACGGAATACGGTCTTCAGGAACACACTCAATGCATTTCTGGATCACATGGTTACCATTTTGATCACCAATACATTTCAGAATATAATTCTTGAGCTCATTAACAATGTCGATCTTTCGATCCATATCAACTACCTCCAAAACCTGTTAATAATGAACAACAGAAATTATCTCATAAAGCACTGGATAGATTAAACAAAAAGAACATTAAGGCAGGAGCTCAACAAAAAAAGAAATAAAAAAACATTTTTTGAGAAAGAGAAATAAAAAAGAAATAAAAAACCATAATGCATCGGTTCTAATATCATTGGATTTCAAAAGGATCAGAACGACTAAAGAGATTCAAGCAAACGTGGGCAGCCCACAAGATGACGCCCATTAAGGCCAGAGTTAATATAAATTGAGCTGGCAATGCAGCTGTAAGCAGAGATTTCCAAGAGGAAAATTAACTTTTTTTTTGCGAAAACAAGATGGAAATTAACTGTTGTTCCAACAAGCTAACAAATGAGATTACAACCAAAGTAATTATTTGATTGCCACATGATGACCAGGAAATCCTATAGTGAAGCCAATCAAGTTATTCTTAAAAGGTTGTTGTGAGAGCGAAGAGAGAATTCTAATTTTTGTTTTAATAAGGAGGAACCTTGTTAAAAGCTTGTTATTGCGAAAACAATAACTTTGGCCGTTGTGAGAGCGAACAATGACAAAACAATACTAAAAAAACTATTAAATGAATTTGTGAGAGCAGTTTGTTGCCAAGTCAAACTGTCGTATGTCATCCTTGCACAAAAAGGGTACTTCCTAAGGCTTGAACTTTTTTTATTGAGAGTTTTTTATGTTATTTGCTTCCGAGATAACTATTTATAACTCTTATAAAAATAAATCCTACTATCTAATCCTCTTGACATGCAAAGCATCTACATCACCGGTCCACTATCAACCCTACTATATATTTCTCTTAAAATACAAAGCATCCACCTCAACAGTCCACTAGGTGTTCATTTTAGCAATCCACTATCATTTGTAATTAAAGTCCACTAGCACAAAAATTATGATACCCACATCAACGAGACACATTTTTCCGATCAATTCGGGGGAGTAAAGCTCCAAGACAGCTCGAGCATACCACACACACCCGGCATATATACCAGGCGAGAGGATACAGGAGGGGGTGGGGGTAAAGAAATCAACGAGACACATAATCCACTATAGATACAATCTCCACGATTATAATAATAAATCTATACATATATATACTATATCGTGTCCCTGCATTAATAACACTCTACATACATATATATATATATATATATATATATATATATATATATATATATATATATATATATCGATTATTTCTTATTAATTAATATTATTCCAAACCATTTATATTCCTCCTTCATACTTACGAACGCGTGGGGAATCCTCATAATTCCATCCGAAATAGGATGATGCCACCGACGACACAACTTATGAGCAGCTCTACCCATGAAGCTAAGTTGTTTTTTCTTCCCGTTTGGCAAAACAACTTCATGTTAGAGGAAAAAAGACTAAATTACCGTATTACCCTTGGCTTTTCTTTTTTCCGCTAATTCCCTCCCGTCCGTCGTCTTCCTCACGGTCACGGTCACGGGACTCACCCAGTAGCGACTCTCGAGTACTACTCGCATGCGTGCCTCTCGTTCGGAAGGCCAATAGCGCTGGTGGCCGCGAGCGCCCGAGACCGCTCTTCGGAGGCCGTTGGCCGGCGTCTGCGAGCCCCCAGTTGAACTCGTGGTTGCCCCCGGCGAGCTACGCATCTTCCCATGGCGCGCCCCGATTATCCCAGCGTCCGGCGAGCTGCGTCCCCGGTAGCCGCACGCCCGAATCCCGGTGACGTCAGCCGCCCACTCGACCCCCATGGAGACCCGGCCTCGTTCCCCGTCCCCAGCCCGGCGACCCCCATGGCGGCGCCCCGGCGCATCCCGACTCGCTGAGAGAGGGGCATGCTCACTGGGTCCCACATGAGATAGGTGAAGCTAGAGAAAGATACTTTTTATAGCTCTCTCCCACTCCATGACTCTGTGAGAGGAGAAAAAAACAGCTTCACTGGTGAAAGAAAACAGCTGTTTGGCAAATAAACAGCTCCTAGTAGCTCCATGGAGCTGTTGGGAGCCCTCCAAATAGGCTCTAAATGTAGAAACTGGTAGCTTATTGTATAACTATTGTGGACAAATTTTCAGTAATTTGCCAAAAAAAACCCCACAGTTCATGCTCGCCCGGACAGGCTGAATCGAAATACGGTCGTGTGACTTCTTTCTGTTTCGTGGCTTCCGTTCGTGCACGCGATGACCGTGGCAACAGAGCACGTCACCGACCTAGCTTTACTGAGATGCCATGCTGCCATCCTCCATTTGCATAGGTTGGACCACTTGGACGGAGTGGCTCTCGGCCTCTCGCTATATTTGAACTCATGTTGTGCATGTCTTCCCGCGCGAATCGCGCACACGGCAGCCCGAAGTCGCTAGCTGTGCACAGCGAATGGAGCTAGAAACCGCCGGCGGCGAGCGCGTGCGACGAAGACGACCCAAATTTAGGCGCCAGAAAAACTAGAGGACCGGTCACGCGAGGAGGCCCGGAGGGAAGGGGGAGACCGGCTCCTGGACCTCTCCGCCACCACCGCCGCAATGGGGTCCCTGCCCCACGCCGCGGTCATCGCCGTGGCCCTCCTGCTCCTCGCCTCCTCCGGCGAGGCGTTCTTCGACATCTTCAGCATCTTTCGGACGCGCTCCGAGACGGACTACTTCCAGAACGCCTTCGAGGGCACGCCGGAGCAGGCGGCGCCCACCCAGACGGAGCAGGAGGAGCGGGGCGCCGCGCCGGCCACCGCCACGGGCCTCACCAGGGTGCCGCCCGGGGGACCGCCCAGCAAGGCCGCGCAGGACACGGTCCATATCGATGCCGACAAGGGCGGCGGGCCAGTCGGCGCGTGGACCATTGTCAGCGAGAACTCCGGCGTGTCGGCCATGCACATGGCCGTCATGCGCCACGGCAAGGCCGTCATGTTCGACACCGTCACCACCGGGCGGTCGCTCATGCGTCTGCCCCAGGACAACTGCCGCATAGACCCGCGCGCCAAGGAGGAGGGCACCATGGACTGCTGGGCGCACTCCGTCGAGTTCGACTACAACACCGGCGGCCTCCGACCTCTCAAGATCTTAACAGACACGTGGTGCTCGTCGGGCGCGTTGGACACGGACGGCAACCTGGTGCAGACCGGCGGCTACTTCGAGGGCGACAGAGTCGTGAGGACCCTGGGCCCGTGCGACACCTGCGACTGGCTGGAGCAGCCCAACAGCTTCGCCGAGGGGAGATGGTACTCGACGCAGGTAGCGCTCCCGGACGGGCGGTTCATCGTGTTCGGCGGCCGCCGCGCCTTCAGCTACGAGTACGTGCCGTGGCCGGGGAAGTCCAACGATAAGGCCGTCCGGATGCCCTTCTTCCGCGAGACCACCGAAGACGTGGAGAACAACCTGTACCCGTTCGTGAACCTCCTCCCCAGCGGCAACCTGTTCATCTTCGCCAACGACCGTTCCGTCATCTTCGACCACAAGTTCGGCAGGATCGTGCGCGAGCTCCCCAAGCTCGATGGCGGGAGCCGCAGCTACCCCGGGTCGGCCATGTCCACGCTGCTGCCGCTCGACCTACGCAACATCACCGGCGATCCGGAGCCGGTGGTGGTCATCTGCGGCGGGGCGCCCAAGAAGGCGTTCAGGAAAGGCGAGAACAACACGTTCCTGCCGGCGCTCCGCGACTGCGCCCGCATCAACCTGGCCAGGCCCGACCCCAAGTGGGAGAGCGAGGAGATGCCCGTGGGCCGCGTGATGGGCGACATGCTCATCCTCCCCACCGGCGACCTGCTGCTGCTGAGTGGCGCCGCCAAGGGCTGCTCCGGCTGGGGCTTCGGCAGGCAGCCCATCCTGACCCCGATCCTGTACTCGCCGCGGAAGGCGCAGGGCCCGCGGTTCCGGGCGATGGCGTCGTCCACCATCGCGCGCATGTACCACTCCACCAGCGCCGTGCTGCCCGACGCCACCGTGCTGGTGGCCGGCGGCAACACCAACGCGGCCTACAACTTCAGCGACGTGGACTTCCCCACCGAGGTGCGCGTGGAGCGGTTCACCCCGCCGTACCTCAGCGAGGTGGTCGACGCCGCCGACAAGCGCGCGGTGATCGACGTAGCGTCGTTGGCCCCGGACGGGATGCGGTACGGCTCCCCGTTCATCTTCCGGTTCTCCTTGATCTCCGAGCGTTTCGTGGCCCAGGCCGACGTGAAGGTCACCTTGTACGCGCCGCCGTTCACCACGCACGGCTACTCCATGAACCAGCGGCTGCTGATCCTGTCCATCACCTCGTACGTCCAGGAGGGACGGGCCTACAGGGTGTGCGTGGACGCGCCGGGCAAGCCGGAGCTGGCGCCTCGGGGGTACTACCTGCTGTTCGTGGTGGCGAAGGGCGTGCCGAGCGTGGGTGTGTGGGTGAAGGTTCGATGAGATCGATCGGCGCACCAGCTTCACATTCACCGTGTGGGTCGCTGTGGGATCGATCGTGTACAGAAGTGGAGAGCAAAGCTAATTTGTGTAAAATATTCTTTGAGCACTGTACTTTTGCTCGGCTTGTGTGTGTCTTTGCGTTGTTTTGGTTTTATTTACTTAGGGGTGGCTGGATGTTTATGGGATCAATCAGATTGGCTGGATCACTATGTGATGCGCTGTTCGTTTGGTTGTGCTTCCTAGAACGTTGCTTCGTTTGGTCCGCTCGTGCAAGAACATCTATACTATAATGCAATTCTTCTCAAAGCGTAAGAAGCCTATGACCTTACACCAGACCCACAGTCAGAGACTAGCCACAACTTCCTTCACCTTCTGCCCACGCGCGCTTCCCGCACCCGCACGCGCGGCGCTCAGGCTGATAGGGTTTGAACCTCTCCACGTGCCCCATTTACTTCTATCCTTCCCACGCCTCCCAATCCCAACAAACCCTAATGTGACGGCGGCGGCGGCGAGTCCCATCCCATGGGACCCAGACACGAAGGTGGCGGCAGTGGGACCTTGGGCCCCAGACGCGGAGTTGGTGGTGGCGGCGCGGGCCCCAAAGCCCGGTATGTCGTGGCAGCGTCAGCGGCGGCGCAAGTGGCGGCGGCCGAGGGCCCCGGATGCCGAGGTGGCCGGCGTCCGGCGTCACCGGCGGTGCGAGCCCCATACGCGGTCTCCACGACGCGACTGGAGGAAGATTACGGACTCCGTCTATATCTGCACGGCCGAGCTCAACAGCGTCGGAGCCCATGGAGGACATACGACAGTCGGCGTGTATTGGAACGATCGATAAGATTGGGTCATCGCAGCCCCCGAAGCTGCCAAGGTACGGATCTCTGGTGCCCCTCCATCACCACATTTTTTTCGATTATGTCATGTTCCTGATGATCCCCTCTCGATCTGCTGGTTGCACGGGTGATGGGACGCTGCAGCAATTGATCCCGACGCTGGTGAGCAGTGAGCACCTCCTCCTCCTCCCTTCTGCTTCTTTCCTTTTTCCTGACCTCAAGCATGTGTATAATTGTAGATAGAAACACGACAAAGCAAAATGGGATGCAGTCCAGGATATTCATAGAGATCTTCCTGATAGAAATAGCTCCTCATCATAATGTATCCGGCTAGAGATATCGGAGTAGAACTCAACTCACTAATAAACCATGGAATTCTGGGACAAATTGATCCATCCCTGTGTGCAATTTCAGAACATCATACTTGTCAAATAGTTGAGCCATTTATAGAAAGAATAAAAAAAAAGCAAAGATTGAACTACGAGGTGAATCATATAGGTATGAATCTTTCATACTATAGACACATGCGGGTAAGATTTGGCTGAGAATCATATTGGTAATGCCCAATGTTCAGTTTCAGAACATCATGTTCAGAACATCATTTGCCTGAGAATATGTGCCTGAACCATATTTTAAAACGAGGAGTCATTAGAATATAGATGGTTCTTCTAGCTTAGTAAAAGTCTCTTGAGCTTGACTCATTTGGGCTTTGGATTGTCCCTCCGCGCATGGTAACTGAACTAGAAAACAAATTTTGTTGTTCATACACACATGCTGAATATTATCTTGCTGTTGTCTCAATACACCTCATACTTCCATTTGCAGGTAACCATATAATGTTTATTTGTCGAAGACGTGTTGCTGAATTTTATCCTACTGCTGTCTCAGTACACTAAATACTTCCCTTGTCTGATCTAATCCTTCTCGGGCCAGACTGAATGCCCTACGCCCATTTGAAGGTATGTTCCTCTTCTCGATTTGTTTAACGCACACCCCCAAAAAATAAATTACATTTCTACATTTTACCTTTGTCTTATCTGGCAGGTTGGGACAATCATGCTTATACCATTGACTGCCATTCTGATATTTATGTTCTTTATGCTGGTTATCACTGCTAATGCCATCATCGTCTCAGTCCTGATGTCACTGGCTGCTGCCGGAGGATTCTTTGCTATCATCTGTGTTGCATAGTTGTAGTGTATACTGGAACAATATCAGTTGCTATCTTTGCCATTCCTGCTATTGTCATCACCAACAGTTGTTGGAGTTATGATTGCTACAGGTAAATCATCTCTATTCCCCTATATAAAAGATAGTAGTGTTGTTGATATCTATAACTCTTATATAAACAAACCCCACTACCTATTTCTCTCAACATGCAACATGTCCACCTCATCAGCCCACTATCAACTCCACTATTTATTTCTCTTAACATGTAACACGTCCACCTCACCCGCCCACTATCAACTCCACTATCTATTTCTCTTGACATGCAATGCGTCCACCTCAACAATCCACTATCATTTGTCACTAGCAATTTATCTTGATATGCAATGGGTTCACCTTAGTAGTTCACTATTTTAACATATTTTGATTCCTCCTTCATGCCCGCGGCAACGCGCGGGGAATTCCCCTAGTTTTACTATGAAAATGACCTTCAGGAAGCATAATATAAAGCTTACAGGCTTTAATGGAGGCATAGAATCTATTGTGCACTTCTAAATCAGCCTATGGTCTGTTATCTTTTTCACTATTTTTTACTTCGGAGAATAAGTTGACATCAAACTAGATCAGTGGATAACGAGGAACGATATCTAGAAAATACAAACTTAAGCATGGAAAAAATAATTGTTGACAAAGCAGTTTCTTTGCAGCAAGAATACTGTTTTGAGATTTGTTTGGGGAGAAGCATATCTTTGCCTTCGAGATTTTGTTATTTTTGTAATTTCAGTTATCAAACGCGAGAGGAAGGCTAATAATAGCATCGATGGCATATGGAACGTGTTATCCAATAAAGCGGCTGGAAAAGCACCTACATGAATATATTTATCCAATTGTTATTCTCTAGGAATTACAACTATTTTCACACATAAATCTTGATCTCCATTGCTTTTCCATGTTAATGTGTTACGTGTTTCAACTGGGACATACCAGCTGGTTGATTGAGTACATCTCTATTGGTACTCTATTACCTCTGCTCTCTCTGTTTTTTATTCAGTACATCAATTCTTTGTTCTTTGAAGCACACTACTTGTAAAGCAATAATGTTGATCATGGTTCTCACGGAACAGGGTTATGCCATCTTGCTGTTTTTTTCTATTCAAATTTCTGGACCAACTCTGGTGGAGTTTATGACACCATTCCATGTGATTCATGGACTTCTTCAAAAGACCGTCCAACATTAAGTGGTGCGGCTTCATTAGACCTTCAGGATTTTCAGATATGGAAGAGAAATGCCTGTTGGTTGAAGAGTTTCATGGGCAATTGGAGGAATGGTTCTCACAGCCATATTTTTATTAGGTACTGCATATTCCTTTTCTCTTTCACTTTATATGTTCATAGATAGGTAAAAATCGAACTCTATTAGGCAATAAAGTATATGCACAAATAATTATTTGTAGATCTGAGTATGTTTTATTTAGTTTATGATTTGGAATAATTTATTTTTGAAGGATGATTTGGAAAAATTTAGGAAGAAGGGAGGATAAAGGATGAAGGTTTGCACTTGTCATTAGTGGATGAAGTGGTGGTGCTCATGGAGGACAGTCCAGAAAGCCCCACAAAGGTTTGAGACATTCCCAAATAGAAAAGTTCCATATTGCCTCTATCTTACGGCCTCAATAAGTTTTTTGATACAACTTTTGCATAATCAAAGGCCTGGAAAGAATTGACTACCTTGTGGTGCGGAGAAGGGTGTATAGGTTTGATGCCTAACCATCCGTCCACGGCAAGGTCTCTGTTGGGACATTATTCTTGTTTGGTTTGCCCTAGGACATTATTCTTGTTTTTTTTTTGCGAATAGACATTATTCTTGTTTGGTTTGCCCTATATTGAATTTTGGCAAAATATATATTTTCTTGCCCTACTCTATGCGAAACAAAGCTCAAGAATTAAGGCCGGTAGTTGCAAAGCTCAAGAATTCAGAAGTTTGGAGTGGAGCAAAATAATGTTGTGCATGAATGTGCATGCTTTGCCAATATATCATGTTAAAGATTTGAGTATTTTAAGTTTTGGGTCGACAGTCTTGTCTTGTAATGATATTGTTGAATATGTGATAATAAAGTTCTCCTTGGCAAAAAGGTGGGAGTTAAGCAGAATGTAACTTAGATGGTTATTAATATGCGTATTAACTTTACTATGACTTTTATATGCATAAGTGTTCTCAATTAGTAGAGATGCTATGCAAACTAATTGGTTGTTTTTATGAGCTTTCTGTAGATAAAACCGTAGCGTTAGCACGGGCATTATACTAGTATATACGGAGTGCGTGGATTGACGAATAACGGAAGCCGTGCCGCTGATCTTCACAAGATTGACAACATTGATCATTAAGGGCATGGATCTATCTTGGAAAATTGTAGGTGAAGCCAATCAACCGATAGCCTGAGATTGCCAGCTTGGAATCTGTTAGAGAGTAATAATGGGCTTCGCACATTCGAGCTTTTTCCCCTTCCAAAATACTCTAACTTGTATTTTTTTTATAATATTCCCCGGGGGGTGGGGGGGGGGAGGGAGGGGGCCTCGAGCCCCTCCTACAACCGCTAGCTCATGGAGATGTCCGTTTGCTTCCACGTCAACTTCTGAGGTGACGAGCGCCGTTGGCGCAGCCTACCCCTCAGGTGTCGAGGAGGCTGGCCATGGCGTCCAGTTGACACCACAGACTTCGTTGCATCGTTTGGAGGACAAGCTCTGCATTCCTTTGGAGACGCCGCTCATCAGAGGGCGGCCCACACTTCGCAAGCCTAGAACCCTTGCTCCTGCTCAATCTCTTCGTCGAAGCGTGCGGATCGCCGCTTCGCCGCGGGAGGAGAACTCAGCTAAGCAGGCACAGGCGGTGTTGTTGAAGAAGCTTGGAGACCTCCCCCCACCCCCACCCCCCCCTCCATCCCCGTCCGTGGGGATGACACGGTGCGGCCGTGCGAGAAGGCGTTTGGCCAACCGCTCTCAGACGCCACCTATGCCAATCTTCAGAAGTTTGTGGGCGGTCACTTCGACCCGATCGCTCTCCTCAATATGATTGGCTTGGAGGATGAGCCGTGGCGGGGTTAGTGTCTCGGCAGCAAGCTAGTCGCATCATTTGTTTTTACGTAATTACAACCTCGTGCGAGTGGATTCGGTGTGTGTGTTAGGGGTTGGTAAGTTTCGGCTTACCGTGTAAGGGCTCTTCTTCTGCTTAATCAAATACACGTCGTTGCATATTCTCGAAAAATAAACTTTTGCCATAGTTGCTTTGAAGAAGAAGCTAGAGGCTGAAGTCGGCCTTTTAGCCCCCCTGAACTTTTATCCTAGTAAAAGTAGCATGACCACTAATTTGGGGTCTGTCCACTGTTTGCAGCGGTCACTAGCAGTGGCCTGAACAAAATCCACAACTCTGCTTCTCTAATAGAATTTTCAGCGGAAGCATATTCTTCTCAATTTGAGGAACTCCAACTTTAGATGTCAGACCTCATCTTAGTTGATTTAAGTAACAAGTGGACATTTACATGGGATTCTCCTCCATTCTCCTCTTCCAAATCTTACAGAACTCTCTCATGTCATTCTCAGGTGGGGCCATTTTTTAAATGCTTGTGGAAGACATCTTGTCAAGGAAAACACAAAATTTCCTTTTGGCTAGTTCTCAGAGATAAGCTAAGCACCAAAAACATGATAATAAGAAGAGGAGGAATGCAAATAGAAAGCTATCAATGTGTTCTCTGTCAGCACTCACGCATCTCTTTTTCTACTGCCCTTAGATCTTTTTCTATAATTAATACATCTCTTTTTTCAAGTCACGACTCACGAGAGCAATATGTCAAAACTATGCTTTCAGAGTACAAAGTAGGCTCATTACCTCAAGATTCCCAAACGAAGTCATCTCTCTCAATGTACATTGAGACCTACGGCAACAATTTCCAAGTCACGAGACCAAGAGCTCAAAACTCAAGCTATCAAAATACAAGTATGCTCATTGTTGTCTCACCCATGACTGACAAACGAAGTCATCTTCCTCAAGTACATCAATCCTAAGCTGTGGAACCGGTGCACTTGATTTTTTTTTTTTTTTTTTTGGACTGCACAGAGGACGAGTGGACGCCGCCGCCGTCGTCGTCAGTCGTCACACACTCCGCTGCCTTGCTTGCCGTCCCGTCACCGAACCTTCTGTGCAGTGCATTTTTGTTTTTGACAAAGCTGTGCGGTGCATTTTGAGCAAATCTCGCGGAGGTTGCGTGGTGGTTCTCACACGCGCTCTCACCAAACTGGTGCTCGTAAAACTTGCTTGCGTGCACGTACACCACGAACGTTTCCAGACACGACGGTGTACGACGGTTAAAAAAAAGGGAAACTTTTAGGCCTTGTTTAGATCGCCAATTTGGCATGTCAAATTCTGACGTTCACACACTTGTGAAGATCAGAAGAATTTCGTTTGTATTTGTGAAATATTGTCTAAATATTGATTAATTAGGCTTCAAAGAGATTCGCCTCATAAAAGTCATGATAAAACTATATTAGTTTTTGATTTCATCTATATTTAAGATCTTTCGTGTATGTCTCACGAGTTTAATGTGACGAGAAATTTTCTTTTTGCATAGTGTTAAAGTTGGAAGTTTGGAGTGAGCTAAAAGGCCTTACCTTGTCGCGTGTCGTGGACAATCCCTGCTTGTCCACCTCTCAACTCTGGAGCCTGGTGGAGGCGTGGACCTCCTCGAGTCTCCGGTGACGTGACGACGTGGCTCAGCCTGCGGACAGGAACGGAGAGTGCGCTCGTACCCAACCCACCCACCCGCGCAAATCCAAATGGACGGTAGCAGATCTTCTAGTTCTAGAAGCGGAGCGGAAACCGTGGAGAGCTACGATAATAAAGGCGCGCGCAGCAGCAGGAGCGCACACGGCGCGGTTCTCCTTGGAGAATCGAGAGAGCATTCCACGCACCGCACGGCGTAGCGTGCGAAATGGCGGTTCCGCTTGTGCTCCGGGAGGAGGGGTCGAGGCAGGAGGAAGGGGCGGTGGAAGAAGAGGAGGACAGGTGGGCGCGCCTGCTGCCGGAGCTGCTGGCGGAGGTGCTGCGGCGCGTGGAGGCGTCCGGCGGGGAGCGGTGGCCGGCGCGGAGGGACGTGGTGTCGTGCGCCTGTGTCTGCAGGCGGTGGCGCGACGCCGCCGCCACGGCCGTGCGCCCGCTTCCCGAGTCCGGGAAGATCACCTTCCTGGCCTCGCTGAAGCAGGTGAGCAACGCTCCCGGGGTCGGGTTCCGTTCAGCGTGAAGCGTTCGTCGCCTGGGTCTTGGTCTGGGTCTTGGACTCTTGGTCTTGGTCTGGGTGGCCGGCTAATTTGGTATCTGGGGCGCCGCATTGGATAGAGCTGTAGAAATGACAGTTTAATGCAGGGTTGCGGGAGATAAATTGGGGATCCACAGCAACTAAATTGTGTGTGGTTCCTTATAGGATCTGGGCATCCCCACATTGACCAGGACATCGCCAAAGTGCTAAATTTGATAATTGGTATATACAGTAATCCTTGCAGTTAGTTCAGGTGCTAACAATGCCCGGTTAAGGTGTTGAATTTGATATATGTGCTTTTAGGACTTCTTCTATTTTCCTTTTTATTAGAAGCGCAGGGACGAAGCGGGTTCATTTGCATTGCATCAGGAGCAGGACCAAATGTTTGACTTATTGTACATCTTTCCTGTATATATGTTCTGATATTCCAAATATTGCGATAGTTTAGGATTATGTAACTACATAGGTTTGAGTTCACAATCTTGTTTGAAACTTGCTGAAAGCTTTTATATCAGCCTCTCGGTTTGAACAGCTTAGCACAAATTTAGCTTCGCTGATTTTTGTAAGGGTTTATTTAAATGAGTTGGTTCCTGTATCTAGTCTAGTTCTTTTTGGCAGCTCTAACTCTAACTGATCTCTTGTCAAAAAAAAAAAAAAAAAAAAAAAAAAAACCCTCTAATTGATCTTTTTTTCTTCCATTTCTTCTGTGATTTAAACAGCCTGGGCCAAAAGACTTTCCGCTCCAATGCTTCATCAAGCGAAACAAGAAGAATTCTATGTTCTATCTCTACCTTGGATTGACAAACAGTAAGTTTATGTGGCATCAAACAGTGGTTCCCCTAATTCCTTACTCTGTTGTTCACTTATTCTTTTTTCGTCTTAGTGGTGAAATTCAGTCTTAAAAAAACACTTTGGCATGCAGTACGAGTAATCATAAACATGCTATTTGCTTCAGTTGTTCTAAAGATCTGTAATGTATGCGTGCAAAGCTTGTCTTTACTGAATGTTGTGTCTGAACTACTTTTATGTGTCTGTGCACAATTCAGAACTGAATGTCCACAAGCAGAGCAAATTGTTATTTTCACTTGTGTATTTTATTTCAGTATAATAACAAGATATTGCATGTAAGGGATTTTTTTTTGGTTAGCAACAGATGATAGAGTCAGGCAAAAGATTTACGCACCTTGGACATGATATGTGAGAGGAGATTGTGTGGATAAGTTAGTGGCAGGAGTTTGCACGGATCACTAGAATAATTGACCAAATGCATGCTTGCTTAATCACATTATTCGTGTTGGTTTACATGACTGTTCTTTCCTTGTTGATTCACCAACAAGTTTTTTTATTGAGAATCTTTTTTTCTGGTTTACATTTTAAAGATCTGATGATGCCTGCCACGGACAAAGGAAAGTTTCTCCTGGCTGCTAAAAGGTTTAGGCGGGGTTCTCATACAGAGTATATTATTTCCCTTAATGCTGGTGATATTTCACAAGGAAATAAGGCATATGTGGGAAAATTGAGGTATTTTTATGCAACTCATAGTTTGCTTGTACCTTCTAGTGAATCTTCCGCACGCTTATTTTCTAGCAGACAGGGCTGAAAATTTAAACTTCGTCTGAGTTTGAAAAAGGTGACAACTGATAATACCTAATGGTAGTTATTTTGTATTTTATTCTGGGGCTACTGTATTTCTGTGATTCTTCAAAACAGGTCTATATGGGCCTTAGGGGAAATTAAGGAGAACATGAGCATTTGAGCCAGTACTTGACATAAAATGGATTTAATTTTTCCTTTATTTTTATTTTGGTCAAGCAGACAATTTAGTATCTGGTTATGTCTGATAGTGTTACATCATCCAAGTTATGTGTTATATATTTCCTTAATAACAGAAGGGGGTTCTTATTGTTTTATTTCCAGTTCATACCAACGGTCTCTAGGAATTATAAGGGAGCAGATCTTTCCTTTATTATTGAACGCCCTGGGGAGCTGTGTTTCATTCCATTAGGGAAAAAAAGGATGTGTTTTTGATTACATCTTGCAGTATTTACTCTACTCTCCATTTGATATCTTGGTGCACACAATTTTAGTCTCGTGTGTTTGTGCTGTAAGCTTTCTGGTTCTGGGCCTGACTACTTCGGCTGCGCCCATCTACAAAACACGGACACGGCAGGAAAGGGCCGTATCGCGTGTCCGACTGCGGACCCATTGTAGGTCTGACTTTTGGGCATGTATGGATACGGCCCAACTCATCAATATTTATGATAGCCAACCACCTTATGATGGTGCAAAGGCATCAAGCACTCGATCTATCCTCGTTGCTTGATCTCTAAATTTGGTTAATGCTAGCGCAAATGCTAGCCCTAGTATAGGATCTGTGGCTACGGCGGCCACAACAACAATAGACATTAGGGCTCTCCTCCTTCTGATTTCTAGAAATTTTGGTAATTGCGCATTAATCTAGTATGGTTACATGGTTAAAAAAACAGTTTTAATTTGCATTATTATTGATTTATCATCCACGCCCCCCGTGCAAGTGACTTTTGGGGAACGAACTCATCAAGCACTCGATCGGAAGCAGGCGAATCAGCCCCCAAGTATCGTCGGGCAACTTTGATGTTGGACAGGTTTCCTACAAATACAACCTGCTCAAATCCAGAGGTCCTAGGAGGATGCTTTGTACCATGAAGTGCCCCTCTGTTCAAGAGACCTGGGATAACTCCCTCAAGGTGAAGTCTTTGAGGCAAACGGGTAGCACTGTCCTTAGAAACAACGCCCCACGGTGGCATGAGCACTTGCAATGCTGGTGTTTGAACTTCCATGGACGGGTGACAGTTGCATCTGTCAAGAATTTCCAGCTGGTGGCTACAACCGTCCCAAGCCATCCTGATAACACCGACGATGCGGAAACTGTTCTGCTGCAGTTCGGTAAGGTTGGTGATGACATCTTCACCATGGATTATCGCCAGCCGCTCTCAGCATTTCAGGCGTTTGCCATTTGCCTTAGCAGCTTTGGGACAAAGCTAGCTTGTGAGTAACAATGTGGTTCGGAAGTTCTTCATGTCACAGAATGGCTGTGTAAATCAACTATCAAAAATTCTGATGCCGGAGCTCTTACCATGGCTTTCACAGTTTTTTTATTAATAAAGGAAGCTTTTATTGAATTCTGAAAGCATTACATCAAGATGATACAAGGCCTTGAAAACCCACTTAAGCAGTTAGAGGCTATCCTTTCTTTTTCCGGTTTGGATCAAGAGATGGTTTCTGCCATGTTCAAGAATTGCATATATTCGCTTTGCAGAGTTGTTTCTGGGATAGAACATGTATGTAGACTTAGCTTGTACTGGGAATTGTAAAGGAAATGGGCCTCTTGTACATAAGCACTTGAGTTGAGGGCCAATTGCTTCCCCTTTTCTTTGAGAGCCACCATCCTACCTTGACTGTGCAATTTGAGTTTGTGTTGGCTGTACCTCCAAATAGAGGCAATTATCTGTTGACTGTCGAAACCAAATTTATCCATCTAAAATTATAGCCCGAGCAATTACACAGGTTGATGGACTAGCCATCTGAACTCGCTGACAGAGTTCCTGGAGGTAATAAGCTACCACTTGGCTGCAGGCCGCCAAGATTACTAGCTACTCTTACGAATCCCTGCTGGCCTTGGCAACGTCGGTCTCCAGTGTTTCCATCTGCTCCTCTAGCAGCCTCAACCTCTGACTCATGCGTTGTAGCCTCTCCGTGGCAGACTCATCTGCAAAGAAATGCAAGGATCAGTCATTTTTTCCTACTAGGCATTAGGCTAAGGAAAATATCTACAAGGATCAGTCTGTTTTTCCTACTGGGCATTAGGCTCAGGAAAATATCTACAAGGATCAGTCAGTTTCTCCTACTGAACATAGACCAAGGAAACCCGTAAGCATAGCAGTTAAAAGCAGAGGAGTTTCAGAAGTTAAGCCTACCGAGCTGCGCGATGAACTGCGAGAACTGCGAGATGCCGGTCGCCGCCCCCTGGCCGGTGTCAGCAGCGATGCCCGCGCCAGCGTTTCTGGGTTCCTGCGACTTGGATGACGAGCCAACTCTCCTCCTCCCAAGCATCGCTGCAAACTAGCTGCTCTTCCTATCACTATGGCCTGCAGTGTTCAAGCAGCTCAGCAAGGCGTGACTGGTGTAAGTGTCCTTATATACGTGCCTGGACTGGATGTGCTTGATTTGTTGACTGACCCCATAATTGGATGGAGCTCACAAACCGATTGGATTTTGTGCTGTGGTCTAAAGATCACACTGACTGAGCTCGCTTCAGTCAAATGTTGGAGTCAGAGTCAGCGCTGGCAACTTGGACCGGAACCCTGGCCACCAGTTACGTCAGAGCAGGGGCTTCTCGCTTCACCTGCTCGTGAATTGCGAGTGATTTTAAGCTTCAGTGTTGGAAAATTGACGGAATTTCTGTGCAGTGTGCACAAAAGGATCCACTGAAGTAACACACGCGATATAGCAGTTTCAGTTCGAAATGCATGCATGCCTGCGTTCCCCACCCAACACGGCCTGATCTGAGCTTTTAGGCTGCCGTGCTCGTCATTGCCTGCCATGTCCGTTTGCTTGGCTAGAGCGGAAAAGTTCAGCTTGTACCGCGGGCACGGCATGCGTATGGATCGCGGTTCTACGGAGGCACCAAATTTTCGGCTAGTCCTCCGCCTCTCCTCGTGAAAAGAAAGAAAATCGACGCAAACCTGCGTTTCTGTTTTTCACGGCCGAACAAACAATTTTCAGTGGTTGATTGAAGGGCCAGAGGCCAAGGCCTGCGTGACTGCGTCACTGCGTGGCCGCCGGTGACCACTGATGAGATTCCGCAGGCCTCGGCTGGCAAGGCACCAGTGCAGACTGCAGAGCTTGCCAGTTTTGTGAACCCCGAGAGCTTGTTTTCAGAGTCCCAGCCTGGTCGATACCCCGACGGCCGACCCGAGTGGTCGAGGCAACTTCTGAAACCTGCGAGTGCACGAGAGGCTCCTACGGCAGTGTTAGAACATTTATCCGGCGATGCCACAAGCAGTGACCACCACGGTCCTACGGCGAGAAAGGACGTAGGGCGTGCTCCACGGTTTCCACCGGCCGTCCGTTCGTCCGCCCTGTCTGTAGCAGCAGGTTTTCGGTGAAGCCGGAAAAACGCTTCCGCCGTTCCGCGCAAGAACCGTGCTGCTGACTCCTGAACGGTGCAACTCAAGTGGCGTGAAGGCCCTGCCCACCGGACCAACTGGAGCGTTACCAGGCAGCGTCTTGTGCCCGTCCCTCCCCCATCTCCGTCACCCTGCCATTGCTGGCCGCCCAGCCGGTGTGACGACTCAAAGCAATCGGCGTTGTACAGGTCTCTCCAGACATCGCCATGTGAGTACGTGACACGGCGTCGGCCCGGTCCGCCCCCCGAGCAGATGCACTCATGCACGCAAGACGGCGGTGATTGGCTGGGTCAGGTCACGTCTCGACTGCCGTTTCAACGCGAGCGCCGTGGAGATGGAGACGGAGTCCTCGTTTGCGACGGAGACACGGAGTCCTCGTTTGCGACGGCGTGCGATGCGATGCGTTCCCGGCGCGGCGTCTGAGATCTGACTGCTACGTGCTCCTAGTTTCGAGAGAGAGGACTTCTCTTGTATCCGTCGCCGCTGGTGCAGAGAGGAGTGTATGTAGTGGTACGAACTTGGTATTAATCGCGCGATTCAACGAAGACAGCGGGATCCAGGTACACGATCCATGGCTGCCACCTGCCAGCAACCGTGGCAACTTGGGCCAAAGCAGGCAAGCAGCCGAGTCCGGCGCGGCGGCTAATACGGACTACGGACGCAGACGCGTACAGCTAGCCGGCCGGCCAGCCAGCCAGCCCGGCCGGAAAACGGGGGCGGAGGTAAAGGCAAAGGCAAACCGACGGGCGTGCTGGGGCGACGTGTTGGTGTTGGTACCGGCCGGCCGGAAATTGATGGGTGGGTGGTGGGGACGTGGGGTACAAGCAACCGAGCGTTACTCGCGGCGCTGGCCCGGACGGACGCACGGACGAGGGTCCCCACCCGCCGGCCGGCGCCGGTGGTTCCCAAGTCCACGCCGGCCTCGCTCGGCGCGTGCGGTGCGGTTCGGTGCCGTGCCGTGCCGTCCGCGCCAGTGCGTGACAGGCAGGCGGGGGGCTGCGCGGACTGCGGCGCGGCGGGCGCAGCGGCGTGGTGCATGAGAGGAGCAGCACTGCAGGAGCACGTCCAAATTCAATGCCGCGGCCGGAACCCGGCCCGGATGGCTCGGCTTTCTCTGCCCGCCGGTCGCACGGCACCGGCACGAACCGGGTTGCCGGCAGCGCGTGGTGGTCTACTCTAGGGAGGGGGGCTGGGCTACTGGGGCGCGCTGGCCACGTACGACGAACGGAGACGCGCGTGGGCGTGGCCGGCCTTCACGGACGGGCGCGGGCGGCCACCGGTGCCGGGCGGCTGGTACGTGTACTTTTCGTGGCTGCCAAGTGTGGTGCCCGGCCCTTGGGCCTCGTTTAGATTGCAAATATTTTCAACCTGATGAATAGTAGCACTTTCGTCTTATTTGACAAATATTGTCCAATCGCGGACCAACTAGACTTAAAAGATTCATCTCGTGATTTTCAACTAAACTGTGTAATTGGTTATTTATTTTACCTACATTTAATGATCCATGCATGCGGGTAAAAATTGATGTGATGGAGAGAGAGTGAAAAAACTTGGAATTTGGAGGGAAACTAAACAAGGCCTTGGTGTCGACTCCCGGCGAGTAGGTACGACGAGACGATTTCCGTCGGTCGCGTCGGGATCTACGCGTTCTCGGCGGTGTTTTGGATGGACTTCGAACGGGCCAGCCAAGCGAGGTATGGCTGCTGTTCTTCCTGATTCATCGAGAGCTCGAGACTCAAAAGAGACGGCAGTGGAGGACGTCGGCGGTGAGGTGAACGGCAGCTGCAGTAGATTAGGTTTGCCACCTGCGTGACCATGCGACGGGCGGGAGGTGCTGGTTGCAGCGTCTAGATGGCGTGGCAAGCAACGACTGTTCGAGATGGGGACAGTTAGATTTAGACGCATATGATTCATAGAGCACGGGTGTTTAGATGGGTTTAACGATTAAACTAGTTGTAAGAAAAACCTTATGAGCACACATTAATCATTAATCCCCGGTGAGACATGCGTGTCGATTGCCCCCTCCTTCCCCCTCCAACTTATACCGTCAATCTTGATCGACCTAACGCCTCCATTGCGCCTTGAGCACCCCGCTCTACTAGCACTTCATCTATCTCCACTAACAATTGGTGGTATACACCACCTTGCAGTGCCGCTCGCTTCCCACCATGGTCCATGAAACCCGCCTTCCCCTTATCACGCAGACATCAAGACCACTTGCTTAGCGTCGCCCCGCCATTAGCGTCACCTAACTGTCCTCTCCGATCCCATCGCCTCTTCGGTGGGTTGAGCCCTACTCGCTCTGCACTACCCCTATATCAACCACACCATCGCCGTGTTGGATTGTCGAGCAAGCAAACCCCCTTGTACAACCGTCGGGGACGGGATCCCCTAGATTGAGCCCGAGCTCTTCTTCCTCTATCAACCTACTTGTCGCACAAGGGCAACACGTCGCGTGTTTGGGTTTGGGGATAATTAACAACGAACTAGAGACTCAAACCAATATAGGCCTTAACTATTTATTAATTAATTTATTTATATATGTTCGAAATGACCATTTCTCCACTTAAGCCCAGAAGTAAGTTTTGACGGCTGCACATCTCATAGAGATGTGAAAATGATGCACAGATATTTGAATCTGCTACGGACGGATGAAGACGACGCGCCGATGAGATGATTCGCGTCGCGGCAGACCCCACGTCCAGCCGGCCGAGAGGTGCGCAGCGGCAAGCGCAATCTGCCGCGCCGCGCCGCGCCGTCCTCTTTTGCCGGGCAACGTCGCCACGCCAGTCGCCAGTCGCCACCACCAGCAGAGACGACAATAATTGCCCGCGAGGCCGCGACCCCGCACGCGGGCCCCACAAGGCCCCCGTCACCCACCCCGCACCGCAAGCGCGCCGAGCCGAGCCGAGTGGTTGTCTTCTCCCTCCTCGCCCGCCCGCCACTGCCTGCGCTTCTCGCTTCGCTCCTCCTCTTTCGGCGCCTGAACGCAAAGCCGACCAACGGCGACCACCTCAGCAGCAGTCACCCGCGATCCCACGCCCCCCCACCTGACACACCCGCCTCCCGTGCCCCGAGGCCGCGCGAATTCCCCGCCCTGCCCCTGCCGCCCGCCATCCCCCGGGGGGCACGCAAGTAATTTCCCGCCGCCACCGTGTGCCGTCCGGTCTCCGGACCCCGGTGGGCTGTCGCCTGCGCCTCGCGCTCGCCTCGCCTGCAGCAGCTACGACGCTGCCGCTCTCCCCTGGCGTCTTTATCCCCACCCACCTCGACTCCGAACCCAAAACCGACCGGCCTCGCTTTCGCCGGTTACCCGGTCAAACGCATCAAACGGCGGCACGTCTCCGATCGGGTCTCTCCACGATGCCCTGCCCCGCCCTGCCCCCGCCGGTCAGGTCGCCCCACCGCGTCGTCACGTGCCACGCGCGTGCCGTCCGTCCTCGGCCGGCGCCCCACCCCACCCGCGCCCTCGCCGTGTCCTTTTATTCCACCCGCCCCCGCCTCACCGCCCGTCCGCACCCCCAATTCACGCCAGCACCACGACTTCCGTGCTCGTCGCCTTCCTCGCTCGGGGCTAGGGTTCGGCTTCGGCTTCGGCTTCGGCGCGAGATCTGATGGAGGTGAGGGAGATGGCGATGGCCGCGGCGGCTGCGGCGGCGTCGGTCGGCGGCGGGGGAGGAGGTGGAGGAGGGGTCAAGCTGCCGCCGCCCAACCCCAACCTGCCCTACAGGGAGGACTGCTGGAGCGACGGCGAGACGGCCGCGCTCGTCGCCGCCTGGGGCCGCCGCTACGTCGAGCTCAACCGCGGCAACCTGCGCCAGAAGCAGTGGCAGGAGGTGGCCGACGCCGTCAACCGCCGCGGGGGAGCCTCCGCGCGCCGCCGCCCGCCGCGCACCGACATCCAGTGCAAGAACCGCGTCGATACCCTCAAGAAGAAGTACAAGGCCGAGCTCGCACGCAGCGCGCCGTCCGGCTGGAACTTCTTCCCCGAGCTCGACCGCCTCGTCGGCCCCACCCTCAGCGCCTCTGGCGGCTCCAAGAGGCTCTTGCCGTCGCTGCCCCCTCAATTCGCGTTGCCCATGCATCCACCGGCCATCCGGAGGCCCCCGTCGCCGTCGTCGTCCTCCCCGCCGCCGCCGCCTATGGCTTTGCCTCTACCCAATTACCGCCGTGGGTCCCCGCTCCCTGCTGCTGCCCTCATCCAGAAGGAAGCTGCGGCTGCGGCGGCGGCTGTGTCTGATTCAGAGGACTCCGATGATGCCGGTGGCAACAACAATCACAATTCGTCGCCCCGGTCCCCTTCGCGCTCGGTGTCCTCGCTCTCTGGCAATAACAAGAAGCGCAGCAGAGATGAGGCTGGCGGCAGTGCTGAAAAAGGATTCAAGGAGCTAGCAAGGGCGATCGAGGCTTTTGCAGAGATGTATGAGCGTGTGGAGAGTGCTAAGCAGAAGCATGCTGTGGAGATGGAGCGGCAGCGAATCGAATTCCTGAAGCAACTGGAGGTGAAACGCATGGAGAATTTCGTCGATGCCCATGTGAAGCTGGCTAGAGCAAAGCGTACAAAGAAGACTACAGCAGGTGCTGCCGACGGTGCTGGTGCGATGGAGTTGGTTGCCACCGTTGCTGCGATGCCTTTCGTCTCCACCTCCACCTTCCTCTGATATGGAGGAAGAGTTTAGGTAAAGTCTGAATTTTAGATTAGCATTGTCCTAGGCTACTGTTCCCTTTGTTCAATGGCTATGTTAAGACATTGTAATTCTACCGTGGATAATTCTCATGTTTCAGTTATTGACAAGGCTGTTATGCGTCATTAGAGAGATATTTTGTGAATGCTTTAACTTATGATTGATAGTAAGAATGGATTAATCTTGTGTCTAATTTGCTGGAGTATAACAATCTTTGGTGCCTCTAGCTTGTGCTTGAGAATCCTGTATGATTTCGCCTCTTGTTAATGTAGGTATCTCAAGAATCTGCATGTATGCTATTATATCACCGTAGGCAGGTTGTGTGCTATGACCTTACGTTTTCCTACATTTTATCCTAATAACCTTTTCAAACTTGTCCCATGGTATGTGTACAATAATTTAGATTTGTTGAGGGTCAATGATAGCAATATTTTCAATTGGCAGAGAAATTATAATTGCATTTATGTGGATCAAAGTGATTCTGTATCATTGTATTTTTGACATTTTGCTAGCTTATAGTTAGGAAAGTACTAGCACTTTATGTGTTTGAAACTTTTGACATAAAAAACGACATGTTCAGAAGAATGGAGATATTTGTTTATATGTATTTATAGGTGATCCTAACTGAGGTGAGACTGACAAGAATTCTATGTCAAATGTAGGCACAAGGCTTTTAGTTTTTTATAAGTCTTTTTAACACTCAATTCTTAGTGTGCATTTGACACTCGTTATTTTGGGTTATTACATAAATGTAGATTTTAAGTGGCTTTTGTCCATAATAAACACCTGAATACTTGCGATGGGAAGTTATGCTGGTGATCTGTTAAGATTTTGTAAGAGTAATTTGGATCTATATGATTTTGCTGCTATATTTATGATATTTTTGTGTGATTCTGAACTCTGTGCTGACTTAAAATATGGAATCTAGTTTGGCACTACCTATTCAAAGTGTAACCCATAGGTTGAACAAATGTTTTGCATGATAATTTGTATGTGTATAGTGGAGCTCTGGAGTCTGGATTTGTTAGTTGATCTTGTTGCCAATTCCAGACCATAACTCTCCATGAGAAATTAAACATTGTGTTAGTGTTCTTTGAAATTGTTAGAAACATCAAGATTCTGACAACATATATAACTATAATGAGTTCAAGCTAGCTAAATCAAAACAAACTAATGTGTACTGGAAAATATCCTATTGCTTACTAGTTACTACTGAGATATTGTTTAACACTTCTCTAGGTTTGAGGTCCAGATTAGTTTTCTATGCTTTACTTCTGGCATGATTTGTTGAAAGTAGCTTTACATATTTTAAGGTATAATTGAGGAACAATCTGTGTTTATAAGTCTGTAAGCTCAACAAGCCACTAAGGCACCAACTTTCAATGCTGAACTGTGGGCAATGATGATCCAAAAATCCTTTTGTCCGATTGTCATATGTATGTAAAATAGGCTAAATGCATGTTCATTTCACTGTAATGTGCCATCTAGATGGATTAGATCTTATTTCTTAACAAGATTGTTGCTGAGTTACATTTATATTCTTTGTTATTCTAAAAATCTATGTAACTTATGACCCCAGATCATTTCTGAACAGAAACATCCATCTCCTGTTAAAATAGCTATGTTCTCATCCATATTTTAATGAAACAAGCCCTGACTTGTTATCTTTGGTATTTGTTGAAGCAAGTAAGCTTTGATGATACAAATTGATCACTACTGCTGTCATAAATGACTTATTGATCGTTTGTTTACTCTGTTTTGCAGATCATCAGTGTCAATGTTATGTGATGGCTTTCTGTCCAGTGAAAGGACCGTGTGGTAGTAAACACTACTGCCCTGGGTTACTCTGAGACTGACCTGTTCTTAGGTTCATGGCAGTTTGTAATCTAGTACTGGAGTATGGTTAATTGAAGACTAGAAATTCGTAGTGTAAAGCTTTGTTGGCAGTGTTTCTCCTGGCTGTTTACCTGATTGTTTTATTGACTGTGTAGCTCAGAGTGTCTCTTATCTGAAAAAATATGGTGAAGGAAAATGGTCTTGGAATCATTTCCTAGTCTTGTCTGGAAACATGCAATGCCGAGGTAGTTGCAATTGTAGGATGCTTGTTTTGACGAATGAGGTGCTGTCTTTTTCTAGTTCCTCAATTTTACGTTTGGTTTGTGAAATAGGATCAGTTGATCTATCAACACCTAGTTACACTACACTAAATTTGATTAATAATGGGTTAAATGATATATCATTTTTTCTGAAAAGTGGGTGTTTTCTTACACCTGTGCTTGTCTCCTGGGAGTCTTGACTTCGGAAGGCACTTCATACGATTGGTTCTTGCGGTCTTGCCTGGAGTACTTCGCTGCTTGCATGTAAACTACGAACGGCGTAAGTGGTACACTGGTACGGCACAGTTCACACTAGTGAATGCTCCATTGCTTGCTGCTTGGCAGTAGACTCGTATCGGTAGCGCTTACTTCAGTGAAGGGACAAGCAACTAAATTTGCGTGGTTCCTTATTCTCCATCTCACCATTTTGGGAAATCAGGAGGCAGAAGAAAACGCCACAAGACCAGAATCATGATGCATTTTGGGATACTGCTATTCTCAGTAACTTGGTACATGTACATTCAGGGTAACTATGCACTTGGAGTCTTGCAGTACATTCAGGGTAACTATGCACTTGGAGTCTCAGTAGAATCATGATGCATAAGGTCATCTGAAACAAAGCGCATAAAACTGAGAGCCAATCTGCAAGCGAAAACCTGATAGTCCCATCTTTATACTCCAAGTCTCCAATCAAAATTGCTTACCTGCCACAATTTTCACATGTTTTGTCCATAATAGGTAATTTTCACACCAAGACATCAAATCTTCGTACTTAAGTTTGATGAGGTAGCAACCACTATTGGCACAATTTTCAACTTCTTCTCTCTATAATCCAAGCCTCTCAGCCTGGAACAATAGGGTCCCACCATATAATTTGTCTGTAAATCTATAATAAAATAACTACAAAGAAGAATAACGAAGCATAAAAGTTAATACTACCTCGATTATCCTCTGCAGTGACATGCATTACATGGATCGATGTATTCATGCACATCATCTGAGAAGGGTTGGTCTATTTTATTCACTGTGAATTAAAAAATAATACGTAACACATAAAAAAGAACAGTGCTATATATGAATATAATAATATTTTGGAAAATCCTTACATTTCTTGCCAAGTAAAAAAAAAAAAAGAAGTATCTTCTCCTACTCAAGTCAATTTGAGCAGAGCTCTCTGTCTACGCATCAAGTAGAAACAAACCCAAAGCATAAGTGCAATGTATATATATAAGCTTAAATTTTCATGTTCACTTTAGGAACACTGCGGACGCCCTTAGAGACAGTCTACAAATATGTATATACCATGGAAGATTTCAGGTATTATGAGTGAAAATTTCTTTTTTCAGGAAATGGAATAGATGAACTATGATAGCGTTTCTCACCGCCCCGAAATTGTAATTGTATCATCCAATTAATAAATTAACCCTTTATATATAGGCGTCCACCCATGCTCAGCGGCCCATTCGACCTCCCCCGACCCACGCCCACCACCGATTGACGGCTCCTTTGACCTCCGTCTCGTCTGCGTCCCCAGCGCCGCGCGAAGCTTGAGGCAAAGGCAATCCCCGCCCCCTCTAGCGGCGGTCTAGCCCTGAGCAATCCAGTCCGGTTCCATGGCCAACAGCAACCTCCCGCGCCGAATCATCAAGGTCCGCCTCGCGATCTGGTCGCCCTTCCCCGCTCTCCCTAGATCTATCGCGTTCCTCTTCTGCTCCGTGGAATCGGATGCTCTGTCTCTGCTCATCTCTGCTGGTGATTAATAATTAATCTGTTTCGGATTTGGATCTGTGCAGGAGACGCAGCGGCTCCTCAGCGAACCAGGTGCCTGACTAGTTTCGCGCGAGTCCTCTCGGAATTTTGGTGCAATTCGGAGTCTGCTGCTGCTGTTGCTGCGCTGCTGGTCTGGGTTCTGTAGCATGTTGCTGATTCCGTTTTTCTTCTTTTTCTCACGCGTGCAGCGCCAGGGATTAGCGCGTCGCCGTCGGAGGAGAACATGCGCTACTTCAATGTCATGATCCTTGGCCCCGCGCAGTCACCCTATGAAGGTGTTCCTCATTTATGATTGGCTTCATTTGGCGTGTTTTTGTGTTGAGGATGGTCTCTGTGCTTCTAATGCTGTAATGTTTGTTCTGTGGCATGTGCGTTCGATATCGTGAGCCCTGTTTGTAGTGTTGCAGTTGTAGAAATCATTATTGCTTGTGTGTTCTCTTATCTTTGTGCAGTCATATGCCTCCTTGTTTCTGGAGAACTGACGAATGGATAGTGGATTAGTGTAGATGGACTACCAATATGGTCTAGTAGCAGAGGACTGGTGGTTTATTAGTATGGATTTAAGGCACTAAACGGTCACGTCATGTCCATTCGTCTGTGCCAAGTGCCGCTTCAAGGCTCTAGAGTCTAGACCCCTTAATGAACCTGGTTTTATCAGTCTGCTTTCAGGTATCTGAAAAATTATGTCCAACCAGAAGTACCTATTCTATTCACTTCAACACTTGCAATTAATTTCCATATGATTAGTGGCAACTGGCAAGAGTTGACTCTTGTTAGGTTCACGCTGTTTGCCTATATTCACTAATCTGCCCGTGACACAATCCTGTTAAATCTAGCTATCATTCAATTTACCGATATTCTTATAACGCAAAGGATTGTCCACCGTCTTTCAGTGTTCAATACAGAGTAGGTCAAATAAGAGGTGTGTAGATAATTATTAGGGGTGCAAATAGCAGCAAGTTGTCAAGTTCCGTACTATGATTTCGTGTTACCTTCTTTTGTTTATTCATTCGTACCTGTTCGCCTGATATAGTTTCTTCTGTTTATTTGTTGAACAGGTGGAGTTTTCAAGCTTGAACTATTCTTGCCTGAGGAATATCCAATGGCTGCCCCGAAAGTAATTTCTTGATCAATCATGAATTTATTCACTAAATCATTAATTGGTTGGCACTATATTTCCATGTTGTATGTGCTTTAGAATTCATTTATCTCCATTGTTGTGAATTGAATTGTGGTTTATTGCCTGATTACAACAGTTTGATATATTTAATTCTGCTTGATTAACTTCAAAGTCCTATCAAGAACATATTTGTGTTATGTTACTCATAGGCTAGCTGTCTCGTCCTGTCTTCCATATATATTATAAGTCATTTCACCTTGCATAGTCAGGGGCAGATCTGATTGAAGGCCAAAGGTGGCCATGGCCCCTCCTGGTTTTAAATTTGCCAAAGCGAAAGCTAGCCGTCCACACTTTCTAAACAAATGCACTGCATTAAAGCATGCATCTATAAGCTTAGCCGCCTCTGAAGTATGATCAAGCTCTACCATGGTGTGTATTGTGTAGTTGTTTAGTAATGAAGATTTGCTCGCTTCAACTTTATGTCAATGGGCTAATGCATGTCTATGAATCTATACGTTCCTTTTTTCTGGTAGGGTCGATATGAAGTTGTACTTACTAATTTGCATTGTAATCCTAATGAACAGAAGTACTCCATCCCAAAATAAGTCTCCACCCCGCATTTCAAGGAGTTAACCAATCTTAACTTTGACTATGTTGAAAGGAAATTGTATGAATATTGTATCTCTAAATAGGTTTACTGTATATTGGTATATATTTGTTCAAAATTGAGATTGTTTGGCTCCTCGAAATATGAGATGGGAGACTTATTTTGGGACGGAGTGTAGGCACTTACTTTTGCTGGAAAATCAGCACTAGCATTCCTTGTGAGTCTATAGTATTTCAGTTCTTTTGTATTCCTTACATATATGGAAGACAGATTTGTTCTTCTGGTAGCTCTTTTGTATTATTTTCACATAATTAAACACCTTCCTTGAGTGATTCTGTAATCTATGGTACTTCTGAATTCTGATTTGACTGGTACCAGTTGTCACACTGGACACGGTTAGTTAATCGGGAATGCTTTTTATTCGCCTATTTGGGGATCAGTGTTGTCTAACTTCATTTATGGCTGTTCTGTTTATTTTATCTAGCTGTAAATTTCCTGTATTAGTTGCTGATGGTAATTTTACATGTCCTGTTGCTGTTACAGGTTAGATTTCTCACCAAAATTTACCATCCCAACATTGATAAGGTAGGAAAGTGGGACTGTTTACCTTTTCTTTGTTGCAAAGAAAATGACGCGTTATCTCGTCATAATTTGCTGCAGCTTGGTAGGATATGCCTCGACATTCTTAAGGACAAATGGAGTCCAGCTCTTCAGATACGTACAGTCCTGCTGAGGTAACTGCTTATTTTAACATTTCTTACAGTTCTGCTGAGGTAACTGCTTATTTTAACATTTCTTTGGCAACATAGTTCTGATGGTCGGTGATATATGATGCTGTATTCTGCATTGTATAATTACAGTATCCAATTTTCAGCTTGCAATGTGTATTTATCTACTGTCTACTTATATGGTTCTAGTATATCAGTGTGCTACCGCACTGCCCCTGACTATATTTGGTCCTCAGCATTCAGGCACTTTTGAGCGCCCCAAATCCAGATGATCCTCTCTCAGACAACATTGCAAAACACTGGAAATCCAATGAAGTTGAAGCTGT
This sequence comes from Themeda triandra, assembly GCA_018135685.1. NCBI lineage: Eukaryota > Viridiplantae > Streptophyta > Magnoliopsida > Poales > Poaceae > Themeda > Themeda triandra. The sequence goes on along the minus strand of JAENPR010001339.1, from coordinate 109,384 downwards.
TGAGACAGGTACTTGTAGTTGCAGAAAACACAGCTATGAACGAAGTGGTGGATTCTGCTTCTCGTTTATATATTACAGATGTACTAATATGCCAGCCTCTTGGTCTTGCAGCGAAGGAGTGGACTCGCCAGTTTGCAAGTGGGGCATGACAACCAAGTGTTGTTTCAGATGTACTTAATAACACTTCCAGGGTTTGGTGCCGATTGAATACCCCTCTTGCTTGATGAGAGCAAATTTGTGGAATGTTGCAATGGGGTCTAAAAGAAAAATGTTCGAATCGTGCTTTGTTACTCGTTGCTGTAGCTCCATTTCGCTGCAGTGCCCCTCCGTAAGAATCAAAAAAGGTGGGGGCTTGCTTTGTTCCTGTTTGGTTGCATATTTCTCATGTCCTGTCTGCTGTGTGTGCCTGGTTCTTGATCTGTGTTCTTTCCTCGGGAGCACCCAGCTGCCTAGGTTACCTCGGCGAAACCATGGCTTAATTGTTATTTTGGAGGCTGTTTTGTCAGAACTGAAATATCTCATTACTGTCTGGAGGAGCTCCATCCTTCATAGTTTTGGTATGCATTGATTTCTGTCTTCGTTTGGTACGAGCTAGTCCTTGGTCCCTGCCTTGTCTTCCGATGTTGAGTACCTTGGTATAAACCATGGTTAATTTTTATTTTTTGAGGAAAATAAACCATGATCCCTACACTGTATAGTTTTGGTATGCCCCATGTTTTGTACTCTTGCGTCCAGCCTTCAGCAACCAGCATGCGCGCGCATATCGTGCCGTATTGTCACAGGCCTCTGAAGCGGCCGCAAATGATCGCAAGGTCCATGGACGTCAGGAAGGCAAGGCACTCCGCGTCTCCGCCATGCATCCACAGGCCCGATTATACCTGAGCGAAGGAAGAACGGCCACGCCACGCCATGTGCTTGCTCAAAAAAAAAAAAAAACGAAAAGAAGGGCCACGCCGACCCAAGATTACATGCTGTACTGCGCAGAATCTGAAAAGTCGAATCTTCTGCAGCTGGAAATTCAGAAGCTCCGGAATCCGGATGGCTAGGCCCGTTTAGGAGTTTTTCCCCCTCACAAACGGCTCTTGGATTTACAGAATATTCTGTACTGTAGCAACGAAATGTCTCTCTCAGAGGAAGGTAAAGACCTCTGGTAAAGGACCCGGAATACGGGAATATTCTGTACTGTAGAAACCCTATCAAACAGTGGTCCGGACTACGGAGTGCCGGATCACTGGATCAGCAGATAAGCTCGGGCGCTTCTTTTCTGCCAACGGAAAGGGAAACCGGAAACGCATCCACCATCGGCTTTGGCTTCTCATCTCAGCTAAGACGACGTTTGTGCGGATCGATAGCTTCTTGTTTGCCCCTGCGCTGTGCCGGTCCATTGGCTCTGGTCATAGCTTCTTCGATTCCATCGTACGTGGGGCGTTAGTTGCCCGGCCACTTGCCCTCTCGTTCGCCCGGCTTTGGTCCGTCCTGTCCTGCTCGGCCGCAACTGCCTCCCGACGTGCCGGCCGGCCGGCCAGCCACATACAGACACTACCAACAGCAAGTAGCAACTGTTTTTTTTTTCTTCACCTCGCTCGCCTCGTCCGTATAGGTTCGTAGCCCCAGGGCACACAGGACACACTTGTCGGAATTATATTAGGATTAGGATAAGAACGTGAACGTACTATGCTAGATCGGACGATCGGTGCAACGCACCTTTTTGTTTTCTGTTTTGAAACATCGTGCAGCGTCTCTAGACACTTATGATGGACCATTCTAAGAGTGTTGGGGGTCGAAGCATGACAAGTGGGAGGATGCTCCATCATCGCCAGGTGGAAGCAATGGCGACAACAGTGGCATGGGGTCTAAAAGAAAAATGTTCGAATCGTGCTTTGTTACTCGTTGCTGTAGCTCCATTTCGCTGCAGTGCCCCTCCGTAAGAATCAAAAAAGGTGGGGCTTGCTTTGTTCCTGTTTGGTTGCATATTTCTCATGTCCTGTCTGCTGTGTGTGCCTGGTTCTTGATCTGTGTTCTTTCCTCGGGAGCACCCAGCTGCCTAGGTTACCTCGGCGAAACCATGGCTTAATTGTTATTTTGGAGGCTGTTTTGTCAGAACTGAAATATCTCATTACTGTCTGGAGGAGCTCCATCCTTCATAGTTTTGGTATGCATTGATTTCTGTCTTCGTTTGGTACGAGCTAGTCCTTGGTCCCTGCCTTGTCTTCCGATGTTGAGTACCTTGGTATAAACCATGGTTAATTTTTATTTTTTGAGGAAAATAAACCATGATCCCTACACTGTATAGTTTTGGTATGCCCCATGTTTTGTACTCTTGCGTCCAGCCTTCAGCAACCAGCATGCGCGCGCATATCGTGCCGTATTGTCACAGGCCTCTGAAGCGGCCGCAAATGATCGCAAGGTCCATGGACGTCAGGAAGGCAAGGCACTCCGCGTCTCCGCCATGCATCCACAGGCCCGATTATACCTGAGCGAAGGAAGAACGGCCACGCCACGCCATGTGCTTGCTCAAAAAAAAAAAAAAAAAAAGAAAAGAAGGGCCACGCCGACCCAAGATTACATGCTGTACTGCGCAGAATCTGAAAAGTCGAATCTTCTGCAGCTGGAAATTCAGAAGCTCCGGAATCCGGATGGCTAGGCCCGTTTAGGAGTTTTTCCCCTCACAAACGGCTCTTGGATTTACAGAATATTCTGTACTGTAGCAACGAAATGTCTCTCTCAGAGGAAGGTAAAGACCTCTGGTAAAGGACCCGGAATACGGGAATATTCTGTACTGTAGAAACCCTATCAAACAGTGGTCCGGACTACGGAGTGCCGGATCACTGGATCAGCAGATAAGCTCGGGCGCTTCTTTTCTGCCAACGGAAAGGGAAACCGGAAACGCATCCACCATCGGCTTTGGCTTCTCATCTCAGCTAAGACGACGTTTGTGCGGATCGATAGCTTCTTGTTTGCCCCTGCGCTGTGCCGGTCCATTGGCTCTGGTCATAGCTTCTTCGATTCCATCGTACGTGGGGCGTTAGTTGCCCGGCCACTTGCCCGCTCTCGTTCGCCCGGCTTTGGTCCGTCCTGTCCTGCTCGGCCGCAACTGCCTCCCGACGTGCCGGCCGGCCGGCCAGCCACATACAGACACTACCAACAGCAAGTAGCAACTGTTTTTTTTTTCTTCACCTCGCTCGCCTCGTCCGTATAGGTTCGTAGCCCCAGGGCACACAGGACACACTTGTCGGAATTATATTAGGATTAGGATAAGAACGTGAACGTACTATGCTAGATCGGACGATCGGTGCAACGCACCTTTTTGTTTTCTGTTTTGAAACATCGTGCAGCGTCTCTAGACACTTATGATGGACCATTCTAAGAGTGTTGGGGGTCGAAGCATGACAAGTGGGAGGATGCTCCATCATCGCCAGGTGGAAGCAATGGCGACAACAGTGGCATGGGGTCTAAAAGAAAAATGTTCGAATCGTGCTTTGTTACTCGTTGCTGTAGCTCCATTTCGCTGCAGTGCCCCTCCGTAAGAATCAAAAAAGGTGGGGGCTTGCTTTGTTCCTGTTTGGTTGCATATTTCTCATGTCCTGTCTGCTGTGTGTGCCTGGTTCTTGATCTGTGTTCTTTCCTCGGGAGCACCCAGCTGCCTAGGTTACCTCGGCGAAACCATGGCTTAATTGTTATTTTGGAGGCTGTTTTGTCAGAACTGAAATATCTCATTACTGTCTGGAGGAGCTCCATCCTTCATAGTTTTGGTATGCATTGATTTCTGTCTTCGTTTGGTACGAGCTAGTCCTTGGTCCCTGCCTTGTCTTCCGATGTTGAGTACCTTGGTATAAACCATGGTTAATTTTTATTTTTTGAGGAAAATAAACCATGATCCCTACACTGTATAGTTTTGGTATGCCCCATGTTTTGTACTCTTGCGTCCAGCCTTCAGCAACCAGCATGCGCGCGCATATCGTGCCGTATTGTCACAGGCCTCTGAAGCGGCCGCAAATGATCGCAAGGTCCATGGACGTCAGGAAGGCAAGGCACTCCGCGTCTCCGCCATGCATCCACAGGCCCGATTATACCTGAGCGAAGGAAGAACGGCCACGCCACGCCATGTGCTTGCTCAAAAAAAAAAAAAAAAAAAACGAAAAGAAGGGCCACGCCGACCCAAGATTACATGCTGTACTGCGCAGAATCTGAAAAGTCGAATCTTCTGCAGCTGGAAATTCAGAAGCTCCGGAATCCGGATGGCTAGGCCCGTTTAGGAGTTTTTCCCCCTCACAAACGGCTCTTGGATTTACAGAATATTCTGTACTGTAGCAACGAAATGTCTCTCTCAGAGGAAGGTAAAGACCTCTGGTAAAGGACCCGGAATACGGGAATATTCTGTACTGTAGAAACCCTATCAAACAGTGGTCCGGACTACGGAGTGCCGGATCACTGGATCAGCAGATAAGCTCGGGCGCTTCTTTTCTGCCAACGGAAAGGGAAACCGGAAACGCATCCACCATCGGCTTTGGCTTCTCATCTCAGCTAAGACGACGTTTGTGCGGATCGATAGCTTCTTGTTTGCCCCTGCGCTGTGCCGGTCCATTGGCTCTGGTCATAGCTTCTTCGATTCCATCGTACGTGGGGCGTTAGTTGCCCGGCCACTTGCCCGCTCTCGTTCGCCCGGCTTTGGTCCGTCCTGTCCTGCTCGGCCGCAACTGCCTCCCGACGTGCCGGCCGGCCGGCCAGCCACATACAGACACTACCAACAGCAAGTAGCAACTGTTTTTTTTTTTTTCTTCACCTCGCTCGCCTCGTCCGTATAGGTTCGTAGCCCCAGGGCACACAGGACACACTTGTCGGAATTATATTAGGATTAGGATAAGAACGTGAACGTACTATGCTAGATCGGACGATCGGTGCAACGCACCTTTTTGTTTTCTGTTTTGAAACATCGTGCAGCGTCTCTAGACACTTATGATGGACCATTCTAAGAGTGTTGGGGGTCGAAGCATGACAAGTGGGAGGATGCTCCATCATCGCCAGGTGGAAGCAATGGCGACAACAGTGGCATGGGGTCAAGAGGACGTGCGGAGACACCCTGTTCGCGCTGGTGGCATGGGAAGTATGGAAAGATAGGAATGCCAGATTCTTCCGGAACAAAGCGGACATTAGCGCACAATTCCTCGTCAAGATCAAGCAGATCGTCGACATTTGGATAGAGGCGGGGGCGCGCCATCTAGGAGATTTAGTCCGCGAGTAATCGCCATGTGTAAACCGAGAGGGGAGATAATACTTATTGTACATCTCATTCTCTAAAAACACGCCGTGCATGGTGTAAAAACTCTTCTAATACAAAGATACATAAATATTTTTGCGTATTCGAGAAAAAAACATGATGCAGAGCACCTCAGAACACTTGGATAGTCCGGGTATGTTTGAACCACTTGATCGACTGACAACTACTCGCCCCGTTGTAGATAGTCATGGCATGTTTAGACCACTTGACTCTTAAGTCTCTAACAATTAACTACTACTCTCTGTTTGAGAGTGTAATTCATTTTAGTTTTATTTTCTATATATTATACATAAACTAGATAAGCACAGACTATACACCCCCAAGTTTATCTCAATTCTGAACTTGTCAATAGCTACTAGCTAGCTCGCTGCTAACAGCCTAATCTACCTCATCACCTCGTGCTGGTGGCATCATAGCAAATAGCATAGCACACACGGGAGCGTATGGTGCATTGCATTTGCATGCATGCGACGCAACGTGGAAAGATGCTACTGTAAAAGCTCAAGCGTAGCTCGGCTTCTCTGACCTGTCCAATCCGACGATCCCTGTCCAACCACCGCTATTGCTTCCACCTGGCGCGCGACAGAGATTCTCTGTTGTGTCTTTGCGATGGATGCTCCTCGATCTGGGACGACGACGAACACGTTACACGAAGCCGCGGGCGGATTGAAGGGGCCTGGCCTGGGCCTCCATCCGGTTCCTGATTGATTCGCTCACGCCCATTGGAATGGCCGGCCGGTCAGTTCTGTGGAGCCACAAAGAGAATACGACACGTTCGTCATCTACTGAACTTTGTATGGACCCGGTGATTTCTGGAAGGTCACGATACGATATTAGTGTAGTTTTATGTTTGTTTGTCTACGTGTGGTGTGAGTATGATGTTCGTGTGTAGAGTTGGTGTCAGTCTATACGTACACTTGTACCTAGATGAAAGGCATAAAAAAAAATCCCCACTTAGGCACAACCGTTGACCACTGTTGGTTCCTATCTTATCAACTAGTAACACGGGTCAGGGGCGAAGCTAGAGCAATACAAAGAGGATGCACTTGTCTAGTGGATGCATAGAATTTTACTATAGAGTGCTATATAGTAAAAATTTGATCATAATGTTGCTTTTTGATATTTTTTGGGTGCGCTCGCACCTTGTACAATATATATAGAACCGCCTCTGACATAGGCCTCATAAGAATAGTCAATGCAGGTTTTGTTGATTTGGAACAAATAAGAGTAGACGAGGAGTAACAAGAAGTCCAACTTCAAATAAAGGAACAAATAACTATGTCTCATGTTTTATTTGGATGTTATCGGATTCATCTCAATCCAAATGTACAAAGATAGATAGAGATGTAGTTTAATTCTAGTTTAATTTCAATTCAATCCAACGTATATATATTGATGCGGATCTGACTACGTTCAAATAATGTGTCACTGGAATCGCGGGACACAACTCACGACCAGCTAGTAGTAGATAGATTTGTGCTAAAGCTTTGCGACATATATAGTTTTATTAAAAAAATTACTTCACTAGTGTGTCAAAGCCAAGTTACATGTGTTGTCGAGCAGGCAAAATTTTCTTGAAACAAAAAGGAGCCGGCATCTACCTTTGAATTTTCCACGGGCATGACATGCAGAAGCAGAACAGAAAAGTCCTGCTGGACTAGGGCGAGCAACAACCGTGGAGACGAGCAGACCAATCATGCAAACCGGTTCCCAGCTTTCGGTCAAATCGTCATCAGACATTCAGACGCGGCACGGGATTCATACGCACGGCAATGACCCCTGCATGTGACCCGCGTCTGCACCTTGCACGCACGCGCTACCTGATTCGCTCCCTAACAGTACTATAATGCATGTATGCTGGACACGTGAATCTTAAAGGTCCTTCAACCTAAGCTTCTCCGAAGATAATCATTCTCAATCAATAACCAAACATACCAACCCACCATTTAGGTGGGGAACAAGAAAGAACCATCAATTTCTCTATTTACATTAGGAGTTGGGAACTAAAAAAAAACTCTTTTTTTTTTAGACAGAACTGGCACTACGGGATCCAGGGCCTTTGCCGAGGGCCGAAGGCTCCTATAAGAATTTATTTAAAAAAAAACTCTCGTTCACGTCCATACTCCATATTATATGTTCTGATGAGGATTAGCAGAAAATCAATTTGCACCATCTCCTCATCCTAGGAATCAATGGAATCGCTTTAGCGAAAATTAAGAAGTTCTCCCAAACGGGGCCTAACGCTGTTGGAATGAGAGGCACTGCATACATGTTTGCTACCTATTCATCTACACTGTTGTATTCCTCCGTGCATGCATGTGAGTTGTGAGGAAGACGAAGAAAAGAACATGATGGCTTGTCATTTTTGACGCCACGATACGTACGATGGATATATATCCATGATGGACCGGTATGTTTGATGTGATCTCGTCGTTGGGGCTATGCAAGGCAAGAATCGGGATACTGTGCAAGTGGCTCACGAGAAAGCGCCGGCAGTTGGACACGTCGGTACGCGCGCGCCGCTGTACGTATTTGCAAATCGCTAGCGCGGGCGTCTGTGGATATGTACCGGTACACGCTCGCGCGCCCGTATCGACACGTGTCGTACGCATCCGTGTACACGTAGCCCGGAACCAAAAGGAGCACGTTCCAGTGACAAAAATCTGCCTGGCGTCGGAGCCACCAAACTTGGTGCACGTGGCATTATTTCCTGCATGGCTGTATTAATGCCTTTTTTTCTCTCTTCTTGTTGGGAGGAACTTGGGATCGATGTCTTTTGTTGCATGCCGCTGCTGCTTTAGTGCAAAATACGCATCTCTCTCTAGCCCGATCGCTCTCGACTCGACCCCCCAATAACGGCGCGGCCTAACGCCATTATTGCTGGCCGCATATATGTATAGGTCAGCACGGTGATATATGCCAGAGAACACATAGCCACACCACACGTCTCAAGTTGACACACGTCGTACGTACGTCCAGATAGTAGCGGACGAAACGGCCGGCAATGCCCCTCTCAAGGCAAGTAATGTATAGCTCTCATACCGATCCGCCGTTCGGCGAACTTGCTTCAAAAAATGCGACGCCTAAGACTACCCGCACTCGCTTCTCAAAAAAAAAAAAACTACCCGCACTCATCAACCTCCATTTTCTTACTCCATACGTTCTGGTCATCAAGATTCTCTACTCCATATACGTTTCTTCCGCACCCATGCCTCTATATCTCTTACTCCATTTCAACTACAAAACCGGCTTGTCACTTTGTCTAAATATATTCGTGTGAGATCTAGTTTTAAAGAATTTATCAGTAACGAATTTAATGGTGTTATCGGAATTTAATTTTGCTTTTTATTTTGTGAGTTATAACATTTTTTTCATTGCTTCAAATAGTGGGCCCGTGGTTGCATGCTTTCTCTCTCTCCTCCCTCTCTTACCCGTGCATGCTTTCTGCCTTTTTATGACACGCAAGGACGAGCGGCACCTTCCTCGCTAGCGGTATATCTGGCGTGTGGACGAGTTGGGCGCAGGGTTTACCGTCCCCCGCTGCAGAGTGTTTTTACGGTAAGTTGCACTACGTGGCACTGCAAGCTGGATACCGTAGGACCATGGCGTATCCAGTGCAGAAGGTCTAACGACGACGACGAGGAGGAGGATCGGGACCGACCGCGTGTTGCATCGGCGGCCCACCTAACCTGCCGGACCCCAACTACTGACTGCCGCATCATGCATATATATGCATGCCGGAATCCAGCCGTCCAGCTTTCGATCGCTGATGGTGGCAGTGCAGTACAGTTCACACGCCGATTCGGTGGCGAAGCGCGCGGGAGCCGTGTATGCCTTGCCCTGCTTCTCCTTCTGCCGGCCTGCCAGATTGATCGGCCGGGGAGCGCCCGGCGGCGTAGTCTGGTACAGTGGTACGCCGGACACGTCTTTTCCAGCCGGCCGGTCCGCATCTATACCAGGCCCTGCGCGGTGTGCGCCCCCGGCCCGGCTGGCCGGTACGTACTGGCGCGGCCAGGAGATCGCACTCGCGCTCCAACGCTCCATCATCGATCTCGTGCATCCATTACCACAAGGAACAGGCTGCACAACGCGACGTACAGGTACAGTACGCGCGTGCCGGGTCGCGTTGGGCTAGAATCTGCTTTGCTTGCAGCACCAATCCCTGGCCGCCTGGCCCTGGCCTCTCGCGCGCGCTAGCTTCTGCCGGCCGGCGCGCCGATGCGACATTGCGACGGCGACGCGAGGCGAGCCTGCATCTGCATGTGACCTTTGCCATGCCGCTCTGCCGCCTGCGTCTGCGTGCGTACGCCGACCGATCCACTGCCTGTGCGTGCCTGCATGCCCAGACGTACTGTACTGTACGCGAGCCGGTGCGCGTACGCCGTACGCGTCACCGGATAGTCTTCTGGTCTCTCTTGTGCTGCTGGCCGGGCAGGTGATAAAACCTGGGTGTTCCGGCAAAAGAGGTAAGTAGACCTGTAGTGGTGTTGTGTGCATGTGCATGGCCTGGCCACGTACATAAGATCACATGGACGCCTGTCAGACAAGGGTTCACATGCCTGCATGGATATGTACGTACAATATGCGCGCTGCTACTCCTATATAGTACCAACTGTATGTTACGTTCCTGTTCCTGTTCGTGCCAATCCATCACCACGTTACGTTCCTGCTCCTGTGTTACGTTCCTGCTCCTGTGTGTATTTGTTTGGTGTGGAAACACTATTAACCGATCGATACAACAGGAGAAGAACGGGCGATATATATGCATGTGACAATCATGTGACAATTAAGCCGGATCGTGTGAAAAGGCTGCAAGACCTGCTACGCCATAGTGCTCGATCAACTGCTGTGTGCCTCCTCTCTGGCGTGGTCTGTGCCTCCTCTCTGGCGTGGTCAAGGCTCACGCAAGACTTCAGACCACCGCTTGTAGAAGTATTTTTTTTTAATTACTGTCGAACGATACAGAAGGAACTGGCAGCCGCCGGTGCAAACCCCTCTGGAACCGCCTGTAGAATTGACGGCTGTACCAGTAAACACAGAAGCTGTACTGCAGGAAGAGTGTAACACTCCGGCCGGATTCCTCTCGTTGCAGACCATGAACATGTTTACTAGCTAGAGGCCAGTAATAATATATAATAGGAGAAAGGAAGAAAAAGAAAAAGAAGAAGACCGTAAGGCAGGCAGAATAGGCGAACACACGGGCCAACAGGGGGAAATTGTTGAGGAGTACTCGTATGTACTCCCTCCGTGCCAATATATTTGTCGTCCGAGCCACACACCAGTTACCAAGAAAAGTCATAAAACTCTCTGACGCCCCTACTACCTGCTCTGCACTGGGCTTTCTTTTTTTAGACCGGAAATTTTGTGCGGTGGGTAACACTGCATGCGAGGAGAGAAGGCCTGCAGCATGCACTTGCTGCGATAGCCGTACATCCGTGCAGCTAGTGGCCTAGCACCTTCGTAGGGAGCGACACATATTTTGACACACTCTACTGTACCAGGACGACATACATATTGGCACAGAGGGAGTATATCTTTGTCCGTCAACTACAAGCAGCCTGCTGCCGTACCGTCTCTCCGATCACATCTGCAGACGCATCGGGCGTGAACCCGTCGGTCTCATGCAGGAGTGCAGTACGAACTTTTAAATTTTCCCATAGTGGTGCACACCGGCTTGTCGACAACAAGCAGTCCTCTAGTATTTTTTTTATTTTTTTTAAAAAAAGACAGCAAGCAGTCCTCTGTTGCGAACACAAGTAAAATGAAGGAATGCTGGTTCCACCAAATGGAGCAAGCAAATGTTACCTCGTTTGTTTTGGAAGCTTCAGTGTTTTGGGCACGCCTTCACACACCTTCAAAAGAAGGCAATGCAAGGCTCAGTTTAGATTCCGGTCTTTGAGTCTTGGAGTTTGTTTTTTTTTTTTTTTTTTTGAATATTGGATTGGGAGGCTAGGGTTTTGGTTAGGTGGTCACTGGGCATGTTAGCTTATGCTGAAAGCCAGAGTTTGTGATTAAAAAACTACTTTTAGCAACAATATTTAACACTTTACCCGCTGTAGGCACAATTGCAACTCAAATGAACCGGGCAAATTTTATCGAAACTAGGGGCTCTCTAGTTCGGCGAAGATTTATAGAGCCATAGTGGAGATAGCAGAGTAATGGTCTAGCGCCACCGAATTTGTACGGTGATAACGACCATACCGTGTTTGATCGAGTTCGTTGCAATGAAGGAATAAAGTCGGGAGATCGAGCTTGAGCTTGCTTCCGTCCATGAAGAATGTCTGATAGGTAAAAACTCTAGAGGTAAAAGATACAATCCCTGTCATTGGATTTTGTTCATTTGGTATGAAAATTGAACGTGTTCAAGTGGGATAATAAATCACTAGAGATAGCGAGGCATTAGACATAATTGACAATAAATGATGCCCATTTACACAAAGTTGCCATTTATAAACCGTTGCCATTGAATTTGATTAACTGAAATTAGGATTCCCTTTTAGTCGACTTAAGTTGTATTAAAATTATTTATCAGACTTCAGCCATTTCAACCTAGAACCCAGATACCACGTGGTAGTTTCCATGCATGCTCCTTTCCACATTGTATGGATGGTTTCCTCCACTCAACCCCAAGTCAATTTTAGCCAATCTCATAGTCTCTCCTCTTCCTCGCCCATTCATGAGGACGCAAGTAAGCAATGCCACGAGTTGCGGGACACAAGCAAACGAGCTAGAGGCACAGTTTGCGGGTGGGCAAGTGCGGTCTCGTGGCAGCACATGTCAACGAGCAATCTACATATGCAGGCCTCACAAAAAGTTTGTGGAAGAAATAGATGGTTTTCTCCCAATGTGGAAATCACCATTTCCTTAAGCGTTGCATGTTGTGTCAACTTTGTTTCTATGTTAAGAAGTTGCTGCTTCTCCTTCATCTATCTCCTTACTAAATACCTTGCCACATCACTATTTTGGTGGCGTGAAAACCTCATTTAATTCTATGAAACTATGCTCGTCGCCTTGTCAGAATTGTCCTCAGGGCATCCTCAATGAGCTAGTGACTTCACCGGCTAACGTCATGTCTCGTCTGATGTGGATGAAAGAGAATGATAAAAAATGAGTAGGTTGTTCACCAGCGCACTTCTTTCGTGCGAGATCAGCCGATGAAATCGCTAATGCCACTACAAACGCCTTTATATGGAGGTCTTGGAAGGCTAGTCTCATCGGTACTACCATGATAGAAGACATAGAATTGGGTTCAAGATGATTGCAAATTGTGGAGCGCTCATGATCTCTGGTTGGCCGAGTTGTAGGGATAGCGAAGGCTCGAAAGCCCTGACAAAGTAAATACGGTTAAGAGTCATTGAAATTTCAACACACATACCCGTTATCCATCTCGATTAGAGGGAGAGTATTGTCCCTCGTGGCCTCATACATCTCCTCTAATCCAAAGAGGAATGGCTTATCCGAAGTTGCCTCTAGTGTGATAGGGACGATGCAGCTAGGGCAGATCAGGTCCAACGGCAAGTACTAGGTGACTAGGCGAGGTGGTCCAGGCAGCTCGTTCCAGCGGTATTAGAACATGGTAGTACACTCAGAGTCTCAGACACAGATCACTTTCAAATGAAAAGGGTCCTTAGAGAAAACACACAGACAGAGATCGGAGTTGGGAGGGCATGTGCACGTGAAATTGCTAGTCTACTAGCACACTTCCTTTTATAAAGGCTTCACAGTTCCGGTCGCCGTCACAGATACAGCTCTACATTGATCATCATCCAGACATCCACACAGCCTGCTTGAGCATGTACGGACACGCAGCAGTAGGACGACGGCCATGTACACGCAGGCAGCTAGCGGTCAGGCCAGCAGGCTTCCTCCAGGACAGGGCCGGCCAAGCCGCCGGGTTTACTGTTACATTTCAGTTACCCGATACCGATTAAACAAAAGGACTGTGCACTCGCTCCATGGTCCATGTAACAGGCCAGCCATGGCACCATGCCACCAGGGCAGCAGCTAGACTAGCCTGGCACAGCTCTCCAAGGCTCCAAGCTAGGCAGTAGGCACGGTACGCTAGTGTAATAGGAGTACCAGTAGTGTGGCAGTGGTCTACTGCTAGTGCACCTCTGCCACCTGCGGTGGCTGCTGCTGTGGCTGCTGTGGCAGCGGTGGCATGCAGGTGCCACTGCCGTTGCTGCAGTGCGGGTCGGCGCTGGTCGGGGGCGGCGGGATGCAGGTGTTGGTACCGGCGGCGGTGGATCGCAGCTCGAAGGGGCCGAGGCGGTGATCGGCGAGGCGGGTCTTGTACATGGCGGTCTTGTACTCGGCCCACGTGAACTCCCTGTACAGGCTCTGCTCCCCGTCCCGCATCACCTGCGGCAGCGGCGCGATCCGCTGCGACGGCGCCGGCCCGCCGAAGTAGATCACCGACAGCCGCGACTGCGCCCCCTCCGGCGCCACCACCCGGTGCTTCACGCTCCTGAACCGCCCGTTGGTCAGCACCTGCGACGACATGCATGATGAGCGATCGATCCTCCCGATCCAGCTGAATGAACAATGCGCCGGTGGTCTCTGCATGTTGCACAGCACCACCACTAGAGCAGGAAAAATTTTAAAAGTGACAAAAAAGTTAATACCTGCAGCGCGTCTCCGACGTTGACGAAGAAGGATTCCGGTGCGGGGGGCACGGGGACCCACCTGCCGTCCCGGAGCTTGATCTGCAGGCCCGCCGTGCCGTTGGACCTGAGCACGGAGATGATCTGCGGGTCCGTGTGCTCCCCGAACCCCGTCACGCCGCAGTCCACCGGCGGCAGCAGCGGGCAGGGCGGGTAGTGGTTCACGCGCACCAGCTCGTCGCTGCCTTCGCGCCCCACCACCATGGCGCGCAGCAGGGACCGGTCGGCCACACCCAGGCCCTCCGCGACGAGCTCCAGCACCCGCCCGCACACCCCCCTCACCGCCGCCGTGTACTCCTCCAATGCCGTCCTCAGCGCGGGCGGCAGGGATGCGACCTTGACGGTGTTGGCGCTGACGGAGAGGAGGAGGTACTCGAGCCACCCGACGTCGCCGTTGGACCCGATCCGCTTGCTGCCGTACCCCATGGGGCGGGCGTCGCCGGACATGTCCAGCTTCTCCTGGGACGGCAGCGCGAAGAAGGCCATCGCGCGGGCCTCCAGCGCCTCGGCCACGCGCGCCGGCACGCCGTGGTTTGTCGCCCGGAAGAAGCCCACGCTGCGGCACGCGTCGGCCACCGCCGCCGCCGCGCCCGGCGCCGACAGGTCCACGCACGGGATGGCGGACGCCGCGCCCGCATTGGCGCTGGGACGATGCACCAGCGGGATCTGCTCGATCGAGCTCGGCGCCGCGATCGCCACCATGGCTGGCCGCTGGTGTGGTGTGGTGACTCTACTCGGTGCTACTCGTCTGCTTGCGTGTATGTGCGTCGTGGGAGCAGGCTGAGCTCAGCTCGGCTCGTCAGCTGCAGCAGTAAGCGAAGGCAGGGGAGCAGCGCGGTGCAGCTCGCGACGCTACTCGAGACCGAGGGACAGGGGAGGCGTTGCTGTGTTGCACGTCTGCCGTTGTGGTGGGTGATCTGTGGTGGGGCGATGGGCCTCCAATATATAGGCGCGCCAGCGCCAGCGCCAGCCGCATCACCAGCTGTACTCGACAAGAATTTGCCGTGCAGTGTATTAGGCAGTATTATCAAGGAGTTGGGCATGCACCTCGATTAGCTATTCAGCTGTCAGTATCAGGGTTAAGATGAAGATTACTGCACGCGTTCCGGCAATAGAGGTGTCTGATGGTGTTAGTGGCTGGCGTTAGTCTTTCAGGTTTGGAAGTGTTCGGGCAGTGTATAAGCCAGATGTACTCTGTTATCTGAACCCAACGAATAAGGACTCTGAACTATATACCTGAACTGAACCTCATTCTGTTCCTCTCTGAACCCGTTCTGTTCTTCTGATTTCTTCCTAGTTCTTGCTCTTCCTTTTCGAAACCTCTGATTTTATCCAGTTGTCCGTTTTATTCCAACTCGGAACACAAACATTAGCTGAGCGCAATACGAATGAGTGAGTGACACTTGGTCACTTGGAGGAGTAAGTAAGAGCTGTTTGGCACTACAGCTTAGAGCAAGTACTATAATTGACTGCAAGCCGGCTGAATCCGATGTGGCAGAGAGATTTAAGGAGAGAGAGTAGAGGGCGGGCGTCTGGCGAAACGTCAACCGGAAGCGGACGGCTACGCGCGAGCTGTGCTCCCATTCGCTGCTCCGATGCTGCGCTAGCTACCCATAGGTTGCATGTGCTACCAGCAACTGCTCCTGCGTTAATTAGAGTCCACGGTGGAGTTTATTTCGTCGGCTGGCCGACTGTATTGTTGCACTTGCTCTTACAGCCACTTGTCAACATTGTTTTCTGCTCTAGTTAGTTAGTGATTAGTGAATGAAAAAGCTGATGCCGTTGAACGTGTGTCTCAGAAGAGGACGCCGCCCTGTCGCTAATTGATTTGGAGCAAATCTCAGTTGATAATTTCCCTCTAACTTTGATTTGTGGATTAATAGGCCCTGTTTAGTCCACCATAAATTCTAGACCCTCCGATCTGAACTATAAGTTGTTCTAACATTTCTAGATAAATTGTTTTTGCTATGCACTCAAATAAAAAAACATACTTTATATGTTGATATATACTAAAGTCTATGTGCATAGAAAAGCTAAAACAACTTATAATTCAGGGAAGAATGGAGTAGATTGTAAAAGTTTGGAGCTATACAAAATATCCAGCGTTAAATTGTTCCTTTGGATATTAGTTGTCTATCAATGCATGAACTCAGCTAAGTTGGATTACTTTGTGGTGAAGTTTACCCACTTGGGTTTAAATATCAATTTGGCATGTACTCCGTATTTCCCTATATTGTTGTTATTTGAGCGACAAACGACTTTAGCCAGAGGTGGAGGTTTATTGGATAGCGACGAGTGTAAAGTAATGGATGTGATAACAAACTTGTTACAAAATCAAGTTGATGAAAGGAGTAGAGACCCTAGCTACCATGCCTGGTGGACAGAGTTGATGGTGGCATTCTGTTACTCAAACATGTTGGCCCAATGATGGTAGAAAGGATTTAACCAGAGTTGATGATATGTACCCTAGAGCCTTAGAAGAACCGAGCTATTACTAAGTTGTTGCATGTGAACCAACCCTTCCTCGCAAGAAAAGCCTAATAGATGAGAGTTTCCCTACTTTTTATGTTGTTCTCCCAAAAGTAATTATCCTAGCCCCTCGAAAATTACACGTCATTATAAGACTAAAGATAATAATATTGGATGTCATAAATCAAGACCGATTCTGAATGTCAAAACCAAGTCCATCAAAAGTAATTGTCCTAGCCCCTTGAGTTTCAGACCTCCCTATAACACACAACCTTATGACCCCTTCCCCACATTTGGAAACGTTACTGGCTCCTCATTGCTTGGCATCAAATTGAACTGTGATTGGAAATTCCGGTCATTGACGTCGCCATCAAAAGGATCAATGATGCCTAAGGGGGAGGGGTGTTAATAGGCTAAACCTTAAAATTAGCTCGACAACGGATTAATCTCCAACTAGCGCAAATTCCTATGTAGCTCAGAATTTTGAACCGTGATTGCAAATTCCGGTCATTGACGTCATATCTCGAGTTCTAGCATGATAGAAAAATGAGCCAACTAGGAATTTAACCAATGAGGACCGTCAACGAGGAGGCGGACGCTTGGTCAAGGGCGGGCTTTCGTGGCATCGCCCCGTTGTTCGCGGTCTAGAGCTCACACTGTAGCTATAGGGAAAAACATGCTAAGCACGGTTTCGAAAAAAAAGGAATTTAACCAATGAAATGTGTCTATAGTGACAATAAATGTAGATATGTACATGAATAGAGTTCAACACGTTGTAGTCATAGAAGTAGGATGGTGACTGAAAAGTAAGTTTCATCCATCGACATAGACTAATAATTAACTCCGGGTATGAATACCAGATTAAAAAAAAAGATTTTGACAAAACAAGAGAGATAGAGAATCAGTAATAATAATTAACCTTTTTAACTCAACAGTAGTAATTAACTAGCATTGTAATAATTATCTAGCACTGTATCAAAGAATAAAGATCTTCTACTCTCTTTCCATTCCAAATTGTAAGTCATTCCAAAAATCTTAAAGAGCCAAAACATCTTAAGTTTGACCAAACTTGAAAAATACAAAGATTTGTGGCATCAAATAGGTATACTATAAAAATATAATTAACAAAGAATCCAATAATACTTAGTTAGCATCCTAAATATTATTATCTTATTGTATAAATTTGGTTAAACTTGAGATGTTTTGACTCTTCAAAATTCTTAGAATGACTTATAATTTTGGATGGAGGTTATTCCATTTCACATCACAGCACAACGTAAGAACATGATGTCACTAACAAACTTCCCCAGACCTGGTGCTCACTCGAGTCATTGTCGATCGTGGTGGTAGAGTACAAGCACGACTTGAACCGACACGCGTAGAACACTAGCAGACACTGCATTTTGGACTCATACATAACAACTCCGAAACGCAGTAACCGTCTGCGATGTGAGTCCACAAACACACGAGAAAGAGCAAACCTGACACATGAGGCCACAAACACAAGAGGCATGGAACGCGAGCCAGAGGCCACCATACATATGATCTTGTTTAATTTCGGCAAGATAGCGACTCTGGCATTTCAGATAAGAACGCATAATCCCTGTCGCTACAGGAATTCTGGACCTTTTTTTTTTTTTTGCCCCGCGATAACTGACTTCTGTCGGCTGGACAAAACCAACACTAGCGAGTCAAAACTCTTGACGGCTATCGATCGGACATGAAACAGGGAAAGCCGGCAGGAACCAGCGGTTGTGGTTCTTGTGACGGCATAAAAAACCCGAGAGGAACTTCTTCTAGCAGTCAACTCAGGTACGGGTAGTGCCCCTAGTCCATTGCTTTGCCAGGATTACCGCACACGATCGACTGTAGAGGGAAAATATTTTTGAAATTAAATTCAACGGCGACCATTAATTTTTAGAGATTATACGCATGGGAAAGCTCACCAGATCAGCAGATCGAATATTTTCTATTTTGTTTTTTCTTGTCACTTCTCTTTCCCTCATGTCTCACCCAACGTTATCCTCTTCCTATATATGGACGACAACGTTGCCTAGGAGCATAGCCTGTCGCTGGCCCTCGTGTTGTAGCCTGGCTGCCCTCGGAGTCATGCCCCGCACCTGCTCGCCAATGAACGGTGACCTCTGTTTAGACCTGGATGATACCCAAAGCCAAGTCTATGGACATAAAAATTGCATTTTGAGAGTAAGGGATCTAGGTGATATCTGTTGCCAAATTAAAAACAATATTGCAATCTTTTTAATCCTTTTAATTGTTTAGTAAATTAATAGTGATCTGACTAAAGTCACTGTTTTCGTGAAATAGGGGCTAAACTTGTTTGGGCTTGAATGTTATTAAAGGCCTCTTGCCGGAAGATGTGTTATTTGGGCCGACTGCCTCTTGATTTTCTTAATCTGGGGAAGGAAAGTGCTGATTCCATTTTTTATTTCGTTTGGGTGCATGATGGGTAGGTGGTGGCTGATGCATGCCCACCCAATGGAGCATGTGAAGCGTGATGACTACCCATTTTGTACAAGGTTTTAGAGTTGATTGTCTTCCATTTTTTGATCCATCACTAGTAACGTCGCAAAACATCGTTAGTAACGTGACATTTAACATCGCTAGTACTAGAACTTGTAAACATCACTAGACACGTGGTAGAACATTGCTGAGGCAATACGTGTCACACTGCGAACTCACAAATTGGACGAACGGGACGGGGGGGGGGTTGAACGGGAGCAGATCGTGTGTTAAAAAAAAAACGGAAGATGATACATAGATTAAGGAATCTTTGAAAGATAAACAAAAATTCTGTAAATAAATGGTGGTACCAAGGTTTTTTTTGTCACTTACCATTGCGCAAGGCCTTAGCATCGGTCACCCTGCCCTTCATCTTCATATCCCTCTGTGGAATGCCCTTCTAGATTCAATCGCTGAGTGAAATTTCCCTGGAAATCTCAGAACCTGATTCCAAACCACAGCCGTCTAATGTAATTGACAACTCTTCTTCTTCGGTGGCGGGGCACGTATAGAAGTAGTTGGGGTGTCGCTCGTTGCGACGATCGACCTGATAGTAGAGTTTGCAATTGGAGAACACTTGATTTTAATCACCAAATCAATCTATTTTTACTGATATGGCACCTCGTAAACACTGGAACAATGTATTATCTCCTAGCTTGACCGTGAATGTAGCCTTGTTCTCTGTGAACGAGACAACCACTCGCTCTCGTAGTCACGTGCTTTGGCGTTGCGGTGTTGCTATGACTGTAAACCTACAACGACGTGCGTGTCTTGCTCCTCCGATCGTGACATGGCTATTAGCTTGCGTCACCTAAAGCAAGATATATTAAGCAACCGTCGAAGCTGTTCGTATGTGTACGTGGCGAGCAGTGCCACATGAATTTTTTTTCTAGACCACACCGAAGTGCGTATTTCGTTAAACATGAAGAGTTATGAAAACAGTTTACAACTCCAGGAGACGTTAACCCGAGGTTACTAAACTCCGAGCACCAAAAGTGAGACCAACTAGCCTAACAACACGTGGTTGTACTTACAAGAAAACAACTCTTCGGTTAGCCAAGGAGCACCTGCTCAAGCCAAAGCGGCAAGCAGCCCCCTCAGCGGCCGGTTCCAGGCCGAACACCAGAGCTCCATCTCGCCCTTGATTTTCCCAGCCACCACCAACGGAGACGGCTGTAAAGTTCTAGATGGCTAGGGACTTTCAGCCGCATGAATCCTTGTTTTAGATATACGTTCTAAATAAAAGGTCAAGCTGTCCAAGTAGTTTTGCGAGCTGTGTGAGGTCGCCTTATGCCAAATGGGCATATTTTTATACACTTGCAAACTCCTTAAATCATGCTCTTACAGAACATTAGTATGGGATTGAGGTAAAAAAATAGTTGGTTCTCCTAGCTTAACTTATTTTCATCCTAAACATTCTCTATCAGGTACGTGCGGGGCGGCCAGCGCCAACGACGCTACCTGAGGAGGCCACAACATCCCCACCCTTGGCGCTAGCGAGCTATCGCGTACGTGCAGGGCGGCCAGCGCCAGCGGCGCCACCTGAGGAGGCCACGACATCCCCACCCCTGGCGCTAGCGAGCTGCCTTGACTCGTGGCAGCGGCAGTAGCTTCATGCATAGTTGGGGAAGACGAGAAGGAGACTTTTTTTTTTTTGTGGGGGGGGGGGGGGGGGGGGGCGGCGCAGAAAAGAAGTCATCTCGTAGAGGATCATTGGAGATATCACCATTTTCCATCACCTCGTCGGAGTCACGGAGTGCCCGTCATGGTGGCTGGAATCAGAGGCAGCACGAGAGCTAGGATTGCTCGAAGAACCATTGGAACTGTCAGGTGGGGAGGATAGAATACAATTTTTTTTCGTGTACCTAGTGGCAGTGGTGGGTAACTAATAAACTAAACCCTCCCTCCCACCCCCCTACCCCACCCCCCACACACGCACACCTAACTCCATGAGAAGATCCAAAATGCTAGTTTTCTGAGTATTTCGCCTTAAGGAGTTCCTTGAAAAGTTGTACTGTAAAAGTTAGAGCAGAGCAATACCAAACAGGCCGTTATTGAAACGAGCTATGCCGAATAGACTAACTAGATTTACAGAATATGTAAGAAACCACATAAGCATCTCTAGATAGACTTATATAATATTAAAATATATTTGATTATTAATCTTATAATACTTATTAATCACTATAAACATTAATAATTTCTTGTAGTAATATTCAGTTAAAGGTTAAAGTTTTTGGCTTTTGTAGAAGCAAGAGTGTACTATATATGTGCGGGACAGAGGGAGTGATTAATAATGTAACGGTGCCCATATGATTGTCTAACGTAGGCACACTATCAAATCGATTGTTGCAAGCATTCTTCTATCCATATACTCTCTCCGTCCCAAAAATAAGTGTCATTCTCACTTCCCTAAAAAAAGTTACCAGCAATTATATATTAAAATATATTAATATTTATGCTAAATGATTAGTATCATCAGAAAGATCTTTTTTTTTTTTTTAGAGAAAAGGGGAAACTCCCCCCGCTTTTGTATTACCAAAAGCAGACAACATTCCAGTTTTTATAGTCCTAGTGCTTAAAAGCATGACACTGACTTAAACAGGTTCTGAAACGACAGAAAACGAGCTAAGCTCGACAGGCAAATAGTTCAACTCGGCGCTCACAGCACCAACACCCGTATTGACAGCAAAAGGAATATGATCTTCGCCAGCGCTTGCATCAACCGAACTTGTGAGGTAAGCCGAAAGCTGAGCAGCCGATGGAGCCGACTCTGATGACGAGCCTGTCTCCTCCTGTATCCACTGAAGCCGATCCGGAGAGCTTGCATCAGAAAGATCTTTTAAGTCTAGTTTTTGGGACGGAGGGAGTGCTGTACAATCTACTTGGCCATGTCGCGATAAGCATGCAAGAAATGGCGGACGACGTGTGCGGGTCCAAACCCCGGTGATGCTCTCTCTCGCCAGCTACGAAAAAGCAGGTGAGGCAAGCAAGCCGATGTTGTCGCTGCTCACTCGCTACAAGAGTCCAAGAATTGTTCGTTCAGAGCCTCGACAACGATATTATAGCCACGCGCTTCAATATTCATATTCTGGAGCGGTACAGACGTGTCACCGGCGGGGCGCGCCCGGTGTCGTCATCCACCAGGATACATCGTAAGCCGGGGCCGGCCGACCGGGGCCGCGCGCGCGCCTCTCTATGGCACATGCCCGAGCCCGCGAAGAACATGCGCGCGCGCCATGCATCTTCTCACCGCCTGATGATTGATCCCCTGCGTTTTCGCAAACAAACAACGCCGGCCAGCGCGCCTATATAAACGTAGCTCACCGACCCAAAGTTGCACCGATCCAGCAGCTCTCTCTTTTTCCAGCCGCAATAGCCGCATTGCCCCGGCGAGCAGACCCGCATATGCAGACGCATCCCATAATGATGAGCGGCGCATTCGCCACCGTCCGCCTCCCTGGCCGACTGGCGCTCCGGTCAGGCCGCAGTCGTCGACCATTTCCGAAGCTGACGACACCGCCGCCGCCCGTTGTAGCCAATAAGAAATCCCCTGCCACCTCCGCGCGATGTGCCTGCGCATCGTCCCGTCGCGACGACGCGGAGTTCAGCTGCGACAACGGGGAGTTCGGCGACGGGCGGCTGGTGGACAAGGGGATGGCCGTCCTGCGTCGACGGATCCAAGAGATAGAAGCCGCGGAGGCGGAGTGCGTCTGGAAGCACCCCCAGGACCAGGATGAGACGGCGGGGTGGGAGGAGTGGTACGCCAGCTACGACGCTGACGTCTGGCAGTGCCAGCTATTGCTGTAAGCATGACGTGTTCTCAGGTGTTGGACACGCTGTCATGGAGTTGGTTTGGGGTTTAGTGCAAAGGAATTTGAATTAGAGCTTTGGCGGGAACGGTTACAGAGCGGCTGGAGCGGGGCTGGAGCGGGGTGACCGCGGACACGGCGACGCAGTGCTGCAGTAGTGTGTTTTCTGTCAGAAGTTTCTAACTGTATCTTGTTTTCAAATTATGTAAGTGTGTGTCTTAACTACTGGTATAAGTAGTAGGGAGTTCGAGGAGCGTCCGTGCATATTGTGTGAGTTTGTAATCGTGTATGTACTCAAACTATAAGTGGTGAAAAGGAGCACCGTCTCTCTGGTGGTTGTTGTGTGTTCATCGCTGTTCGTCAGTTTCTTTGTTGCTTGATCTTGCGCGATCTTTGTTTAGGCTTAGCCACTGTTCGATCAGAGCTCGTGATTGTTGATCCAAAGCCAACATCTAGTATCAGAGCCATCAATCACGCAGCAGTCCACCATAGTTCATCCATGGCGCTGACGGTTGGAGGAGAAGGGAGTCGCGGAGGCGGTGACAGCCATCGTCAGTTGTTTCCGACACTAACGGCGACGAACTACACCAGTTGGAGCATCCGAGTCGGCGCGATCATGGTGGAGCAGGGGTGGATGGAGATCGTGGAACCGCCGGAGGATGCGGCGGGGGCGCTGACAGAGGCTCAAACTACAAAAGACAAGAAGGTTCGGACCCATTTGTTTGAATGTTTGTCCGATGAGATCTTGATGCAAATTGCAACGAAGAAGACAGGCCGGGAGGTGTGGGAAGCACTGAAGGCAAGATTTGTGGGTGCTGAACGCGTGAGAGACGCGCGCCTGCAAACATTGATCTCTGAATTTGATGCACTTGGTATGAAGGAGACCGAGACTGTTGATGATTTTGCAGGGAGACTGACAGCCATGTCAGTCAAGTATGGCAATTTGGGAGGCACACTTGAGAATTCAGCCATGGTGAAGAAGTTACTCAACACTGTGCCTGAAAGGTTCATTCAGTGTGTAGCCGGGATAGAACAGTTTTGTGATCTCAAGACCTTGGCATTTGATGAGGCAATTGGTCGGCTCAAGACATTTGAAGAACGCACCAAGCGGGGAGCAGGAAGTGGGCGTTCAGAGAATGGGCAGGTGCTTCTCACTCAGGCTGAGTGGGAAGCAAAGCAGAAGGGATCGACAGGAGAAGGCTCTAGTAGTGGAAAATCACAGAGCAGTGGTGGTAGAGGCAAATCAAGCTATGGTCGAGGTGGAGGCCGGGGAGGCCGAGGTGGGCGTGGTGATTCAGGAAGCACAGAGAAGCGTGACAAAAGTCACATCAAATGTTTTAGGTGCAAACTGAATGGTCACTATGCAAATCGATGTCCAAATCAGAAGAAGGAAGATGAAGCTCATCATGTGAAGGCTGAGATGGAGTCATCAGTACTACTTGCTGAAACTGAGATGGAGCCAACAGCATTGTTTGCTGAGATGGAGGTGTTGAACACAGGGAAGAATTCTCAATCCAGAGTTCACAGCAAGATGTGCTTGTGTGGTCCTAGTGTGCAGCCTGAGCTACACTTCACTGGTGATGGAGGACCCACTGGAGACACCTGGTACCTTGATAGTGGTGCCAGCAACCACATGACTGGAGATTGGAAGAAGTTCAAGGATATTGACACTGACTTCTCTGGTAAGGTTAAATTTGGTGATGGTTCATCAGTAGATATTCAGGGCATAGGCTCTATTGTTTTTGATGGAAATGATGGTAATCAATGGTTGCTTAGAGATGTGTACTTCATACCTAAACTGAAAGCTAATCTAATAAGTCTTGGTCAGTTAGCTGAAAATGGACATATGATAGTGATGGATGAGAACATTCTTACTATTACTGAAAAGTGTCCTAGAAGAATGATCATGTGTGTTCAGAGAACTGCAAATAGACTTTATAAGATAGGGCTCAATGTTGGTGAACCTATTTGCTTGTTGGCTAGCATGGAAGATCAGGGTTGGTTGTGGCATGGCAGGTTAGGTCATGTTAATTTTTATGCTTTGAAACAGTTAGCAGACAAGGAGATGGTAGGAGGGTTGCCATTGATTCAGAAACCAGATCAGGTCTGTCAGGGTTGTTTGGTTGCAAAACAAGCCAGATTTTCATTTCCTAGATCAGCTCTATGGAGAGCTGATGAGCCATTGGGGCTAGTTCACATTGATTTATGTGGTCCTATTACTCCTGCATCAGTTAGTTGTAACAAATACTTTATGTTGTGTGTGGATGATTGCACTAGATGGTGTTCAGTTTTCTTGTTGAAATCTAAGGATGAAGCTGTGAAAGCATTTGCAAAGTTCAAAGCTCAAGTTGAGAACAACTGTAATGACAAGATTAAAGTGCTTAGGTCAGATAGGGGTGGTGAGTTCTTGAATGAAGCTCTGCAAACTATCTGTGACCAAGCTGGAATCAGAAGGCAGTTTACTGCTCCTTACACACCACAGCAAAATGGTGTGGTGGAAAGGAAAAACAGAACAGTCATGGAGATGACTAGGGCTGTGATGAAGAGCATGAGAATTCCTGGAAGATTTTGGGCTGAGGCAGTGAGGCATGCAGTTTACTTGATAAACAGACTGCCTACAAAAGCAATGGGAAGTAGAACACCATATGAGGCCTGGAATGGCAAGAGACCTCACATTGGGCATTTGAGGATTTTTGGGTGCAAGGGTCATGTTAAGACAGTGAAGCCACACTTAAAGAAGCTAGATGACAGGAGTGTGCCAATGGTCTATTTTGGCATAGAAGAAGGCAGCAAAGCTCACAGGATGTTCAATCCTCAGACAAATACTATTGTGGTTAGCGGGGATGTAGTATTTGAGGAGACGGTGATGTGGACCGGGATGCTTGTTGAATGACGAAATTGCGAGATGCAATGGAGATGGGTCGATGGAACTCAAACATTAACTTGAATTATGATGGAGAACCTATGGATGGTGATCAGAATGCAGGGAATGAAGCCAGACAGGATTCTCATTGCGGGGAGATGCAGATGCAGCACAGTCAGTTGGAAGGCAGAGCCTGACCAAAATCCCACAATAGAGATGCAGGCTGATTCAGAACAGCATTCTGATCAGGGTTCAGGGTGTAATCAGGATATGATGGATGCCATGGACAATGATTATGATGAGCCACCACAAAGGTTTAGGAACATTGATGAGATCTATCAAAATTCTCATGTGGTTGATTTGAGTTCAGACTCAGAAGAAGAAAACAATGCAGAAGCAGAAGAACAAGCAAATGTAGTGGAGGTAACTGCATTGCTGTCAGTCATGGAAGAACCAACAAGTTTCAAGGAAGCTGTTGATGACCCAAATTGGGTGCAGGCAATGGAAAGTGAAATGCAATCAATAAGCAAGAATGGAACTTGGGAACTTGCCACTTTGCCACACAGACGAGAAAGCAATTGACCGAAATGGATTTTCAAGTTGAAGAAAATGCGGATGGTGAAGTAGTGAAGCATAAGGCCAGGTTAGTGGCCAAAGGCTATGTGCAGCGAGGAAGGTATTGACTTTGATGAGGTATTTGCTCCGGTAGCTAGACTTGATACTATCGATTGATATTAGCTATTGCGGCAAATAGAGGATGGCAAGTCCATCATCTAGATGTCAAAACAAACTTTTCGAATGGTGAATTAGAAGAGAATGTGTTTGTTGCACGGCTGAAGGATATGTTGAGCGGGGCAAGGAGAAGATGGTTCTTAAAGCGAGCAAAGCATTGCATGGGCTTAAGGAAGCTCCAAGAGCTTGGAACACAAAGCTGGACAAAACTGCGAAACAACCGAGTTTCGATAAGTGTGCTAGTGAACCTGCAGTGTATAAGAGAGGAGTTGGCAAGAGTGCAGTAATCTTGGGAGTGTATGTTGATGACTTAATTGTGACAGGTGCAGATGTGTCAGAGATAGAAAAGTTCAAGAAGCAAATGACTACTTAGTTTGAAATGAGTGATTTGGGAATGTTATCATTCTATCTAGGCATTGAGGTGGATCAGCACTCAGATTATATCACAATTAAGCAGAGCAGCTATGCTAGAAAGATACTCACTCGGTTGGGATGGCGGTGCAATCCTAGCAAGGTGCCAATGGATCTGATCTGAAATTAGATGCGAGATAAATAGGGGAGAAGGTGGATGCCACCGAATACAAAAAAATCATTGGGCCGTGCGAGGTACTGCTGCATACTAGGCCGATCTTGCTTTCTCTCATTGGCATGGCGTGCATTCATGGAGAAGCCTTGTGAAACACGAAGTGCGATCAAGCGAGATAATGAGGTATCTCAAAGGGACTTTGGAATTTGGGTTGGTGTATACTCAAACCAAGTCGAGGAGGTACTGCGGTAGGGTTTTCTGACAGTGATGTGGGAGGGGACTTGGTAGGAAGAAGAAGCACAGGAGGGATGTCTTTCTATCTGAATGAAAGTCTGGCGACTTGGAACTCTCACAAGGAGAAGACAGTGGCTTTGTCATCTTGTGAAGCTGAGTTTATGGTAGCAACTGTAACATCTCTGATGTTATATTACCTAAAACCTGGCATGTCATCATCTTTAGCTGCAAAGCCTTCATGTTTAGGTTAACCCTGAGATGCATCCACTAAAATAAGTTTATACTCTAGGTTGATTGTGCTCCTGAGATGATGCTTGTTATTGCTTTTGATAGCCTAGAGGTGTGTCGCTAGAATCAAACTCGATTTCGTTTCAAAACCCTATTTTCGACAAACTCCGTTTTACCCCCTTTTCTCTAATTCAAAATCTACAAAGAATTTGGGGTTGGTTCAAAAAGCAACATTGTGGGTCTTGTTGAGAGCTTCAATGTTGGTGAACAAAGTTTTTCAAGTTTTCAAAAAGAATTTCAAACAAATTTGAAAATACAGTTTTCCTAAGAATTGTTCCCCTTTGAATTTCAAATCATAATTCAAAAACTATGCATATTTTGGAAAAATACTTTTTGGAGAAAATGTGCAGTTTGAAAAGTTGAGTATTCCATAGTTTTGGAGTTTTGCAAGTTCTTTAGAAAAACCCAAAGTAATTTCATATATTTCATTCTAGGGTTTTTGTCCCCTTTTCAAAATTTGATTCAAATTCAATTTTCCTTTCAGAATTTGAAAATGGTCCAGTTGAGAAAATTGTAGAGCATGAAATTTTAGCTAGGGTTGCTTTTTGGAAATTTTTGAGCACAGTTCAAATTTTTGGAGTAAATTGCAAAACTTTACTACTGTCACTGTTGATGACGTCATCTCCCCTTTTCTCCTCACTGGCGCCTTCACCGCCGTGGCCATGGCGGCCATGCCGCCCGGTCGCCGCCGGTCGCCAGCGCATGGCCGAGCGCGAAGCTTCGCCGCCTCGTGTCGTCTCCTCCGTTCCTCGTCTCAGCGCATTAAAGCCGCGGCCAAACCCCGTTTCCCCTCCTCTTTTTCTCCCTCCGCCGCCGCCTCTAGCTCGCTCCATCGCCGCTGCCGCTGCTCTTCCCAGCCGCGCGCTGTCACCATTAGCCAGCCCCCAAGCTCCGCCTTGAGCTTATGCACGCGTAGCGCTAGCTCGTGAAGGCCAAAGTCGACCGGAGCCCTAGAATCGCCGCCGTCTTCTCCAACTCCGGCCAAAGAACCGCCGCGACATCGCCACCGCCGTTCTTCCTCGTCGGTGGTCATTTTCTCAATTGCTTTGGCAAGCGTGCTCGCCTTTACCTCGCGCGTCGATGCGCTCCTTGGCTCCTCGTTTGGTCGCGGCCGTCGCCGCGTGACGCCGCGCCGTCTGCCGGACAAACGCCGTCGCCAACTCGCCGCCGCCAAGCTCCCACCTCCGACCACCCCGAGTCTTCATTTTCGAGCGCATCGTCGCCGCGGTGAGCTCCTGCATCCATCCCTGCCTTCGGTTGAGCCTCCTAGGCCTCGTAGCCGTCGTGTCGCCGTGCGCCGCCGCCGGCAACACCCATGCCGCCACCGCGCGCAAGGCTAAAGCCGTTAGGGCCGTGCGCTAGCTTGTCCAGCGTGCGCGTCGTGTCCCCGGCATCGCGTAGGAGCTTGTGCTCGCGCTACCTTCGCCGGAGTCGCTCCGGTGAGCCCGGCCGTCGTGTCGCCGTCCCGCCGAGCCGCCATGGCCGCCGGCGAGCCCGTCACTCCTGCTCCGCCGTCGCATTAGTTAGCCTAGGATGTGCGCCGTGCCACGGGGATCACGTAGGTACTAGCCACGCCGCGGGAGACCTCGTCGCCGGCGAGGAATCGCCGGCGAGCTCGCCGCCATCGTCGGCCCAGAGCGGGAGGCCTTGTTGGGCCGGCCTGCCCAGTCTTGGGCCGAGCTATCCATGATCTTTGGGCCAAGCCGGGCCGAGGCCTGTCGGCCTTTTTCTTTTTCTAATTCCTTTTCCATTTCTATTTAGACTGAAAATCTTATTTTCTTTCAAAATTCATAGTAATTCATGTGTAGCTCCAAAAATTCTGAAAATTTTTGTGTATGTTCCTTATGATGTGCTCTAACTAGTAAAAATTCAAAATGTCAAATTTGAGTAATTTTGCTATGTTCAAAAATTAGTTCTTTTAATTGAAAAATGAGTCTTCCCGATTTTTAGTAATTTATTTATTTATCCGAAAATCATGAAAATTTATTGGTGCACTGTTTTTGATATAAGCTACTTAAAATTAATTTTTGAAATCAATTTGACAACTTTTGTTTTAGGATTTAATTTCCCTAGTTATTAATTATTTGTTTGACTTTGGAATTGAGTGAAGACCCTAGGTCATCAACCCTAATGACCTTCGGCACTTTAATTAATTGATTGCGCTTGTCTTTAATCTTCTTTATGCATCCGTCAAGCATCATGTTATATATTCAATCATGACAATACATATCATTATCGTGTAGACCACGTGAACGAGGAGAGTAACGCCGATCCGAAGGAGGAACCAGTTCCGGTGTCGGGTTTCAGTGTTTCCAGTTTTGACGAGTCCGGTTTCGTCTACGCTCTCGATCAAGGCAAGCCCCGGTTACATTCAAACCCTACCTTGTATTACAAAGCTTTTACCATTTGTGCTTTTGCTTTGATGCATTAAGTATTAGGAGTTGCGTGATAACCTAATTGATGCATTACCTACCTTGTTACTTGTATATCATCCTTGATACCTGTTTTATTTCTTTCGAAAACTGCTTAGAAATGCTTAGCCCTGCTTCATTAATCAGCTTTTCAATTGCGATGTTTTGCAAGAGTTGAAATTGTTATCACATGTGAATCCTGGTGCTAGATAATGAAAGTAAGATCGGTCGGGTAACTTGCATCGGGAAAGGAGTCTTGATGTAGTGTTTCCGACTTGTCAATTAAGGACCGTACCGTTGTTGGCCCTTGGATCATGAAATATAGTACTAATCATATACCCTTCGGGGAAAGCTCTATCCTAAGATATTCTAAGGACTAGTATGGTGTGCCCGTGCATTGGGAGTGGCGAGATGGCGGGGATACTAGTTACCCTCGTGGGACGTAACCCGGATTGGAGGTGTACAAGTATTCTCGGATGGCACGGAAGCTAAGCCTAGTTCTAGAAAGTCTGAAGTCAGAACTGATACACTTGTGGGTTAGAGTCCCACGTATATCGTGTGCTTGGGAAACCCCAGCTGGGTAGATAAGCGGTTCGAACTGTCGTATGCTCCATGAGTAAGGAGACTTGATCCTCGCACCTGCATCGTAGATAAAAGTGGTGGCTACTTTATGATAGAAATAAAAGAAAGTTGTATGAATTATCTTGATCTGCTAGTTTTACTTAAGTTAGTTTAGCATAAATAACCCCACAGGTTAACTTGAAAGTAAAACTTGAGGTTAAGGACTCACTCTTAGTGGCTTTTCTGCAAAAGAATTGATTCTTGCTTTGGACCTTACCTTGTTTCCTATCTGGCCTGCATTCCTGAGTCTTCACCACCTTTTTCGTCGGGTTAGTCTTGTTGAGTACTTTTGTACTCAGGGTTTGTTGAACCCTTGTTGCAGGTGAGTCTCATGCTCAAGTGTGTTTCGCACCCTGTTGCATGACGGTTGTTCCGGAGAGTGACGACGAGTAGTGTGTTTGGCCTTGGGCAAGCACCATGTCTGAAGTGTTGTATAAAGTTATCCTAATGCTATCTACTACTTTATGGTTTGTATTAACGTAACTCATGGTTTGTTTATAGACTTGTAAACTTATGTTTGTAAGACTTCCGCTCTTATACTCTGATGTATATTATTTTATTGTAAAACTGTTGTACACTGCAATGTCTCTTATAATGATTGATCCTTGCTCGGAGAATCGTGGAGGTTTCGGGTTTAACCCGACAGAGCTAATTAAGTCTTGTGGAACACATGCATCGTCATCCGAGGTCTGTTAAGACAAGGATTAGTGCATGTGGGCCACATTACTTAGGAGGTTCTGCCACAGCAACTGAGGCAGCAAAGCAAGCATTATGGCTGAGGACATTGCTGGGAGAGTTGACAGCTACAAAAGCAAGAAAGGTGACATTGTTCAATCATAACAATTCAGCTATAGCCTTGATGAAAAATCCTATGTTTCATGGCCGTAGCAAGCACATTGACATTAAGTACCATTTCATAAGAGAATGTGTTGAAAGGGGTCAAATACTGGTGAAGAGAGTTTGCACTAATGATCAGAAGGCAGATGCTTTGACCAAACCTTTGGCAGCAGTGAAACTTGCAGTGATGAGGCACCTCCTGGGAGTTCATGAACTGAGCTCACATCAAGCTTAAGGGGAGAGTGTTGCTTTGTAAGCATGACGTGTTCTCGGTGTTGGACACGCCGTCATGGAGTTGGTTTAGGGTTTAGTGCAAAGGAATTTGAATTAGAGTTTTGGCGGGAATGGTTACGGAGCGGCCGGAGGAGGCGGGGCTGGAGTGGGGTGACCGCGGACACGGCGACGCCGAGTCTGCGGTAGTGTGTTTTACGTCAGAAGTTTCTAACTGTATCTTGTTTTCAAATTATGTAAGTGTGTGTCTTAACTACTTTTAGTATAAGTAGTAGGGAGTTCGAGGAGCATCCGTGCGTATTGTGTGAGTTTGTAATCGTGTATGTACTCAAACTATAAGTGGTGAAAAGGAGCACCGTCTCTCTGGTGGTTGTTGTGTGTTCATCGCTGTTCGTCAGTTTCTTTGTTGCTTGATCTTGCGCGATCTTTGTTTAGGCTTAGCCACTGTTCGATCAGAGCTCGTGATTGTTGATCCAAAGCCAACACCAGCTCCTCGGCGTCCTCCAGGCGTTGCTCATCGACTCCCGAACCGGCGTCGGCGTGGGCATCCTCGCCGTGGGCCTCGTCGTCGTGCTTGTGCTCGCAGTCCGGCCTCCGCCTTTGTCCTCGTGAAACTCCTCCTCGATGCTTCACGGGCGATCATCTCCAATCTGCACCCTGATGATGATGAAGCTGACAACGCGCGTGTTCCTATGTAATATAGTGACCCTGTCCTGTGTGATTTATGTCTCTTCATTCCCGATAATTGCTAGGTATAGTAATAGTATATAGTAGAAACAAGAATATTAAAAGGTGACTGTACGTGGCTGTGACTGCGATGCGCTCTTGTTTGTGCCTTTGTATGTAACAACTAAATAGTGTCGTCCAGCCATAGTATGACCACATTCATGTACCCTCACGCATGTTTTCTTATAAATATACGTGCTCCATTCTGCTCCGAATTGTAATTTGTTTTGTCTTTTCTAGACATCCAACACTGCATGCATCAGTGCATTCTCAGCCCCCTCAGTCCATTCTTGCATGTGCTTAATATAGTCTTCCTTCAATCACCAGCCGGCACATCGACTACTACAATCACACCATAATTAGAATACCAAATCAAGAACATCAAATCAAAATCATCACAAAATGGCTACAAATCATAAACACTACCACAGCCAAGCTCTCTAGGGGCGGCTCAAATCCCACTATAAGGGCGGCTGGGCGAGCCGCCCCTACGCCCCCGATCTTACAGTGGGGGGGCACTGTAGGGGCGGCTCAACACCAGCCGCCCTTACAACATGGGCACAGTAAGGGCGGCTGGTGTTCCAGCCGCCCTTACTGTGCTTTCCACTGTAAGGGAGGCTGGAACACCAGCCGCCCCTACAGTGTCAGTGTTGTAAGGGCGGCTCAATCAAGAGCCGCCCCTACAGTGAATTTTCAGCAAAAAAATAATTAAATGCAAAAATCACATTTACAACACAACACAGCATATATATATACATATATAATCTCCATCATAGCCAAATAAACCATATTACATCACAGCCACATATAATCTCTAGCACAACATATATATTACATCGAAGGTCCATTTCAAGTCCAACATCAAAAGTAACACAAGTCCATCAAATCGAAAGTCCAACTTTTCAAGTCCATCAAAAGTAACACAAGTCCATTACCACAAGTGCACAAGCACTCAACGACCTAGACATAGCAAATCGGTCCGACGGAGGAACTCGTACTCCGGAACGGTACCTAATTCTGAGAGTAGGTTATGGTAACGACCGTTGACATATACCATTTGGTCCATTATGAAGCTGCATAGGTCACCTACCATCTCTATTAGCTCATCATCCTTGTAGACATCCCTTTGCACTCCGTGCTCTTCTTCCCACTACATTGGTCACAAAAGCCAAGTTTAGTTCTAGAGAGATTGCAAAGCTAAGTTTAGTTCTAGAGGGATTCGAACTTACCAATTCAGGGTGTCTCCTGTAGCCCCTACAGTTACTGATGAGGTTACATACATAATATCCACAATGGAGACTCCCTGGCTTTTGCTTGGGGTACTGTGTGTGTTTCAGTTCGCATATGAAAATGTCAAGTACAAGTATTGAAAACCACGTAATCTAGTGCCAAACTATAATGCACTTACCGAACACATAGTTTTGTAAGTCAAGTGGGTCCCCTTCTCTGGATCATGTATGCCATCGTATTTTATGACATATGTCCTGAATGCCCTGTACAAAAGAAACTTAGTGTGTAGAATTCAACATCAAAGTGAATCATATAATGTCAATAGGATTACAAATTTACTTACGTCACGAGAATTCTTTGTGAAGTCCATATATGTATCGGGGTCAAAATCGACGAAATCACGAGATGTATGCCATGTTTCTCCTGAGGCCGAGGCCTATGACTATCCGAAAGGTTACTACATGAGTTTTAAATATAGAATAAACACATAAGTTTGTTTGCATCGAAATGAGATATACCGAACAATGTTTAAGTATACGGCCGAACTCACCCAAAGTGGTATGGTACCCATATTGTTTTGAAGTTTTCGAGATACTTTATATATACGGCCATCCACGACGCAACCCTAAAGCCCTCATCCTTTATTTTCGTGAAACGGATCTTCTCTTTCTCCTCAACCATCTCCCCATCAGCTGCTCTGGCCCATCTAACTTCCAATCCTTTGGGAAGTTAAAGTTTATCGATGCTATAGGCTGTGGGTCCATATACCCGGCCTCTGAAGACTTTGTAACTTTAATGAAGTGTGCTTGCATTCTACATATCACGATGTAAGTTAGTTACAACAAAAACCAACTAGGTTACATTGAGCTCATATCAAGAGGAAGAGGACTTACAAGCACCAGGTGCGAACCAGATTCATCGACACTGCACCGAGGCAAAACATTTCACGGACGTCGCTAAAGTCGAAGGAAATGGTAGTAGTTGGGCCTCCAAATGTGCCCTCAGGTACTATAGCTTCCACCAATTTCATTTTTGTTTTTGAAGCATGCAAGTAGTACCAATCATGGAACCTTTTCATTCCAAGTGGCATCTTTTCGATATACCGGTTTGGTAGGAAAGGTTTGCCTCTTTCATATTCTCTCAGGCAATCCTTGGACCACCTGATGCTTTCCAAATTTGGATACTTCTTTGTCGGTTTGTATTCTGAGGGTGAAACGGTTTTCCTGTAGGCAAAAGTGTTGGTGCCTGTGTTCTCAGGCTTCTTTCGGTCAGCAGCATACCACTTGAGCAAATTGGTCTTCGGCACTCCACAAAAGTTGTCGACTTTGTGTCCTTTCTTATCATGATGGGGATCTTCTTTCGAGCTTCAGATTGTGGCACGTCCTCTCCATCTCGTGCATGTCCTTGTTCATTTGTCTGTGGCGCTTGTTTAGAAGACTGTGCCATCTCTTCATGGCCTTGCTCGGGGTGAGCTGGACATGGTTGTGGCTCGGGAGGCACATGGGGCGTCACATCACGCTCTGGCTCGGCATGAGCTGTAGCTTCTTATGGCTCGGGAGGCACTTGTGGCGCCTCGGCATGAGCTGCAGGAGGTTGTTGCGGGCAGTTACTCACATGTGGCATCTCATCATGCTCTAGTGGTGCCCCCTCATCATGCTCTAGTGGTGCCCCCTCACCATGCTCTGGCAGTGCCCCCTCATCATGCTCTAGCCGTGCCGCCTCATCATGCTCTGGCGGGCCCGCCTCATACATCCAGTTCTCCTCACAAGACGGTGAATAGCCGATCTCTCCATCCTCAAGGTGGACTGTCTCCAGATGTGCATCACTCGGAGTTGACGATGTAACATTCAACACATTGTCCTTTTTGTACTAGAGGATGAACTGTTTCGTGAGTAGTCCGAGCTACGTACCCCCTCGCTATTTGGAAAATCAACATTATGCTTTAAGTAGCCGGGATTCACGGTTAGCGCCTCGACCTTATTGTAGTCATCCAGGACCGGATTGCCGTGCCAGATGGCGCCTGGAGTTGGAGGATATGCCACACCCATTGCCACCTCAGTCATCACCTGTGCCCTGCCGACGGGCGTCAACAGGGTGCAACTAGTTGGCCGTTGTATGTGATCGACTGAGACGGAGGCTGCTGCATTGGAACCTTGGCTGCCGAACATCGGGAGGGCCGTGCTTATTATAGCCAAGTCTCGAGGCGGCTCCATTTGTGTCCGCCGCTCGCAGGACGGTCCCGCGCCCGGAGTCTCTTGTCGACGTTGCTTCCATTCTCCGGTTGACTATTTCATTCACTAAGGATTGAAGAGTCTCCGGGTTTCTCCCATGTTTCTTGTACATCTCTATTGACACTAGATACGCACACGAAAGAATCAAAGAGAAATAATCCGCAAGTGCACGGATATCGGTGAGCACTTCACCCGGGAGATAAATCCGAGTATCGTATTTGTTTTTATCCGCTAAGAGAAAACGTGCAATAGACTAACCCGATCTTTACTACTACCCCGGGCCGCTAGTCAAGTGAGAATTAAGCGATAAAGAGAGAACTCCTTCTTCGCCTTCTTCTAACCTATGGCAAGCTTTGAGACTACCGTTCTAAGGGGGTACCCGAGGAATAGACACCGCAAAGGATGCTAAACCGGGCACAAAGGACCTACCTTACCTACCAACGGGAAGTGGATTACAAAGGTAATAAAGGGATTGTCACTTCCCTCACTACTACCACGGTTACGGCCGAATAGGAGCATCTACAAGTGAACCTAGCCTAAGCACCATGCTTATGCTAAAGAACGATTACTCTATTCCCAACGCGAAGCGGAAATAAAGTAAACTTGTAAACCAAAGAACAATAATAACAACGAACTTACTAGTATTAGAAGTTGAATTGCCGAATGATTCCAAAACCAAGCCTCGGGTTAGGAGACTTGATCCCGCAGTACACCGGAGAGGAGACACCGACAGTAGGGCTTCCTCCAATTCTACCTCCACTCTATACTCTCTCAATCTTTCTTGATACTAATACCCTATAGAGATAGAATCATTCGAGGGACCCTTCTCTATCTAACTCTCTCTCTAGATTGAAGTCTTGAATGAATTGGAGAATGAATTAGGGTTTCACCCAGGGGCCGGGGGCTGCTATATAGCCCCCTAGGATTAACCACAGCCCTCGGATCAAACCGACCTAAATGGACGATAATTATTGATCTTCAAAGTCGGTGGAGCGGATCCAGCGAGACTCCACCGATTGGTGGAGCCGAGTCGCCAACTCCCTCCCCGGTCGGCCGACCACCGGCCGGTGCCAGTGGGCCCCGGGTTTCGAGTGTTGCCTTACGGAGTCTTCTAGATTATACTTTTTCACCCGTTCGGTCTTTCTCTCTATGTAAACCCGACATGTGGGCCATCTTGGTTGGTTTTCAGTCACCACCGCGAAATAGATATTCACCAAAACTCGTGGAATTACATCGGTGGTAACCCTATATCTATCAAGTATTTATGAATAGGTCCATTTGCATGCTAAGTTGACGGTTAATTTTATGAGATAACGACCGTCAACAATCTCCCTCTCCTCATTGAGCTTGAATCCATCCTTCCAGGTTGTATGTTTCCCTAACCCCCTGACACGACCTATGTGCTCGGGGTTTCCCAAGCCAAGGGTAAGCTCGTCCTTCTCTCCAGCAGGAGTGAATGTGCCCTTCTTGGCGTCTTCAGCATATTTCATTATCCTTGACACTGCCTCTTCGGTCTCTGGCTTGGAAAATTTCAGATTGCTCCCGGATTCACTCCTTGCAAAGACCCAACGCTTGGTGCGCCGCCTCAGTTTCATCACTCGTGTGTTCCCAGCAGCTATGGCATCTGCTTCCATCTTACGAAACACATGTTCCTTGCCATCATAGCCACCGGGGCCTAGACGAGGGTGGTGTATGTTCTTCTTCGCATTCAAGCGGTTCTTTTCACTTGGGGCCAAAGCTTTCGGCGTAGTCTTGTTAGCCACGAGCAACGCCCAGACAGCAGGAGTTATTTTTCCATACTTTTGGTACGGAGCTAACCCCTTTTGGATGTACTCTGTGTTCAGCTCAGTCTTCCACCGTCGTAAGGACTCTCCCATCATCTTCATAGCACGTCGCCTTACTAGTTCTAGCTTCTCTGCCGGAATCCTAAAATCAAAATTTTTCAACAGACGGTCTCATAGGGACTTCTTTTCCTCTTCTGTGATGTTTTTCCAATTAGGGATTGCTGGATTACAATTGTCTTTCACGAGTGCCCCAATCGCATTGCGGTATTTTGATCTGAAGGTTTCTGGCTTGAGGATCTACCCTTCTTCCCCGACCTCTTGAATCACATAGATCATTTTGTCACTTGGATATATGTTTGGCTTCCTGGTCCCTCATTTCCTCTTTTGTTTGGTAGTCGAGGCCGAGGTTGTGCCCTCAGGTTGCGGAGCAGAGGCCACGTTGGTAGTCTCTGTGCATGTTGCCTCTGCCCTCCTGTCCCCTACTCCGTCATTTTCGGCAAAACGTGCCGGACGCCGATGACGTCTTTTCGGAGGTGGGGGACGAGCCTGTATAAACAACAGGTCAAAGTGTTATCAGTGGTAAGCAAAACATAGCATTACCAAACTTTATGATTTACTAAGGGACTTTCATATCCCTACCTCCTCGTCTACCTCGTCGTTTGGATCAAAGTCCTTGTCCAACTCATCCGCCGTTGGCTTATGTCAGGTTCTCGGGAAAGGATCCTCGGGACTTTCATATGCCGAGGATGAGCCATCGTTCCCGCCAGAACCTTCATCATCCTCTCCTTCTCCTCCCGCTTCTCCCACTTGGTCCTCGGCAAGATCCTCCTGAGTAAGCATTTCTAGATTCTGCGACTCTAGTTTTTCGAAATGCTCATAACCAAGCGGAAGGTTGTTTCCTTGCCCTCTAGGGCTAGGGTGCTCTTCAGGTGGGCCGGATGGGTCTGCATTTCCTTGTTGTCCCCGCCATCACGTGATTTGTTCTAACAGACGCAAGGAATAAAGTGTGCTTTAGTATCAGTACTAGTAGTAGTAGTCCTAGTAGTAGTACTAGTAGTCCTAGTAGTCCTACTACTACTAGTAGTAGTAGTAGAAGAAGAGAAGAGAGAGGATGAGAGAGGAAGGAGGAGAAGTGTGGAGAGGGAAAGGTTTAAAAAAGGCCTCAGAAACATGTCTAGCATCATTTGATCAAGAACTTGGAGCATCAAGGCATCAAAATAGAGAACAGAGAACAGAGAAAAAGGCACTGTAGGGGCGGCTAGTGTAACAGAACCGACCAATTAATATAAACACAATGTACTTATGAGTCGCCAAAGCAACTTAATTAGTACACCGTGGCTATATCAACCCGTAGTCCGTGAAATCTCGAAGGATTTCAAACTTTCAACAATACAACCCGGACCGAATTGAGTTCAACATACAACAATTTCTTGGCTTCTCCTCATAGGTCAAGTCTGGCTGCAGTTTGATGTCGGTCATCTTAATCTTTTCTTTAGGGAGTCGCACACACCTCTTGAGTTGAGATACATGGAATACAGGGAAAACAGCACTCATATCTTCGGGTAATTCCAGCTTGAAGGCCACGGTCCTTTGTTCTATGATTTTGAAAGGTCCTACATACCGAGGTGCTAATTTCCGTTTCACACCAAAACGTTGCACTCTTTTCATAGGGGACACCTTCGATACACATGGTCTCCAACTTGGAATGTTACAGTAGTCTTTTCTTGTCGGCATAACTTTTACGTCGGGATTGTGCGGCTGCAATATCTTTGTCGGATAAGCTTGACTTGCTCTTTCTTGCTTCTTTAATAAAGTCAATACCATAGTATCGTCTATCTCCCGTCTCAACCCAACCGCGGGTGTTCTACAACTCCTACCATACAAAGCCTCAAAAGGTGACATTTTTATACTCTCTTGATAGCTATTGTTATACGAGAACTCGGCTAACGGCAACCACTTTTCCCATGAACCCTTCCATGACAAAACACAAGCACGCAACAGATCTTCCAAAATCTCGATTCACTCTTTCGTCGGCCGAAGTCGAGGATGATAAGCGGTACTATGCAATACTTGAGTATTCAAACCCTTCGCAACTTGTTCCCAAAAGTGAGCCATAAACCTGCGGTCCTCTATCGAGACACTATCTCTTTAGGTACACCATGCAATCGACAATGCTAGACGTAGATATCGGCATGCGAGGTGGACGATATGTTGTATGGACAGGTATGAAGTGTGCGAGACTTGGTTAGACGATCCACTATAACCCAAATAGAATCATGACCCTTTGGTGTAGTGGGTAATCCAAAGAATGAAATCCATGCTCGATACATTCCCACTTCCAATCTGGAATTGGCAATGGCTGAAGTAAACCACACGTCTTCAAGTGAACGGCCTTCACCCGACAACGGGTATCACACTCGCTACATACTCGCCACATCTCTTTTCATGTGAGGCCACCAATACGACATTTTAGATCATGAAACATCTTACTTGCTACCGGGGTGCATAGAAAACTTGGACAAGTGAGCTTCATCCATAATCTGCTTTCTAAGTTCCTTGTCTGTGGTACAACTAGACGTTTATCGTACCACAAGACTCCTTGATCATCTTCCTTGAAGAACCGAGATGGCATGCTTTTGATTCTTTTCTTGATCTCTCGTGATTGCATTGTCGACTTTTGACCTTCCTTAACTTTACCCTCCAGTTCACAACGATGCGAATATTGTTCAAGATCACCGAATGCATAAGATTATGGCCTTCTACCAACTCGATCGAAGAGCATCACTCGAGATTTCGACTCAAAGCATCGGCCACTACATTGGCCTTACCAGGGTGATACTGCAACTGCAAATTGTAATCCTTGATTAATTCCAACCATCTACGTTGCCTCATGTTCAAATCTTCTTGAGTAAAGATGTACTTCAGACTCTTATGATCCGTAAACACATTGCAAGGGTTACCAAGGAGATAATGTCTCCAGATCTTCAGTGCATGCACTACAGCAGCAAGCTCTAGATCATGAGTAGGGTAATTCACTTCATGTTTCTTTAACTGACGAGAGGCATAAGCTATGACTCTTCCCTCTTGCATGAGCACACATCCCAAACCTATCTTGGATGCGTCACAATATACATCAAACGGCTTCTCAATATCCGGTTGCGCTAGAACAGGAGCAGTGGTCAACATTTCCCGCAGAGTGCGGAAAGGTTTCGCACTCTTCGTCCAAGCGAACTTGTGCTCTTTACGCAATAATTTTGTCATTGGCTTGGCAATCTTTGAAAAGCCGGGAATGAATCGGCGATAATACCCCGCTAAACCAAGGAAACCTCTTACTTCATGAACGGATTTGGGTGTCTTCCAATTCACTACCTTCTCTATGTTGCTAGGGTCCACGCTTATTCCTTCATCGAGAGAACATGTCCAAGGAATTGAACTTTCCGAAGCCGAACTCACATTTGCTAAACTTAGCATACAACTTATGCTTCCTCAATCTCTCCAAAGACAATCCTTAGATGCACAAAGCATGATCTTCCTTATTCTCCGAATATATCGGGATATCATCAATAAATACCACCACAAACTTATCAAGCTCGGG
This sequence comes from Themeda triandra, assembly GCA_018135685.1. NCBI lineage: Eukaryota > Viridiplantae > Streptophyta > Magnoliopsida > Poales > Poaceae > Themeda > Themeda triandra. The sequence continues at coordinate 68,333 of JAENPR010001339.1, read as the reverse complement.
CATGAAGACCGAATTCATAAGATACATAAAGTATGTAGGAGCATTGGTTAATCCAAAGGACATAACCAAGTACTCATACAACCCATATCTTATAGAGAAAGCGGTCTTAGGAACATCTTCTGGTCTGATCTTAATCTGATGGTAACCTGATCTAAGGTCAATCTTCGAGAACACCTTAGCCTTCGACAACCGATCAAACGGGATATCAATACGTGGAAGAGGATACTTGTTCTTGATCGTGGATCGAATTAAGTAGGCGGTAATCCACGACCATTCGCAAAGATTGATCCTTTTTCTTCACGAACATAGCGGGACTACCCCATTCCGATGCACTAGGACGAATGAGACCCTTATCTGCTAACTCTTGCAACTGCTTCTTAAGTTCCTTCAACTCATCAGAGGACATACGGTAAGGTCTCTTAGAAATTGGGGCTGTTCCAGGCAACAACTCAATGCGGAACTCAATCTCCCGATCAGGTGGGAGACCCGGAAGCTCATCAGGAAAGACATCCGGAAACTCGCATACTACCGGAATCTCATGTAGAGGGGTCACTTTAGTAGCATATACCACAGTTTCTAACGGAATCTTCCGAGGTAAGGGTATCTGGAAAGTGCGCTCCCCCATAGGATTCCGTATAGACACCATCCGATTGGTGGTATCCAAAACTACACCCCAATGATGCATCCAACTCATTCCTATGATAACATCCACACCTAGTCCGGGCGAACGATCAAGTTCATCCGGAATCTCCACGATCTAACTCCAAGGCTGCATCAAGTACCATCGTCTCGTGGTGATGTCGGCCCATTTACTCACCCGAAACTCTAAATTCAACTCCTTTATGGCTTGACTATGCTTTTGTGCAAATGCTTGACTCATAAAGGAATGCGATGATCCGATATCAAACAAAACGGCGACGGGAATCTGGTTCACGGGGAACATACCAGTATCACGGGTTCTCCGAAAGAATCTCCTCCAAAGACGTGTGATGCACACGAGCGGACATTTGCTTCTTTGGATGAGGGCATTGCTTGTAGAGGTGTCCGGGACCACGGTTGAAGCAAGGACCCATCAACTTTGCCGGCTTGGCACCGCGGCATTGGCCCGACCTGGTTTTCCATGAGGCATAGGCATCCCGAAGGGCCTAGAGAACCTCTGGCGATTCGGCGGGAACATTCTTCTTCTCGTGGAGGCCTAAACTTAGACCCCGAACCTTGGTGACGAAATGGAGGACGATATGCAGGTGGAGCCCTTGGCTGGGAGGAACCACCTTCATTAGCCCTCTTACGGCTCTTAGCAGCAGCATGCAGGTTGTTCTGATTCTCCTGAGTGAGGCAGTCATTGTAGAAGTCATTGAAAGTCACACGGGTAGAGGTACCCATGGTCTTCATTAGCTTTGTACTGAGACCCTTCTTGAAAGCAGCAATCTTATTGGCTTCAGTACTCACAAACTCAGGTGCATAATGGGATAGGTTCTGGAATGCATGATGATAATCCTTCACAGAACGATTCCCCATGGTCAAGTTATGGAACTCATTCTTCTTCATTGCCATAAGACTGGGTGGAACATAAGTTGCACGGAAGTCACGAACAAGCTGATCCCAAGTGATAGGCTGACCCTCAGGAAAGGTGTGGCGATGAGTATTCCACCACAACCTAGCATCGCCTTCAAACATGTGTGCAGCATAGGTAGCCTTCAGTTCCTCAGATAACCTCAGCAAAGAAAACCTTTCTTCCATAGTGTTGATCCAAGCATCAGCCATGAATGGATCGGGGGCATCCCTGAACACTGGAGGCTTGGTGTCCATGAAGTCCTTGAATTCACTGAACTGGTTAGGCTGATGATCCTCACGATGTTTGTGGTTTGCTTCGAAGTTGGCGCGCAGAAGTTGCTCAATGTTACGCTGACTTCCCAGAAACTGCGCAAACAACTGCTCAGCGGTGAGGGGAGGAGGGGGTGGTGCACCATGTGCTTCTTCCCCATCACAACCACCATGCCCTTCTTCCTCATCACGACCACTACCACGACCATTGCGGGTGATCGGCGCCATCTGCATGTTTCAACCATAATATTGTTCCACTATTAGGAGCTGAATCTTTGAGGGTAAACGAATAAATAGATCATGCCTTGCGAAATTAATTGAAGGAAAATTAATTCATACAATTAACCACACATGGCACAATAATTCATTTTTCCACATCACAGCTGCACTAATAATATTATGTCGAAACATCTCATCGAGTCTTACAATATCCATGGTTGCCAGCACACACGAACACTGGACTTTTTAGGCATAGCGACGACAAAGCATTACATCAACGTGATCCAAGGTCACATCCATCACTTACTAGCGTACCAACTACAGACACATACATAAACAAAAGAGTCGCAACGGACCACGAAGGACAGCAGTCCAGCTAACACTAACCGACACACTAGTCTAGGCGCATAAGGCTACCGCACTCGACTAGGCTGCGTCACCGAGCGGGGACTCAACCCACTCTCCGTCTTTGTCTCGCGTAGAGCTCCTCACGCGGGCGTCGATGTAGACCTCCTTCTCGTGCAAGTCCTCCCGGAGAGTGCGCTGAGCAGCCCTCAAGCCACGTGCCTCAGTCCGAGCTGCATCTCGCTCTCCAACTATACGGGCCAAAGTATCTTCAAGCTTCTTGATAGTGGCGTCACGCCTGCCAACTCTAGCCTGAAGCTCCTGGACCTGCTGCGAGGCCAACTTCTCTCTCTGATCAGCCTGGTCTCTGCGCCAGTCATCAGTGCCATCTCCTCTCTGAGCTCCTCGAGCTTCTTCTCATACATCTCCTGTAGCTCCTCCTTCTCTCCCTCGACACGCTCCGGCTTGTCGTGCCTAGAAAGAGAGCAAGCTCCTCTGTCTTTGCATACGCCTTCATCAAGGCGAACACAACACTCTGCGCAAGAGCACACGGTCGCCTCCCGAGGTCCGGCCACTAGTGCCATTCCCGGAGCCTGCCTCCACGTGTCAAGGCGGGGGCTAGCCAAAGGAAAAACACTAGGAATGAGCCTCGAACCTCATTAGGCGGCTCCGTCACCATCTTCTCAAGTATCGGGGAAGCGGCGTCACGAGCACCATCGAAAACGGTGATGCCCTCACCCTTGGCCGTCCATCCGGTCCAAGTCTCACTATGGCCCAAGGATGGCACCACAACCACCACGAAACAAAGCCATAGTTCTTCCGGTCACCGGCGTCCCGGTAAATGCGTGGCTGCGTGCCCGAAGGGTAACCAGCACCGTGCAGAAGCCTCCAGAGGAGAGTGGGCAAACCACTCTTCTTCGAGAAGGTACCGGCCTCCCGAGCTGGTGGGACGGCACCCGACGCACCACAAGAGAAGTACTCCACGGGAAGCAAGCTTGCGGTGGCGGGGTGGACGCGAACTCTTGCGAGCGGTCTCGCTGGTCCGAGCCATCGAAAGGAGGGTTTTATTTTCAATTAGCAACAAATTTTTAATAATTAAAGCATGGAGATACTGAGAATCGAGATAATTTAATTATAAGGAAAGAGGAGAATGTAATGAATGACATGAGCATATATGTGAATCATGATGCATGCACGCTCCATACGTCCTCCTTTGCCTAAAATTATTATCTAATACGTCTAGGCGGTGGCATACAAAACGTGCTCTCATATATCGATAACTAGTCGGGCTACGTTTCACGTAGTTAGTGTACTGCGAAGATTCATTTCAGCCCAAATCCCAATGAATGCGTGCGACGTAAAAATCCGGACACCTTCCGAACAAGGTGAAATCTCCGATTACTTGCACCCATTCCCAAGTGCATACTACATAATAAGTCATCAGAAGACGACACCCTCACATGGGGTACCTTCTTATAAACATGTGTGAACATGTATATAATCCAGCACCATTAAGCACTCCCCTAGATCGGCATTGCGTCCGATCATGCTCTCACAACTCACACTTACCTTGGCGTAGAGGCAAATCTGAACCATTCACAACCATTCAAGTGAATGGCCCTCATACAAAACCGTCGTGTATGAGCGCGACAAATAAAAATATGATGCAATAATCCCCCAAGTTAGTACTTATATAAGCCACCTAAAGTCCTTAATTGGGCATAAAGGATATGACTGGTCCAAGGCACATATATAAGTTTTTGAAAACCCCACACCTTTGAAAAACCTATATATGAGATTAAGTGGCTATAAGTTCGTAATTAGTGTTTGCAAAACAAAAATCATTTTGTTTTAAGTATACTTATGAACAGTAATACATTGAACCTGCTCCGATGCCAGCTGTAATAGAACCGACCAATTAATATAAACACAATGTACTTATGAGTCGCTAAAGCAACTTAATTAGTACACTGTGGCTATATCAACCCGGTAGTCCGTGAAATCTCGAAGGATTTCAATCTTTCAACAATACAGCCCAGACCGAATTGAGTTCAACATACAACAGTTCATAGTGATACATAGGTTCACAAATAGTAGATTACATCGGAGTACGAAATAAATATTACAATACCGAGTTCAAATCCAAATTGCGGAAGCAAATAAAGTTTTGGTTCACAAACGCACACTTAGTTGAAACATAGTGCCTGGCCCAACATCACATCCGACAACAGCATAGAGGTACGATAGATAGATTGATCGTGCCCACGATCTACTCATCCCCATACGCAGGGTAGAAGCAAGTTGGGCAATACCCATAGAACATCTCACCATCGCAACAACAAGGGAATAAAACCCGAGTACAAGAAGGTACTCGGCTAGACTTACCCGTCATAAATGAAAATAAAGTGACACCAAGGAGTATGCGAGGCTTTATAAGTGGGTAGGCGACTCATTTAAACTTGCGATAAAAAGGTGAGCTTATTAATAATCATTTAGTTATAAAGGACTCTCTAGCTTAACATCTTTTAAGTTGGATCCTGACACCCAGCGCTTTCCCCACTGCGACTGACGCGCGGGCCTGCGGTGCTACGCGTACCCGACGCAGCGCACACAGAGCGCACCCGCACCAGTGGCGCTGACGGGTGGGACCCAGTCAACGGGTCCACCTGTCGGCCGTACCGGAGCGGGGCGCCGGGGTTTGACCGCCGATTACTCGCCGGTGGCAAGTTTTCCGGCGACAAGGCTAGCACCATCGTGCTCAGGACAGCGACGCGAACGCGATGGTGGTGAAGATGGAGGCTATCGCGCACGGAAACGGCGGGCGCGACGGCCGGCGGCGAGGCGACGGCGCGGCTCGACGACTGCACGCCGGAGCAAGGCTCGGCGGCGCGCTTGGCTATGCCTACGGGCTTTGCAAAGCCATGGCGGAGCTAGCGCACGCGATAGAAGAAGAAGGTGATGGCCGGGGCGAGCGGACGGCGGCGTCGAAGAGCTCGCCGGAGCTCGGCTCCCGCGAACGGAGAAGATGACGGCCAAATTGGCCCTACCTTGGTTCGTTTTTCGCGGCACGGATACGCGGGGAAGGTGGAGCGGGGCAAGGCGAACACCGTGACACGGCTAGGGAGGAAAATGGACGGACGGGGAGGTGGCTAGCCGGAGAGGGGCGCGGCGGCGGCCATGGCGGCTCCGAGGGAGCTCTCTGTGGGAGGGGAAGAGGGAATTGGAGGGGTGGCGAGTGAAGTGGGAGGCGAGGCGGGGTTTTATGGGCGCTGGCGCGTCCACTTTGGACCGGGGAGGAGTCACGGGCGGACGAGCGGGGCGGTCCGGCGGACGGCCATGGCGCTCGGCACGGCGCGATGCGCTAGCGGCGAAGCGAGGCAGGGGGGAAGCGGAACGTCGCTGCGGCGCTGCGAGCGGTGCTCGAGTGCGGGCGCGCGTGGCCGTTGCTTCGTCGTTGCTCGCTTGGCCGGCTCGCTTGGCTGGAGGCGGCGTGCGGCATCCTCCATGGCGGAGCGGCGGCACGACGGGTTCAGCGGACGGCGGCGCGACAGGGCGACGAAAGCGGGGGCGGGGGCGGGCGAGCGGACGAGCGCACGCGGGCGACAAAATGGCCCGGAACGGGCGGGCGCAGCGAGGCGGAGCAGGGCAGCGCTGCGGCGGTCGGGCGTCGCGCTGCGACGCGAAGCGGAGGGGGAGGAAAAGATGATGACAGGTGGGCCCGGGGTGGGTCCCACCCTGGTCAAATTGAACTGAAAATTTTGACTGCCCATATCTTGATAAATACTTTTTGAATTTGAATTTGGTCCAAAAATAAAAGTTTTTCAAAATTAAAAGATGAATAACTTTCATGTAGAAAGTTTTTGCAAAATCGGCCTAGATTTGAAAATAAAAATTTGGGCCTCAAAATACATTTAAAATTAAATTTTGAAACTGTTTTTGTCATTTTTGAAGCACCAAAAGTCATTTTCATAAATTGGGGTCAAAACAAAAGTTTCTCCAAAATTCTTCTCTATAAACTTTGTTAAAGCCCCATTTTGAGAAAAGCATCACAAGTTTGACTTCTAGAAAATCTTTGAAAACTCCTATTTGCATTTTTAAAATAAGCACTCAAAATATTGCCACAAAAATGCCATAAATGATGCTTATGTGATGATCATGCTCATGATGCAAAATTTGTCTAACCCTAAAACTGGAGTTGTTACAGCTAGTAATGATGCCAAGTTGCTCACAAGTTTCTGATCATCGGCTCATATTCCATATAAAGAATGGACTTAGACAATCTCATCATCGGCAAAACAAAGGAGAAGACAGAGGAGAGAAAAAAACCCTCATCATTGGCATAAGGAAAGTACTCAGAATATAAAAAACCTCATCATTGGCATAAGGCAAGTGCTCAGTATATAAAAACTCTCATCATTGGCATAAGGCAGGTGCTCAGTATTTAAAAACCCTCATCATTGGCATAAGGCAGGAGTATTTAAAAACCACCAGTTTAGCTCAATTTCAGTAATGTTCAGTAATGTCAACTTCAGTAATGTTCAGTTAAGAGGATATGAGATTAGTAGTAGTAGTAGTAGTAGTAGTAGTAGTAGTAGTAGTAGTAGTAGTAGTAGTAGTAGTAGGACAGTAAGGCAATTCAGTTAAGCGAAGTGCAGTTAAGTAATAGTAGTATTAGTAGTAGATAGTGACAGTAGTAGCAAACTGGACAGTGAGTGCCATTTCAGAATCAAGTTCCATTTGAGAAACGTCAGTTTAGCTCAATTAAAAAACATCATTGCACATGCCTTATGACTCAGAGTAGCATTAAAATGAAACATCATTGCACATGCCTTATGCCTCAGATTTATGGTAGCATCAAAACAAAACATCATTGCACATGCCTCATGCCTCAGAATTACGGTAGGATCAAAATAAAACATCATTCCACATGCCTTATGCCTCAGATTTAGTAGTAGAGAGAGAAGGATAAAAAATGTGATCAATTCAAAATAGGAGTAGAGGAGCTTTGGAGAGAACAGTTGTGGACAGAGTAGAGTAGTAGTAGTAAGACAAGTAGTAAACAACTTTTAGTATAGTAGTAAGACAGCAGGATAAACAGGACAACATACAAGTAGTAAACAACATTTAGGAGTAGTTCAGTTTTATTTCAATTTTAGGATAGCATACAAGTGACCATGAACATTTAGAGTTGTAAAAGTAGTTCAGTTTTAGGACGTTGAGTCACAACACAGTTGTAAAAGTAGTAGTAGAGACAAATGAAAAGGCAGCAGATCAAAGGAATCATAGTCCAGCCTATGATTCATGTTTCAGAGTAGACATCATTCAGAATATACCATCTTTTATCTTAATAGCATTTGTCATCATGTTATAGCTAGTGCAGGTCAATCCAAACATATTCAATAGTATGAAGCTACATATGCAAGAAAGGCATAAGCATTGTTCAGAATATGGAATTAATCACAAACTGATTATGAGCATTGACAACAGCCAAGGCCACATTGAATATGAATTAAGTCCACATTGAGGCCACATTTGTTAACATGGCAAGCATGACATGAAAACTGAATCAACAGTGAGCATTGACATAAAAAATGAATCAACAGGCAAACATTAGCATCATAGGCAGCATTTCGACATCCAACACATGAACTAGGAATCAACATGATAACAGCCTCGGGCTCAACATGATAACAGCCTCGGGCTCAACATGATAACAGCCGAGGGCCCAAAATGATAATAGCATGAACAGTGATTCAAGTGACTAGCATCACAGACTAGCTTACATCCAGTAATGGCATGGTTTTGATTTTTGAAATTAAACCATATTTCAGATTTAGAAAAAAAAATGACCATGCCTAAAAAAAGAGCACCATCTCAATTTTCAGTGTTCGTATTCCTCAGTAACATCTAACAATATTCAGTCAGTAACATCTAACTATATTCAGTATCTCTCGGTGTAACACCTCCAATGTTCAGTACATTCAATATTAATTTACGAAAGATGCATTAGCACTACAATCGTGCTAGAATCAATCAATTAAACTCCTCATACTTCAGAGTTATCAAGTTCTGAAACAGATCTACTACTACTACATTTTTGTGAAGATGAAAACCTCATACTTCAGTTATCAAGTTCTCAAAGAAATTATTTTCACTAAAGAACATCCCCATGCAACTGAACTACAATAGCCCCATGTCATTTTCACTAAAGAACATCATGCCATTTTCATTAAGCAATAGCCCCTGAACCAATGAGAAATCATTCATATAACTACTTTACTAGATCCTAGCATTAAAGCTTACTCAACCAATACTGCACCATCAGTACTTTAGTACTAGGGAAAGCACGATGACAATTGATTTATACAAGCCTGTGCTACTGCAATTCATTAGACAGGACACAAGCACAAGAAACAATGGAAAATCATGAATTGGAGTCGGGCACTGCTAGACCCGGTGAAAGCTTGGCACTGCTAGAGCCGAATATGGGACAAAATCCATGAACTGAAGGCGGCGTAGGGGGCGTACCTGACTAGGCGCAGTGGAAGGAAGAAGAGGTCGCGGGGCTCGCGGAAGGAGAGGTCGCTGGCGACAGCTAGGGTTAGGAACGCCACAGGGAGCACCGAGCTTGCAGAAGGAGAGGCGCACCGAGCTCGCGGAAGGAGAGGCTCGCCGGGTTCCAAGCTCGCGGAAGGAGAGCACGGGCCAGGTGAAAGTCCCTAGTTTGGTTTTGGCTAATTGATGAAACCTAGGACTAACCTTGTTTATCTAAGTGGTTGATTTAGAGAAAGGTTGTCCACATGATGAGCTTATTGCATATGAAGCATGACACATGTCATATGATCAAAGATGAAGATCAAGACGATGCTTGGCTCCATGGACCGGTGTTGAAGGTGAAGGGCTAGTCGAGGCTTCGGAGTGAAGGACCATGCGATGGTGAAGCTCGGGCAAGACTAGGCGCCGATGGACCGATGCACGGTGAAGGGCAAGTGAAGTCGAGATCGATGGATTGAGACGGTCACATGATGGTGTAAAGCGTTCATATCATTTGGAGGAACAAAATGGGCTCAAGGCAAAGGTATAACCTATAGGGCCATTTTGTTTTGCACTCAAGACACCATAGAGGGTGTGAGTGGTTTAGGTTCGATAGCCGCACTATTAAGAGGGGAAATCTTATCGGCTATTCGACGCACGGGTGCCACTAGGTGAATTCATGAAGTGCATTGCATGTAGGGCCTAGTGAGCTAACCTAACCTTTGGAAAATGTTTGTGAAAAGCTAACACACAAGCACATGGAGATGTACACTTGGTGGTGTTGGCACATTTACAAAGGTGGCGCTCGGGCGCGCTGTGGTTTGCAGGGTAGAGATGGGTTTGGGTCCCTCTCTTCCTCCCGCCGAGCCTGTGAGGCGGGTGTAACAACTCCAGTTTTCGGCATAATAAATCTTGCATCTTCATGAGCATAATCATCCCATAAGCATCATTATGGCATTTGTGTAGTAATTGTTTGAATGCATGGATTAAAAATACAAATAGGGTTTTCAACTGATTACTAGAAGTCATATTTGTGATGCTTTCCGCAAAATGGAGCTTTAACAAAGTCAAGAAAATTGGAAGCATATTTTCTATTGCGCCAGATGCAAAATTTGGTTGAAATCATGCTATCTCCGTTGTTCAAGTTGGTATACTTGTTGGATAGCATGACGGAGAAGTTGGCGTCTCGGCAAGTTGCGAAGTTTTGTAGCGCGGACGCGCGGGGCTTTGCGCCGGACGCGTCCGGCGCGTGCTTGGCTCAGGTTGGTGGCTGCGTTCTTGGCGCCGGACGCGCGACGGACGCGCGGGCGTCGGACGCGGCGTGTTCAACGTGCAGCGTCCGGCGCATGCTTGAGTCTTGGCGTGGTCTTGGCGGCGAAAAGCGGCGGACGCCGGCCGTGCGTCCGGCGGCCGCGGGCGCGACCCGAAACTTTTGAGTTTCGGCGGTCCCGACGGACGAGGGCGCCGGACGCGCGTTGGCGAGCGCCGGACGCCGCGCCGGACGCCGACGTGGCGGCACGCGGTTGGCGGCGCCAACGGTCGTCTGGGCGCCTTGGAGCTGGAGCGCCGGACGCGTCCGGCGGCTGCGGCGACGCGCGTCCGGCGCGAAAATGTCGCCCGAGGGGCAACGGCTAGTTTGAAGAGTTTGGGCTATAAATAGATGGGTGGCCGGGCTTGGCTACTACTCTTGGCTCTCCCAACTCATCATTCATCCTTTGAGTGAAGAAACACTCTCCCTCTCATCTCTCTTGCTTGATTGTGAATCCAAAGTGAGATTGAGAGATCACCTAGTGCATTGCATTGCTTGAGGGCATCTAGTGGCACTTGTGGGTGGTTTAGCCGGTGGATTTCTTGTTACTCTTGGAGAGTACCGCTCCTAGGCGGCTTGGAGATTGTTGGAGGCGTTGGCAAGAGAAGGTGATTGTTCTTGGCCACCTCCGGTTGATTGTGAGAGGTTTGAGCTCACCTCGTGGGGATCACGAAGAGCATCCTAGTGGATTGCGCGTGTCGTTGAGTACCTCGCTTGAGAGTGGTGTCTTGCGGTGCCTTGCGGGGCGAGCCTTGAGGGGCTAGTGACTTGAGGGTCACACCGAGGAACCATCTAGGTGTTGGTCGACACAACGGGTGACGTAGCTTGGCGGTGCCCAAGTGAACATCCGGGGATAAATCATTGTGTTCATCTTGTCTCCCGGTGATTGGTCATCATTCTTTGTGTGTTGCCGATTGTGATTGATTATTCATCTTCTTGGTGATTGGCAACCTCAACTCGACACGTCGGTATAACAAGTCTCAACCTCTCTTGTATTACTTTGATTACTTTCTTGCAAAGTAGAATTGCTTGCGTGGTCGGTCGGGAACCACATCTTGTGTAGACTAAATCCCGTGGGTAGAATTGCTTGTGTGGTCGGTCGGGAACCACTTCTTGTGTAGACTAAATCCCATGGGTAGAACTCTTGATCACTAGTGGTAGCTCTTGTGTGTACTAGTGATCACCTACTAGAATTGTTTGGATAGGAGGCTTGCAACACCTAGTAGGCTAAGCATAACTTGCTTTCCGCCGTTTGTTTATCTAACGAAGTTTGCTTAGTGAGTTTGTAGAAATTTTTATAGGCTATTCACCCCCCCTCTAGCCATCTAGGACCTTACACCGGGAGCGGATGGTGGCGGTGGCAAACCCTAGCCACCGGATGCGGGGCAGCACGGGGCACGCCAGCGGGCACCAGGGGAGCCCAAGCCGGAGAGCACGGGCCAGGAGCGGACGGTGGCGGCGGCAAACCCTAGCCACCGGATGCGGGGCGGCACGGGGCACGCCGGCGGCCGGACATGGGACTGGCGTGGCGGCGAAGAGCTAGGGTTCCGGAGGGAGGAGGAAAGGGGGGCGAGGGAGGCACGGGGACGGAGGGGAGAGTGGCGGCGGAGTGGTCCCGGAGGAATGCGGCGGAGGGCTCCGGCGAAGAGCGACGGTGGCGGCGCAAAATTTGGCAGGCTTGCCGGCGTCCGAGGGGGAAATCGCCCAAGACTTAGCCAATTCCCCCGCCCCCGGCGCGGCCATTAGTTATATATGCCGGTACCCACCGTAAGGGCGGTTACGGTGCTTTTTTTGTTTTTTAATAAATTCATAAAAATTTTAAAAATAGTATTAACTTAAAAAATAGGAAACTAAATTCCAAAAAATGTTAAAAAACAAATATATATTAAATTCAGCAAAACAATTTTAGTAAAAAGAAAAAGAAAAAGTTTTGAATTTTAAAAAAATGAATCTTGGATTATTTTAAAAATAGCACTTTGACCGTGTTTTTTGAGACCCTAGATAGTTTCGAGATGCAAAAGTGATGAACAGCAAGTTTTCTCCACTCATCAAGATACATATTTTCTCCAATGGTCACCTTTTCATCGAGATTGTTTGGACCACTCAAACTTTGAAACTTCAGTTTTTCGCGGCTAGACGCGGGTTTTTGACACCCTAGACGGGCCCACCTTGAAAAGTCATGAACATCAAGTTTGATCCACTCATCAAGACGAACAATTCATACAAAGGTCATTTTTGCATTTGACAAAGCATTGCGAAAGTGCAGTTCTAAATCCAGTTGTCCCGCATGAAGTTTCATTAAGTCTGTGTGGGATTCAAGAATTTGTGACTAGAGTTTACCAACACTTCTTCAAATGAAAAAATGTTCTATATATGAAATATGTATCTTGATGAGATAAAACTATCTTGTATTCAAAAGTTTTTCATTTGAGGTCGGTTGGTACCTCGTTTGACTAGGGTTGACCATGTCTCGCCTTGGATTTTCAAACCCCGTGACAAGAGTTTACTAAAACTTTTCCAAATGTAAAAGTGCTCTATATATGAAATGAGTATCTTGATGAGATGTAACTATCTTGTATTCAAAAGTTTTTCATTTGAGGTCATTCAGGGCCTCGTTTGACCTAGGTTGACCAAGTCAAACCTGTGTTTTTTCGGAAAATACACGTTGACCGGACCCTAGATGGCCTCAGATGCAAAAGTGATGAACAGCAAGTTTTCTCCACTCATCAAGATACATATTTTCTCCAATGGTCACCTTTTCATCTGAGATTGTTTGGACCACTCAAACTTTGAAACTTCAGTTTTTCGCGGCTACACGTGGGTTTTCGACCCCCTAGACGGGCCCACCTCGAAAAGTCATGAACATCAAGTTTGATCCACTCGTCAAGACGAACAATTCATATAAATGTCATTTTTGCATTCGACAAAGCATTACGAAAATGTAGTACACATATAAATATGGTGTGACACATACATAAATGTAGTCTCACACACACATACATAAATATGGTCTGACACACATACATAAATGTAGTCTCACAGTAGTTTCTTTTCCACTTCATTGATCTTTTTCGTAAAGCCTGTGAAAAGCGGCATTTCATCGAACTTATTGTAGGCATCAACATCTTCGACGCCATCCACTCCGATAATGTGTTGTTTTCCGGGGATAACCACATGCTTAGGTTTCTTCTTTGGGGGTTGTATCTTGAGCGGGTCGGTCATAAAGAAAACTTGCATAACATGTGAAGCGAGCACCCATGGATCATCATTGAAGCCTATGTTTTGGAGGTCCACGACCCTCAATCCAATTTCATTGATTTCGGGTTTATTGAGCCGACGACATTGAAATAGGGCCACATTTAGTTCCTCAATCCCATAGTCAAGTTCCCATATTTCCTCAATTATGCCAAAGTAGTCGACCTTTTTGCCCCTCTCGCCGATAGCCACTACTCGAACACCGCTGTTTTGGTTCACACTTTTGCTATCCTTTGTGTGGGTATAGAATGTGTACCTATTGATCTCATATGAACTCCAAGATGTCACCTGTCTTGATGGCCCCGCTGCCAGCTTACTAATGGTAATGGAATCTTTGGTTTCTCCAGGCTGTATGTTCTTGTCCTTCAACCATGAAGTTACGTGTTTCCTGTGTTGTTTCATGACCCAGTCACCTCTACGACCATTTGACTCCGATGAGATGATATCTAAGTGTTCACTAATGTATGGATCCATCAGTTTTGAGCCCGCCAAGATAGCGTAGTGCGCCCGACTCACTTCTTGGTAATCTTCATCGATGAAGACTTTCCTACCATTTGTGCCCTTCCCGGCCAGCCTATTCTTGTAGCGAGAATCGAGAATACCAATCCCTCTCTGTACTTTTAGGTACTCTTGACAAGACTCGATGACTTCTTCATTAGTGTAGCCCTCTATCATGGAGCCCTCTCGGGTATGCACGATTATGCACTTATCGGCTTAGAACCGACATGAACCGCTCGTACGCCCACATTTCATGCAAGTAGCAAGGGCCCAACGCCTGTATCTGATGAACCATGTGAATCATGAGATGTACCATTGTGTCAAAGAAAGCGGGAGGTAAAGACATCTCTAGTTGGGCACGGGTCTCCATGATGAAATCATGTAGGTCATTCAGCTCATTCCGTTAATCTTCTTCGCGTTATCCCGGACCGAAGTAGCACATGCGGGTGATAGCCATCTTCAAGAACTCGGCTTGATAGCCCCGATTGCGATTGGTAGGAACACCGTCGGCATCATATGACAATCGTGAGCCTTGCGGTTTTCGAATGACGGGTCCTTCATCGACACTAGCTTCTTCGGGTTTGCCAAAAACCCGGTCGGGACTTTGGTCCCCTTCACAGAAGTGCATATACCTCTCCTCTCTTCCCATTCTAGGTTGAAGCTAGCCTGATTGATGGTGTATTTTCCGGTTTTGGGTCATGTATCGGGTGAAGCTCTGGCATAACCTTTAGCTGCTCCATGTCCCTCCGTGCTCTGAGACTATCCTTTGACTTGGCTGTGTCCATCAAGGTAGCGATGAGACTCTCAAAGACATTCTTCTGCACGTGCATAGCATCAATGGCATGGGGGACCTCCAATTCAGGCCAGTATTTAAGATACTGAAAGAAGATTGACTTTTTCTTAAAAGGCACGCCTTCGATAGGAGGTATGCTTCTGTCTCTGGGCGTTCCATCTATTTTCTTCTTTCCATAGACGACGCTTATGTTTTTCACCATTTGGAACACATATTTTCCATCATGACGTCTCACCGGAGGCTGGTCTTCATCCTCTTCGATGTTGCTTGAAGTACTTTAAGTACGGCTTAACTGCGGTACTTGTGACCTTGCTTTAGGAAGCGACGGTTCCGATGTAAACAACCTTCTTGGATCCATCTAGGAACACCCATTTAGTATCATCCCGAACAGACTAGGCATCTGTCTTGCCTTTGAACTATCCGAGACAAGGCATACAATGCGGGGTGGTCGTTGATGGTCACAAATATTATTGCTCTTAATGTGAAGGTCTCCTTTTGGAACGCATCGTACATCAGCTCCCCGGTCCTCCATAGTTTCTCGAATTCTTCCATCACGAGCTCGAGGAACACGTCCATATCAAAGCCTGGTTGCTGTGGGCCAGAAATAAGAACAGTGAGGAAAAGGTACTTTCTCTTCATACACAACCACGTCGGGATGTTGTACATCTTCAGGATCACCGGCCGTGTCTTTGTGTTTGCTAGTCCTCTCGTTGAAGGGATTCATTCCATCCGTGCTCAAGGCGAACCGTACATTCCTTGGGTCATCACTGAAACGCGGGTTGTTTTTATCGAAGTCCTGCCACTGACTGCCATCGGCCGGGTGTGCAATCACATCGTCATCGACCGGGCGCTCATCGTACCACCATGTCATGAGCGCGGCTTCCTTAGGGTTTAGGAAGATACACCTCAACCGGTCGGTCACCGGCAGGTACCACATTACCAAGGCAGGAATTTTCCTCTTCCTTGCGTCATTGCCTAATGGGGTGTCCTCTGGAGGTTGAGATTGTGGTACCGCCTTTTTGGAACCCGTCTTACTCTTCTTGTTCCCGGTGATGGCTTCTCCGCCACTGTAAACATCATTGTCCTTGTACTGACTTGCCCCACAACGTGGACATTTATCCAGGCCTCCGAACGTTTTACCGCGAAAAAGGATACAATGGTTGGGGCATGCATCAATCTTTTCAACACCCATTGTCAATGGATTTATGACCTTCTTCGCATGGTATGTGTTGGAGGGAACTAGGTTTGGCGGTGGCGGCATGGATGACGAAAGATGCAACGGATCGTCGAAGCCGCGATCCGACCGGCCGTACTTAGCCTTCGGGAGTAGTAGCTCGAGCATAAAACGGAGTAGTGTCCACCGTTTTGGGCAGCCCTTATCAACACCATACACGCGCCCTCGACGACGCTTTCACCCGCTCATAATTTTCTAGACCCTTCTTCTACTGTAGTATTTCTGGTCCAACGTCCCGAAGCATTTGCTCTAAGTGGTCAAAGTTTTCTGCATCACCCTCATCACCTGCTCCGCCATGATCATTGTCGACACCGCAAGCATCAACATCATCATTGTCGACACCACCGCCATCATCACCACGTGCCTATTCATTGGCCAAATCATCTTGCATCCGCACGTTAAACCCACACCGATCGTCGGCGGGCAGGCAATCGGTCGTCAACGGCATCGTGCCATTCGTTGCCGTCATCCACCATTACTTCACCATGATGAACCCATACCGTGTAGTCCGAAACAAATCGTCGCCTAACCAGATGTGATCTGATCATGTCCCCATCATAAGTTGCCATTTGAGTAAAATGCACACTAGGTACTTAAACTATTGGGCTAGTATCATCTAGATACTCGAACTGAAAAAGCTATCTCTTGGGTACTCAAACTATTAGAATAGTATCATCTGGATACTCGAACTATAAAAGCTCCCACCTGGGTACTTAAACTATTGGGCATTACCATCGGGTACGCCAGGACCGCGGGAAAATGAATTTTGATTCTTTTTCATTTTCTAAAAATTGATGAATAGTGCTAGAATTTGTTATTTTTGTAAAAACATAATTAGAGCTCCAAAAACTATAAAATTTTTTATGTAGCCTCTCCATGATGTACTCTACCTAAGAAAAAATATGAAACTTAAAAATAAATAGTTTTGTATATTTAAAAATTACCTCTTTTAATTAATAAATGAGCTTTCATGAATTTTAATAATTAAAATAAAGTAAGATTAAAATATGTAATTTTTAAACATACAAAAACAACTCATTTTTCAAGTTTCATATTTCTCCTAGGTAAAGTATATCATGGAGAGGCTACATAAAAAAATTTATAGTTTTTGGAGCTCTAATTATGTTTTTACAAAAATAACAAATTCCAATGCTATTCATCAATTTTTAGAAAATGAAAAATTCATTTTCCTGTGCTCCTGACGTACCCGGATGGTACTGCCCAATAGTTTAAGTACCCAGGTGAGAGCTTTTATAGTTCAAGTACCCAGATGATACTATCCAATAGTTTGAGTACCCAGGTGGTAGTTTTTTCAGTTCGAGTACCCAGATGATACTACCCCAATAGTTTAAGTACCCATGGTGCATTTTACTCTTGCGATTTCGTTGTTGCAATGTTTGCGGGGACAAAGAATTGAACGATTAGCCCTTGATTGCCTTGCATGATTCACCGCGGCTTCAACAAACTTGTCCACCTCATCGAAAAAGCCATTCGAGTGCCTTGGCAAACAATACATCCAAGTAGCCATGTCCTCCATCCTTAAAAAGAATTATGAACGTAAATTAAATAATTATTAGTAAAGTTGAGAACGATTATTAGTAACACAATTATTAGCTACTATTATTAGTAACACACTTATTAGTAACATTCCAATAATTCCAAATAGTGCCAAATAATTATTATTAACACAATTATTACCTACTATTATTAGCAACAATTATTAGCATCAACTGTGTTGGGAAATATTTGCAGGAACAATTATTAGGCATAATTATTAGTAATAATAATCATTATTAGCAACAATTTTAATTAGCAACAATTATTTTTTGCAATAATTATTATCTACCAAGCTAACAATTAGCAACAACTATTAGTTTACCAACAAGTACTCATATGCCAACCACACATTCCAATAATGTCATGATATAAAAAAAAGACCACCTTAGATCTAGAACATGCACTACATCAAAACTACAATTAATCACCACTAAAATCAAGCTATATCATCAAATAGAGGGTGCAAGGTCATGTCTCTACCTAATCAACACTAGTACCATCAAAGATAAGCTCCAATTTGGACAATATATGGCTCAAGTACCATTGAAGAGAGAAAAAATAAGAATGCAAATTGCTCACTAATCAACCAATGAAACTTGGATTAGAGGGTGGGAATGGCATTCCCTTACCTTAAACAAGCTTTCCACCAAAGGAAATGAGTTGAAAACCTCTCCCCCTTCCTAGAGCAATTTTAGGGAGGTGCCCAAGGCCTCCCAAGCCTTTTTTTGCGAGTTGGAGTGAGTGGCTCGAGGAGGAAGAAGGGTGGACAAGCCACTTATTGCTACAGACCACTATAGGGGCGGCTGGATCACCAGCCGCCCTTACAGTGGCCTGTAGTAAGGGCGGCTGGATCACTAGCCGCCCCTACAGTGCATTAGCAGGGGCGGCTGGTGATCTGGCCGGGCTGCTCCCCACGTCAGCCACTGTAGGGGCGGCTGCATCACGAGTCGCCCCTACAACAAATTACCAAGCACTTCCTTTGAAGGATTTTCACGTAGTGAAAACCACGGCCAAAAGAGATCACATTTACGATCCAGACAGTTGTTGAAGATGCAAGCACGTACAATTGGGACCTTTAATTCTGCACTCAGTATTCCAATACTGTCTTTTGCTTACACTAGCAGCACATAATGAGAGGGAGCTCCAACCCTAGACTCTCACGAATCCCAATGAGACCGAGGACCTAGGCGCAAATGTCATCTACTCTATTTTCATTTGATCAACTATTATAAGTAAACCACATCTATATATACGAACTATCAAGTAAATTTCTGCTCAAATAGCGTATAAGTAAAAAAAAACTCCGCCATTATTCTCAATCTAACAAATTAAACCACAAATTTCTCTAATTCTAAACCAAGAAATGAGCTACACTAGCTATCCTAATATCCTATACTCATTTGATCTGCTACTATGAGTACACCACATCTACATATGCGAACTATCAAGTAAATGTGAGCTCAAATGCAGTATAACTAAATAAACTCCACCATATTTGTAATCTAAAATGGCACAAACTTCTCTATTTCTAAACCATGAAATGAGCTATACTAGCTACTCTATACTCAGTTGATCTACTACTATAAGTAAACCATATCTACAAATGCAAATTATAAGTTATCTGAGCTCAAATGATGTATAACTAAAAGACTCCACCATTATTCCTAATCTAATAAACCATAAATTTCTCAATTTATAAACCATGAAATTGAATGAGATATACTAGAATGAGATGATGAAATTTCTAACATTTAGAACGCTAGAATGGATGGAGGTTTGAACTCTTCACAAATCGGCCAAGCAAAGCACGAACTCCTTCACCCGAGAGAAATAACAAAGTGGTTCAAATGGTACTAGATGCTTGAGCTAGGGGAGGAAGAAAGGTGGATATATAGCATGGATATGTAGTCCCGGTTGGTGGCTCATTTCGGAACTAGAGGTGACCGAGAACTTTAGTCCCAGTTGGTAATTCTAAGGACTAAAGGTCTCTCTGCGACCCTATTCGATGTACCAAGGACCAAAGGGGTCCATTTAGTCCCGGTTTGGAGTCATCAAACGAGACTAAATGTCCCACTATGGCCCTAGCAATTGGACCCGAGACTAATGATGACATTAGTCCTGGGTCCCAAGATGATGGGGGCAAAAGCTAAAATCTAGAGCCCTAAATCTATCTCCCTGAGATCAAGTGCCGTCTATAACAACATTGAACAGGAAGCGTCAACGATCATTATATCTTAATTTATTCTTTTCGTGGCTATTGTGAAACATTTGAAGCCTCCTCCAACTAATGTTGGCAAAATATGTTCTCTTGACAGGCTCTCAAGTTCATCTAAAAAGGAAACTTCAAGTTTCTTGTGCCAAATTATAAATAGCCATGATGATCTTATATATATGATTTATTGTTGAGATGGAATTTTATATAAAATTCCCCTTCCACAATAAAAGAGAGATCTAAAATATCAATATTTATTCCCAGAAGTATGCCACATGATCTGCCCCGCAGGGGAAGGCAATGCCAAGCAAATTCAGCGCCTTTAGATATAGGCACAAATTCAGCAAATTCATCTTTGACAAGTATTTCTTCCCGGATTTCCATAATAGCCACAAAATCTAAATTATACTCCCTCCGTCCCTAAATAAATCAATTCCTAAATTCCACGCCAGTTAAACTTTTTTATATTTGGCTAACTTTTTTAAAAAAGAGTAACAATATTTGTGACATAAAGTGAACACCTCATAAAAATATATTCTATGGTAAATGTACCACAAAACTTAATGTTTTTTCTAGGATTTTTTGCTAAAGTTAAAAAAATGACTTAAGACAACTCTAAAAATCTATTTTTCTGGGACGGAAAGAGTACTCTTTTAATAATAATTGGAGAGGCATATACTATTCCAGTAGATGCCTTTCATTTTGAAACTCTTTTTGGATTTATTTAATATTGCCTATCCCTAGATTTACGTCCCTGTTTTAGAAGACGACTTTGATTTTGCAGCGCCGGCCATGAGCTCACAACTCTTTGTGTCCAGCTTTTACAATCTTTCTAAAAAGTATAAAAATATTTTTTTAATGTATAAGATCATGAAAATAACCTGATTGTTCATAGATCAGTTGATTGTGTTTCTTGGATTGTCCTGGGATTTTCCTGGGATTGTGTTTCTTGTGGTGGAACCTGTTCACCAGGGATCAAATCCTGATGCTCGCATTTTCCTGGATTTATCTCAGAGGATTTTTCGGCGTTATGCTTTAAGTGGTAAGCGACGTTTCCGTTGATGACTAGGCGCCAGCGGTGACTTCGTGAATCTCTAGATCTGCCGGCTCAGTCATTCGGAGATGGTCATAGGATAGGGTTTACGTACGTGTGTTCGTGAGGATGAGTGTGCGTACGTGTTAAGCGTCTGTGTTGTACACTGTGTAATCTAAAAAAACTGATTGTAAACACTTGAAATCATCCTAGACCTTTGTGGTTGTGGGTCATGTACCTAAAACCAGTTGGGCTTTCATCCAAGCGCCTACTAGTAGGATGGGTTAGTTTCATGTCCATCGACACAGACTAAAAATTAACGCCGGGTATGAATTCTGGATCTTCCAAGAAAAAAAAAAGAATTTCGTATCTTTCCCCAAAAAAAGGAAAAGGAGACATAGAATAATTAACTAGCATTGTATTTTTATTGAGCTGTGAAGAAAACGTCAAAAGCATCAAAGAACAGGGATCTTCTAACTAGTATATTCCATTCCACAACGCAATGTAGCAGCATGATGGCACCAACAAACTTCCCCAAACCTGGTGCCCAAGTCATTGTCGATCGTAGTGGTAGAGTACACGAATTGAATCCGACACGATCACTAGCGGACACTGCATTTTGGACTCATACATAACAACTCCTCCGAAACGCAGTAACCATCTCCAACGTGAGGCCACGTACGTACAAAACACACGAGGCAATGAGCCACAAACTTAAGTGGCAAAACGCCAAGCCTGAGCCCACCATTGCCATTGGTTACATGGCTTAATTTCGGGAAGATCGATAGCAACTCGGGCATTTCACTAGACGACAAGAACGGGGAATCCTGTCGGTATACGAATTCTGGACGGTTTTTTCCCGAAAACTGACCTCTGTCGGCCGGACAAAAACCACACCAGTGAATCAAATTCGAGATGGCCACCCGCTCTGTTTTTTTTATTAGAGGTCTTATTAGCTTTGCCCTAAATCAAACATTTAGAGCATTTCTAAGAGATCAGCCAAAAATACTAGATAAATTTACATATTTAACTACTCTCTCTAAAATAGTTTTAACAAAAAATTCATATATTGTGAAATTATAGGGATTTAGAAAAATATTTGGTCAAAGATAAAATATTTGATTTTGGACAAAGCTAACGTGACACTAAAAAAGAACGGAAGGAGTGTATCGATCGGACATGAAACTTAAAAAACCAGCATGGTAAACTAGAAAATCAATTTCCATTAACCACCCTATAATAAATTTGAGATAGGCTTATATATGAACTTTTGAAAGTTTTGAATCTGAAATTCTAAGCCAAATAGCCTAGGTATCCATTAAATAGATTTTGAATTGTCCATGAAAGGATAGAAACGGCCCCTTAGACATTATACGCATGGGAAAGCTCACCTGATCACCCGATTCAATGACGTACACATGTAAATAGTGAAATGGGGGTTGAACTTGTTTGGGTTAGAATGATACTTCCTGTTTGGGTTAGAATGATAATAAAGGCCTCTTGCCGCATGATATATATGCTACTTGTGCCAACTGCCTCTTCATTTTCTTAATCCAAGGGAGGTGTCCATATCAATATATCATCGGAGTAGTGCCGTTTTAGGCATTTCGTGGTATAGGTAGTAGTGGTGTTTTTAATTTCATCCGTCCTTGAATAAATCAATTTTTCAAAATTATTGTAGTTAAGTTTTACAATATTTAATCAAATTTATAAAAAATAACAACAATATTTATAACACCAAACAAATATATTATATCTTGCTTATTGACAATAACTTAGTGTCATAAATCTTAACTTTTTTCTATAAATCTGATCAAACTGAAAAATTAATTTAAGATAGTTTTATAAATTAGTTCATTAAATGGAGAAGCAAATACTTTGGAAGTTATAACCTGATGGTAGAGTCTGCGATTTGAGAATACCTGATCTTTAATCACCAAGTTATTCTATTTTTCTGACATGGCACATTGGCACCTCTCGTAAACACTAGGATAAAGCTAAAACGACGTGCATCTCTCTTTTTGCTCCTCCGTGTCTTGCTCGTCCGATTGTGATATGGCTAGTGGCATGCGTCCTAAAGCAATAAAAAACTGTCGAAGCTGTTTGTATATGTACGTAAAGTACTACGTACGTGTGAAGCAGTGCCGCGTGAATCCTCGTTTTGGACACCATATACACCTCACGTTCTAATAAAAAGTCATATATGTTTCGGAGCAATTTCAAAGGAAACTAATTCTTATGTTGTGCTTAGAGGAAAGAGGTTTTTATCCTTTCTTATGAAAAGGCTTGCTTTCCTGTGCGAAATAGAGAAAATAAAAACATCCACCCTAAGCTCTTGGAAATTTCTCCTAGAAATGAGCAAGCTATTGTTCACTAGAATAGATATTCCAAACACCCATTTCTATAAAAATTCTTATGTTTTGCAACCCTCTTTCTAACACCTACACTATTTTCCTATTCCTGTTTTTCTTCCTTTCATTTATTTCACATCCCTCTGTTCCTAAACAGGCTTAATAAATGAAGAAATATAAGAAAGTTGAGGAAATCGTTTCTTAGGAGAGAAACCATGTCTTCCCTTCTCCCAAGGCATGAAGAATGATGAAATCTGCGTTGGGAAGAAACCCCACTGGTTTCTATGGCCTAGCATGCACTCATCGGCACCCCTGCACTGAGGCGACGGCCATGCCGTGCCGCCTGCGAAGGCCACGCTCGTCGTCCACCCCTTGCCGCGCCGTCGCTTAGGGCGGTGCCTAGGTACCTCCCCTCCACTGCGTTCTTCTAGTTCGTGTGGAAAAGGAGAGGATAGAGTTGGAGGAAGATGGAGTTGGGAGAGAGAAAGGGGAAAAATCAATACTATTTGCTGATGTGGATATTCTGAAAAACAATGTAGTTTCAATCATTGTTGTCTAAAGATGGACGGAGTATGAGTAAATAATGATGTCTATAGATAGTCTGTCTCTCTTTTTTTTGGATAACCCATACATATAGTCTAATGTAGGCACGCCATCAACTCGAGTGTTGCAATAAACAAACTATCTATCTACTAAAATTTACTTGGCCAGGTCGGGATATGCTGCAATGATGCAAGAAATGGCGGCGGACACGTGTTGCAAGAAATGGCGGTGAACACGTGTTGCAAGAAATGGCGGCGGACGTGTGCCGCCGGGTCCAAATCCAGGCGTGGCGCTCTAGCTAGCTAGCTACGAACAAATAGATGGATCAAGTAGGCCTTTTTCGTTCAGATGAGCTTCAACAACGATATAGTATGCATGCATGTGTATGGCAATGGAGATAGTACCTTATCATTTCTCTGGAAAGTACAGACGTGTCGTCGTCTCGGGCGCGCGCGGTCTCATTCACCAAGATACATCGTACTATATATACTAGCTACATACTAGCTACGATGCACGCTAGCTACAGACACGGTTACACGGTGATATGACTGTGATATGACTCCGATCCACCGGTGGGCGAGTACTGCAGACTGCAGACGTGTCCGCGCTGGCAGTGGAGCTAACCTACTACGGAGTACAGTAGCTAGCAATATGCAGGCCGTGCTATAGCTAGATCGAGACCGTCGCGCTGGCTGGCTCGGCCTAGGCAAGAAGGCCACGTGCGCGGCGCAGCCGGCCGGCCGTGCATGCTCAGGTGTCGACCTGCCGTTCTCGTTGCCGGTGCACTGCATTGGCACCCACTGGCGGCGGCATGCATATAGGCAAGCATCATGCATGCATGCATGCGGTGGGCCGGCCGGCGCACACGCCCGGCACGGTGTGTGTAACGCAACAAGTACGCACACGCACACGACAATGCAGCATATGCATGACGCTATATATGTCAGGACGCGATCTACACGTCGATGCATCGTCCCTAGCTAGCTTAGCTAGCAGAGTGAGAGGTGCATGATGCTGATGCATGCGCCTAGCTAGCTGCCGCTCTACGTGCCACGATCGAGCTAGCTAGCTAGCTAGTCAGTAGTCCGGGCCGCCGGCCGGCCGTCCGACACGTCGTGTCGATCACCGCGCGCGATCGCCTTTAGCTACTGTAGCTGCTTGTTGCAGTGAACGCGCGACCGGGCGGTTGCTGCGTCGATCGATCAACTGTGCATGCATGCGCGTCCACGTGAGGCACACGCGGGTCCAGATTGGCCCTATATGCCCCAGTCCCGGTACGTGGAGCGGAACACTGACAGCGACACGTCGACGGCGCCACGTACGCACGCCATGTACCGACCGGTGCATGCAGCGGTGGTCTCTCTCGTAGCGCTAGCTGACTGTTCCACACTCTCGACGGTACTCGGAAAACGGACGCTCTTGCCCTGCTGCTTATCGATGGGCCGGATTACCAAATTACTAGAAGCCAGCGCTGTTCGTCGCACCAAAGAAAATTTATTCACTAGAACTTGGTAAGAGCAGTGGCGGAGTCGAAACTTTTGAATAGGGGGGCCGAACAATACAACAACCCCTCATAATAAACCATGCTAAATATGTTATGCACATATAATATTAAATTTTCTATATGTATTTTGCCTATCCAAATGAATTTTAGCCTATTTTTATCATCAAAATAGAGATAAATAATAATGTTTTAGCTATCAAAATGAATTTTCTATATGTACATAAAGGAAATCACTGTCCTTGGGGGGGGGGGTGGCCCCTGCCAGCCCCCTGGCTCCAGCAGTGGGTACGAGTACTGACTATGCACACTGTTCCAAAAGTATAATTTTAACACAAAACAGATCTCTACTAAAATAAAAAAAAAGAGTATGTACAAAAGAGTATTCTTGATTCAATTACTCCTGGTCTGCAGTGGCGGCAGATCCATAGTAAAAATTTAGGGGATGCTAAGTTCAAATTGTTCAGAAGACACGAATCTATGGTTTTGTTCAAGGTAAGACCTAATCCTCCTCTTCATGTCATCGTCTTCAACCTCAACCATCTCCAAACCTTCTTTTATCCCTCAAGTTTCGAAGAGAGGTTGAGGGGGCTCCGTGGACGCTGCCACGGTGGGGGGTGGAGCGGTGTCTTGAACCCCTAGTCCCTAGCCGAGTGGTATATTTGCACATTCATGTATACAAGAGCTAAATGGTGTTCAAAAAATAAAGAACGGTTCGCACACAAGGCCTCAAGGAACACAGAACCAATTCAAAATTATTAACAAGAGTAGCTGTTAAAGTAGAACCTCCAAGGGACGCAAGTTTATATATGAGAGGAAAAATGTTGGAGACATCGGATATTGTCACAGATCGAGCAGATCCAAATGAGAGGAAAAAATTGTTGAATGAAAACTAACCAACTTCTTCCACCGGTAAACACACGAAGAGAACCACCAAATCGGACAAAACACTCACCGGTTCTTTACAAACAACGCTATACATATATAGGACATCGTTGATGTGGGAAGAGACTGATACATCTTATTTTAGTGCACTATATCATTGCCACTACATCATCAGTGCCGTTAGAATCTCCTACATGGAACAAAGATCTACAAGTAATCTTTGTTTTTGCGGAGAGGATCCACAAGTAACTATAAATCTACTAGGTTGCTGAAAAGGCTCACCTCGTCTAGCCATTGACGAAGTCGGCGAGTGGAAGAGAGGAGAGGGAATTGAGGCAGCATGGGGAGAAGGCCCTACACGACATATGACTATTTGGAGAGAGTAGGCAGGGCTAGTCCTATGAGGTTTTATCTAGGTTTCATTTGCATGTAATATTATCACACATCAACAGATTTTTGATGACTTGAAAAAACAATTAACCAGAGGAGTAAATAAACTTCTCTGATTATGACGAGATGGGCCGAAAGTGGTAGAGAAGACTAGTAGCGAGACAGAGAATGGGCCTCTTCCCACTTCCTTTGTTGAAGCTTGTTGCCACCTTGGGCCTAAATAGCCCACCTCTGTTGTTTTCAGCCTGGATGCTGCTACCCTGTTTACACCACTAATCTATGTGGGTCTTTCTCTCAAAAAAAAAAAAAAAAAAAAAAAAAAAAACTAATCTATGTGGGTACATACATTAGCGGATTAGCGCATTTTGCGTGAGTCATTCATGTGGCTCTTTGGAGACTAATCAATTTACTCTCACGGAGGATGGTTACAAACCCTACCATTACCAGTATGGGCATAATCTAATTTATCAGTTTTCCGAGTCGAAGCAATAAGATATGTGTATCGTCTCACTTATGGATCGCACGCACACCACACCATTCCTTTTCTCAGGGTCTCATGGAGAAGATGGAACACAGCCCAAAAGGACAATCACTTTGTTATAATCTATATGCGTTGCGATAGGTCACCAGATTCCACGAAAGCCTTTTCTGATTAAAAAAAGAACAACGCCTAAAAACACACACGATCGACATGTTATATGTAGTGCTTCGATCGACCAGCAATTGTCTATTGTCTAGTACAGTCTACTGCTGGACCTTCCATTTTCTCTCCCTTTTCTCTTTATGATATACTCCCTCCGCTCCAAATCAGTTAGTTCAATTTTTGACCCCAACTTCGACCACTGCCTTATTCAAAAAAATTAAATAAGAAATATGGTTAAATTTAAGTCATTTTTGAATGTCTTATATTAGTAAAGGAAGCTACAGCAAAAGAAATGATATTTGACACAATTTTTTGAATAAGACGAGTGGTCAAAGTTGTGCAAAAAAGTCAAACGAACTACAATTAAACTGACAGTAGAAAAAGATCAAAACGTTGCCCCGACCATGTAGCCCAAGCTACTAGTTTCGACGCCGACCAGCGCGCCTCTCGTCCGGTGAAAGTCGAGAACAGCTCTACTCCGTAGTACTCAGCAAGTCAAACCGCCCCGCACGTTCAGAGGCCGGGAGATGTCAGATGTGTCCTGTCCTCGTCTCTGAAACGCTCGGGCAAGCTTTCCGTCAAGACACTCGCACACTACTCTAGAGTTCCATTAGGACGACTAATCAAACGCTCTCTCATCGTATATATGCATGATGGCTTAGCTAGAGCATCTCCAAGTTCTATATTTTACTTAAGAAATCTTATGTTTTGCCTAAAACAATATGCCAAGTAAAAAGTTAAATCTCCAAGAGTTTCTATTTTGAAATTGGAAACCAAAAAAAGAAAGGCACGTATTAACTGGAAAAGACAAATACTTTTGCATCGGGAACCCAAGACTTTCTAAAAAATAATTAAGGTCATATATGTAAAGCTATGTGTCTAGACATTTTGCACCAGAACCTAGAAAGTGAAATAAAATCGCATAAGTGCCCTTCTTCTTCTTCCTCTCTTCATGTACGTACGTACGGGGATCGCAGACGAGATCGGACTCCGGCCAATCTGCACACACATCAGATACGAGCGAGTACTGAGGTCTACACGCACGGATGCTGTTGCGGCCCCGTCTGCCTGCTGCAACGGCGAGCGCGTGACCTCCGACCACGGCCAAGCATCATCACGGCGACGCCGCATCTTCGTAGTTAAGGCATGCTGGAAGGACTCGCGGGAAAGCAGTCGCAGCGCGCTGGAGGAAGACCGAGCCATGACGAGCGATCCGCAAGTACGATGGGCGATCCACGAGTATGACGGAGGAGATGATCGGTGAGTACGACGGGCAGCAGCACGATGTAGCGCCTCGTGATGAACCGTAGCAGCCGAAAGCACGCAGCAGCAGAAAGCAGATCGGCGACGGGAAGGCGGCAGGGAATTGCCGCGGGAAGTAGCCGCACGCGTGGGAACTCGACTGCGAGGCGGAGATACGCACGGATGCGCACGCGGGCAGCGCGCATATTTGCGCGCTAGGAGGAGGTTTTTGCCAAGTTGATAAAGATGGCAACCAAGAATGTCAAACTGTTGGAGAGGATTTTTTCACTGATTTGCCAAAAACAAGAATGGAAAGCCGGATGGCAAAACTGTTGGAGATGCTCTTACCAAGTATCAGTTTTCCGAGTCAAAGCAATAAGATATCAAGGATCGCACACCACTGTTTTCCTTTTTCTCCTCTTAATTTCCACTATGCGCGCGCTGCCAACTCACCAGGTTCCGCAAAAGCTGAAGAACGTTCTAAAAATAGTGCTTCCACCAGTAATGTCTATCTAAAAATGCAGGACCTTCCATGTTTTTTTTTTTGTATTAAAAGATGGAGATATATTGCCCCGACCACCATGCATTATACTAGTATATACTCTCGTCCTGTAAAAGTCAGAACTCTCTGCTCAGCAAGTCAAACCCCGCACGTTAACACTCTCTCCAAAAGAGAAAACAAAAATCCAAGGGCCGTTCAGAGGCCGGGAGAAGTGTCCTGTCCTGTCCTGATCTCTCTGAAGCGCTCGCGATCGAGCTTTCCGTCAGAACGAGCGCGCACCACAGGGGCTGCCGACTGGCTGCCGCTAGCCAGCTGATGTCGGCATTTGTATTCATGCAGTGCAGAGTGCGCGCCATTGCACATCCCATCCCATCCCAACGCCTCAATCTGCCAGCCAGCTCAAGTGCACGCACGCAAACCGCAAACGCAAGCATGACCGGCCGGCCGGCGGCTGGAGAGCCTATCGATCGGGCACTTTTCCGTGTGCGCTGCGCAGTTATTTGCCGGCCCGGGCGTACTACTTCGTCTTATCGCGGATCGGCACGGTGCACCGCCGGATCGAGCAGTGCAGAGACCACCACAGGAAACCGATCGATTTGACCTGATCTGACCTGACCACCTCGCGCGGATCCTTCGGGTCAGCAACGAGCCGACGAGCACTAGCCAGCCGCGCGCCAGTGGCAGACTCCTACCCCCACCACCACGCGCGCGGCTCTTCGAGGGCGATCGATCCAGGACGCCGAGGCCTATATAAACCCGGCCGCGGGCACCGTTCGCTGAGCATCGGGCACCTCCACGCACTCTCTTTAGTCCACCACTCTCGCAGACTCGCAGTTGGTAGAGCTGACTTGCGAGCCAATAAAGGTGCGCGCGGTGCAGCTGGGAACGACGGCGTACGCGTACGAGCAAGCAGCAAGGTAGTCGTAGCGGCTGGATCGAGTAGCTAGTGTGTATGCATGGCGAAGGCTACTAGCGTCACGGTCGGTGTGGTCGCGCTGCTGTGCGTCCTGCTGCTACTCCTGTCGTCCGCCGTGACGACGACCGAGGCCGCCGGCAGGCATTTGGGGATGGGGAGGAGCTGGCACGGCGAGGCCGTGACGACTGCTGCTACGACGATCCCGATCGTGACGGGGACGGGGCGGCGGCTCGTCGGTAATAAGCAGGTAATGCGAGAGGAGATGGAGACGGACGACGGCGCCGGTGTCGTCGTCGGCGAGTCCAAGAGGCGGAGCCCTGGCGGCCCGGATCCTCAGCATCACTGAATTGAAACAAGATGCTGCCGTGCTGTCTGCCGATCGACTGCATGCGCGTGCACGTCACCTGAACACAGTTGAGCTAGCGTTTGTGCTCGTATACAAATAAAAATAAGATCGATGTTGTTTTAGTTTTACAGCTATATTGCCCTCAGCCAGAGTCAAGGCCAGATTTTATATCTGAAAAATAGGTTAATTTATGCAATGGTTCTTCGGAGAACTCGTCAGCAAGAATAATGTAATAAGAGGACTTTATTTGATCTCTTCGTGTCCCATTTCGGCTGCAGTTTCTGTTCGCATTGTGCCAACTGAAGACGAACACAAGGAGCTGCTCTAGTTTTAAGGCTAATAGTGTTGCAACTGCAGAACATGTGTTATGCAGATTAGAAGAAATGCACAGCTAGCCAGGGGCGTCCCTTGGCACGTGCAACGTGTGCGACGGTACAGGGCCTCCACTTTTCAGGGGCCTCCAAATATATATAGAGTATATATACGTATATATGTATTGCTTGGTAAATAAGAACGTACAGCAGTAGCTTTGGCCTTTGGCCCATTAGCAAAGCGACGTGTACAACAATTGACCAAAGCCCAATAAACAATGGCTTGTTGCCCGGCCGCTGTTCAGTAATCAGTTGGCAATGTTGCCGATCCCAATTCCCCAACTGAATCAGATCGCAAATCTTAGGTCTCACGTACTACCTCTCGACGTCTCGTCTCGTGTCGCCGCCATCGCCCGGACGCCGTACCGCCGCGGGTAGCGTCATGAGTGACAGGCGTGAGCCGTGACGATCTAGCTGCAACCGCAACAGCGAGAGCGAGGCGCTAAGGCCCTGAAGGTAATATAAATCATTCATATTTATTTTTCAATTCATTCACTGGTAGCCGCGAACAATAATAAGTAGTTGATCGATCTCTAAATTTTGTTCTTTTTATCTTTTGATCTAGACACCTACTGGAATAGCATTCAAAGATTGAAGCCATGTCTTCTACAAATCGTTCTAGAAAATTTGAATCAGTTTTCAAAAGCGTAAGAAGAAACAAAGAATAGAGGAATTAGTCCAATCTCAGCAAGGAGCTATGGATAGATTTGTTACAAAACAGTCACAAGTGCCGTCTGATAATCCCACACTTGAGGAGGGGCAGGCGATTGACAATAATATTGATAATGATCCTATAGATCCTCCAGAAAATAATGTTGAAGTTGAGGAAGCTGACAACACAAATACTCAGATAGACAGTGAAGACTTGAATCCTTCTTCAAATGCTAGTGATTCTTTTCAGCCGATATATTTGATCCAAGATACTGGGATTCTTCGAGGGCTATAGGGAACTGGTTTCTTACAAGCTTTGGAGTCGGCCAAAGAAATTGCACTTGAGGTGGATATTGGTACTACATTCACTAAAAAAAGAAAAATTACAAGAAAGAGGCATCACGATGAGAACCCAGGAAGACACAAATATTGCCACAACGTCTCCAGAGGAGTTATTTAGAATAGAGTATTTTAACACTCTTATTGATCAAGCTATTGTCTCTCTGGAAACAAGATTTGAGCAAGACAAAGAATACCAAAAAATTTTGGTTTCTTATTTACTTCGGAAACATTGTGGTCATTGGATAACCAAAACTTGAAGTCTTCTTGTGATAATCTTGAGGCTGTCCTTAAAAAGGATGAAAAATTTGATATTGATGCCAAAGAACTATATATGGAGCCGAAGTTTCTACAAGACTTCATTCCGAAGAAAGAATGGGGCCTGTTGAAATTTTGCGGTTTTTAAAGGAGCATGGTTGTTTTCCTAATGCAACTATTGCATATAGAGTTCTCATTGACTATTCTTGTGATCATGATCGCAGAGCGAAGCTTTTCTAAGTTAAAGCTATTGAAGACTTATTTGCGTTCTACAATGACACAAGAAAGACTTAATGATTTGGCTATAATAGCACTTGAAGGTGAACTGTTGGAGAAGATTGATTATGAGCATATTATTGAAGACTTCATTTCAAAGAACACTAAAAGAATGATATTATTCAAGTAAAGATTATGTAATATAGGTATCATTCTTGAATCTTGATATATATTTTATTGCAACATACTGCATGCTTTATAATATCGTATATTTAGTTTTTTTTTTCTAGGCTAATAGGCCTCATTTCTTAGTATCGTACAGGGCCTCTAATTTTCCCGGGACGGCCCTGAGCTAGCGTAGGTCAAAACATCTCAATTTTGGTCAAACTTGAGATGTTTTGACTTCCAAGAAAACTTATATAGTTTATAATCCCTATCTAGTAGTGATGAATTTATATATGCTTTTGGATCCATATCTATAGTTTTCTTCCTGTTTGCTTGGCACCTCTTGATTCTGCAAAAAAAAAAAAAAAAAAAAAAAAAAAAAAAAAAAAAAAAAAAAACCTTATCTTAAACCATGATGGCTCCTGTTTTGTAGACTGTCTTATATGACATCATGAATCTAAATTTTATTTCCAAATATTAGTATTATTTATTGCTATTGGTCTTTTATCCACAAGTAGTTGAAACTCAAGTACTTATTATATCTTCCATTAATAACCCTTTGGGTTTTAGACTGCATTATTCTTGAGTACGATGATGACATAGAACGTGCTTTGCATTGCCTAAGCTTATTAGTGGTAGAGCTTGAATGAAGAACTAGGTTGGGTAGATGTGTGCTAACCTCAAGATAATATTAAAAATTAACACTTAGCATGACTATTTACTCCAAATTAGAGCATCTCCAACAACTCTCTAAATCAACTTGGTATTCTTATAAATTTGGCAAAAACACAAAAATCCCTCTCCAACAACTCCCTAAATCAACTTGGTATTATTTCAACCGCGTATCGAAGGGGTCTCGCGCGCGTAAATTTCCGCGCGCATCGCGTGCGTATCGCCCCGTCGCCCCGCTCGAGGACCCTGAAGGCGCGTGAGCGCGGGTCCCAAACCCCGCTCGTGAGAGCGAGGCCGGCAGGTAGGTGCGGGCGCACGGGCCTCGACCGCCGCCGCCGCTGGTCCTCGGCCTGGCCGCGCCTGACCCTACCATGGCCGCGCAGGTGAGAGGAGTCGCACGGTCCACCGCACACTGCCCGTCGCGAATCGCCGTGACGCACGCTGCTGCTCCGCGAGCTGCGACGCACGGGCAAGGCCCCATGACGCGCGCGGCTCTAACGCGGGCTTCGACGCGCGGGGAGGCCGCTGGGACACGCGAGCGAGGCCGGACCTCCTCCATGCAGAGGCCATGGGCGCGGGAAGCGGCAGGGGAAGGTGTCGGATTGCGGCAGGGAAAGAAATGTCACAGAGCCAGAGGAGAAGGCGGCGGATTGCGGCAGGGGAAGGCCGTTGCGGCGCTGCCAGAGGGGATTCAGCGGTGGGAGGTCGCCGTCGACGGTGAGGCAGACGTGAAGGCCGACGCCCCCTCTCCACTCCTCTCTGCTTCTAGTGTCCTGAAGACCACTTTTTTGGATTTTAGCAAGTTGGAATAGCAAATTGTTGGAGAGAGCTCCTTTTTTTACTTGCTAAATAAAATAGCAACTTGCTAAAACTCAAGATTTAGCAAGTAAATTATACCAAGTTGATGTAGATGCTCTGAGAAGATATGGCTAGATGTGGTCTGCACTAGCCTCCCCCACCTCTCAAAGTGTTTCAATTTTAGATTTGTGGGTTACTTATATTGGTTTACACAAACATAGAGGTAATTGTATATAAAATAGAGTAGATCCAATGGCTATTATTATCAATGGTGGTTAGAGCCAACAAAATTGATGGCCAAATGACTCTTTATTCTTGTGAGAATTATTAGGATTTTTTTTCTAGTGGGCCTCATGACTCATGAGGATGAAAATGGTGACTCCATTAGAGACCGGTAGTTAGAATTTCTAGAATATTTTTTCTAGCATGGTGTGTGTATTAATTTTTTTGAAACCGAAGCATAAGTTATATAAGTTCTTGTTGTATTCCTTTTTGCCATATCACTAATATGTAGTTTAGCTTCCAACTTTAATTTAGTTGTTGTATTTTTAATCTATTTGTTAAGGTCATTGATAGATATATAGATAGATAGCCAGAGAGTAGAGTTCAGGGCAAAAGAGAACTTTTATAACAACCCCTCTCCTCTAATTGGATAAATGATCATTTTAATGGTTGCGATGTCCAGTGGCAAAGATTCACACTTTTACATAGGGCACCAGGCAAATCTGAACATTCCTGTTCGCATCAACAAATTGCACACAAGAATGGTAGTGTCAAAGTCCATTTTGCCTAATGAAAACCATCTTAGTTTCTCCTAGGTTGGTGTTAGAGTTAATTTTTTTCCAAATACGTTGAATACAAATACTATATATTGTTTTATGTATATCTTGTCAAATAGTGTAGTACGTATTTCATTTTCACCCCACGAGCCGATGCAATGCATGCGCTGTGAACTTCTGTGGAAACTGAAAAGTGGAAGATGACAATGCTTTCATAAAAAAGGTAATATATATTCTGATCGTAGATGGCGACCAACCTATTAGAAATGTCTGTATCACACAAAAAACACATTGTCTGCCATAAGCTAGCCCTTTGCCGTTTTAGTACCTCTCAGCGTGCGCCGCCATGACAAGAAACCATATGCCGAAAGAGAATTCATGTCTGATAAGCGCATCTGACCACGTTGGCCATTAGCGTGGCCTGCTAATAATAGTTGGAATTAGTATTATCAACTGTCCATCTGGAGTGCAGAAACTGCACAAGTGCAGAGAACACCGGCCATTGCCGGACATGAAGTACATGCATCGACCTCAAACCCCATTTAAAGTGGCATAATCCAATGCATGTCGATCATGTCACAATTCAGTGAAAAATATAAAGGAGGTTAAGGGCCTGTTTGGTTCCTAGGACTAAAACTAAAGTGAACTAAACTTTAGTACTAAAGAGCCAAACACAAGAACTAAAATGGGACTAAAACACTTTAGTTGTATGCATTCACTTTAACCACTCAATATGAACTAAAAAGGAACTAAAATATTTTAGTCCACTTTAGTTTTAGTTTGGAGAACCAAAGAGGCCCTAACTAATTGGTGTTTGGTCCAAAAGTAAAACTGTTTTGCTTTGTCGGCGAAAAAGAAAGGGTGATGGATGTGTAGGACTATCGGCGAGTTATTAGCTAGCTTTGGTTACTTGCCTCAGTCCTTGGGTCATCACAGACTTTTGAATATACTACTTCCATTCAAGGTATTGGGAAAAGATCGCCTAAATTTCCACTGAACTGCCTAAGTCCTTAGGGCATATACTTTTGGATATAGTATTTCAATTCAAGGCCTTGGGAGAAGATGGCCTAAATTTCCACTGAACAAATAAAGTTAACAGTTGACACAGAAGGTGTTCATCAATCTTTTTATTTATTCATATATGTCCAGTGCTAGTACACTTGCATAGTTGTTTAGCATTTCAACTCCATATATTCCTTTGATTTGATTGAGTATTGGAAAGCCTGCTCATTACCAAACCCTTTTTCCTCAGCATCCACAAGACTGCGAGTAGAGATAGCAACCATTATCCAAACCCTTTTACAGCGCTGATTGAGACCAAACCAAAAGGCTGCTTTAAATAATAAATGTTCTGAAACGCAGCAGAAGAATGTATGGCTGTGCATGCCCAGTTGCCCACTGCCCGATGGTGCCCGGTATTACCAATAACTTGTTGAGCGTTGTTCAGTTAGTCAAGGGATAATGCAATGCTAAACCAGTGGAATTCGCCTCTTCTTGTTGTTTGGTTAAAGATCGAGTGAACATCAGAAGCATTTTTAAAGATAAGTTTATCAAGTTCCAGTCTTTACCATCCGACTGTCCAATGCTCTTAAGTTTAGCTGCCTGCGCCGTCCGGTTTCTAGTTTCCTGCAGACACAGAGCCTTTTTTTTTGTTGAAATGCAGTGACAGAGATTTAAGATTAGCAACGCCATCAATTTCAAAAAAAAAAAAAAAAAAAAAAAGAAGAATAGCAACGCCATCGTAGACGACGACCGGAAGAAAAATGGATTAACGACTACTTAACGTCCACATCCGTAGATAATGTCGATCGATCAAGGCTTGGTTTCGCCACTACCCACTACCGTTTGGATGGACGACACGACGTTCTAAATTGGCGGCTGGGCCGGCGGCGGGTGCCATGCACCATGCAGAGCGGCGAAATCGACTGCCGCCATTTCAGAGTGCACACGGAGTCGGTCAGTGAAGCGTTCCGATGGACGCGACCACGCATTCGCCAGCTCACTCGCTCCCTATATAAACAGCGTTTGGTGATCGTCAAGGGCAGGGCGTCACCGATCGCTCAGTCCATATCTACCCGATCCCGCCAGTCTAGCCAGACCACAACATTAGCTGTCAGTACTACATGATCACTGCATCATTGTGCTGGAAGATGAGCCCCGCGTTAAGGCAGGTCTGCCTTCTCGTGCTCACCGTGATTGTTACCTCGGGGCCTTTCATGGAAACGTCAATGGCGCGCAAGATGATCCACGGCGTAGCCCCGCCGACTGAGCTGCTACCGGCGCCAGCGCCGGCGCTGTTCGTCGTCACTCCTCAGGCTGATGTCGTGCGGGGGGACTCGGTGAAGGCGACGGCGGAGGGCGAGGGCAAGAGAGAAGTTCCGGGCGGTCCTGATCCGCAGCACCACTGAACTTGAAGTGCAGGTTTTAATGGGTCAACCCATTGACCCACTACTAGACCACAATGCCCAAAATACAAGTTGGAAAGTGTAGTATAAAATATCCAATAATTTGGCCCACTAAGTTTTGGTTCCAGAATCCAGATCATAGTGTCGATTTGGTTGGCCCAATCTTCATGGCTCCTAGTGCTAGTAGTGCTTATCGCCGAGCCCCGCGACGTCGCCGGCCCGGGGGCCTCCAACCCACGCCACCTCCGAGGCCGCCGGCACGCTCCGCATCCCCGCCCCGACGCTGCCGGCGAGTAGAAAAAGGGGTTGGCGACCACGACGGGATGGTCGACGGAGTGAGTCCGGAGGTGATTTCAATGCGTTATCATCGTCTGTGCTTCGGTTGCGTTTTTCATCAGCACGGTTTCTTTAACCAAATCTGCCCCACACTCTTGCATGCCTAACCAACACACGGCGAGGAGAAGGCGCGAAGCGATGCTGTATTATGCATGAGCTCTATGCTTTAATTTAAACACTAGATCATAATAAAATGCTGGTTTCTAGCCCTTAAGTGCCAACGTGGTGACTTATTTGAACACCATGGTAATTACACAATATAGATGATCAATTAACCATGGATGCCACGTTCCGTGTGAGTACCAGTCACGCCCAATTGCTTCATATCCAGAAACGAGTTGTTTCACTGTGCAGGAGATTGAAAATACTGCTATTACTCCTAACTTGTACCCGACCAAAAAGAAAAGAAAATACTGCCACAAACTCCTGAAGTACCGATACAGCAAAATCGACCAGGCGCTCAACTGCTGTTTCAGAAATGAGGAGTAATGCAAGTGACATATTCAACCACTGAAAATTTAGGAAGCATAAGCTTCAAGAAGTGATGCAGCAGTTTCATTTGGTAGCATGCTATTCAGAAAATGGGATAGCACAACCAAAAGTTTCCCACCAAGCCTATGCCGATAGCAATAAAGCACTCACTTTCTCTTCATTTTTTACTGACTTTTATCGCTCGCATCAGTGTTTTGATATTCTCGACGTCCTCAGATGCATCCGCGCCATGGGCATCAACCAAAAAAGTCTACCACCAAGCCTATACAAAGCACTTACTTTCTCTCCATTTTCTACTGAATGTTTCTCGCTCGCATCAGTGCTTCGATTTTCTCAACGTCCTCAGGTGCATCCACACCATGGGCATCGTGGTCCACTTTGATCACCTACAGTTACAGAAAGCAAATGGAAACGAGACTCAGTGCTCTAGGATATAAACTACAGATGGTACAGTCTGCTATGAACCATACAAAAAGATATGCTACTGCACACATTGAAAACATAGTACTCCCCTGTTTCAAATTATAAGACATTTTGGGTTTTCTAGATACATTGAATTTCATATGTATTTAGACATGGCCCATGCATTCAATTTGTACAAGTTTGTGAACAAACTGCATCATAGCGGTTAAAAACAGGCATTCTCTATCTCAGATATACTAGAGTTCGATGCTAAAATACCTTCATCCTATAGCCGTTTTCAAGTACTTTCAGTTGCTCTAGGTCCTCTTCCAATTGTAACGGTGTTGGTGGAAGTTCTGGATAGATCTTCAAAAACTTTGAATCAAAACCCTGCGTGAGAGAATAGTCAGTTACTTAATTAGTCAACTGAAAGTCAGTTAATCAAAGGACCATGAAGCAAATATAAATAAATAAATAAACATAAGTAAGATAAGATACCGCGATTCCAAGATGAAGAAGATATGGATATTTTGGATTGACATTCCCTGATCTGGAATGGTAAAAGTCAGAAAGATTTAATGTGAAAATACAGTCAATGGAAGAGTTAAAACAACTATTGGTGCCTCACTTGTTGAATGGAATCAGCCCTCTTGAAAAGTATATCGCGTAGCCCTGATTATCCACAACACACTTCACTCGATTTGTGTCGAATGCATCTTCTGGTTTCAGTGAAGTAACAGCTGTGCTAAAGACTGCATCAGGTGCTCTCTGCAAACCACGTTTGAAGTAGTACAAAGAAACAAGGTCAATAAAAAGGGATCAAGAGATCTGCAGAGGCCCAGGGTGTTTAGTTGTACAATGTCAAGGTACATGTTAAATGTGTAATATGCAACATAATTAGGAAGATGAATGCATTATTTTCAGCAGAACGGTTAAAGAAAAGATATAATCCCCAACTACAAATGCTAAGAACCATTTTAATTTTACTGAAGAGAAGTACAAGCAGCATCAAGAAAGTGTTGTGTAACTACCTGCAGTGCCGTAACTACACCATCTATTATCTCTGGTTCAATAAGAGGCTCATCTCCTTGAATATTGACGACAATATCATAACATTTTTCAAGCTTCTTTAATGCCTCACAGCAGCGTTCAGATCCTATGTTATGAAGCAAATGCCAATAAACACACATATTACTGGTTACCACATAATCATGGAAAGATAATATAACTAGAAAACAACACAATCAATACCATTTTTGCAAGATTCTGATGTCATTATAACATCAGCTCCAAATCCTCGGCAGCATTCTGCAATTTTCTCATCATCCGTTGCCACAACTAAGGAGGGAAAAGCACAAGTGTGAACATGATAAGCAAATGAAACCAATCAATGATTACTATTAGCCATCTTGGGCTTACCAACATGGTCCAAAGAAGAAGCTAGCATCACTCTTTCCCATGTTCTCTGTAAGCATGAAACACACGGATTTTTAACTTAACACGAAAACAGGAAGTAAAAAATGTAACAAGAAGAAGCAATGATACACCATTAGTGTTGGCACAAGGTCAGGAGGAATTGTACAGATTGCCGGATTAATAGCAAATATGAAATTAAAATGGCTAAAACCAACAGATATACCATTTCCCACCTCCAAAATCCATCAAATCAAAATTCAATGAACTCAAGCTTGACTGACTTCTAATGCTGAAAAACCATTGCATAGTAAGGAATGGAGTCTGAACGACAACGACATAACAATTCACAACATTTCAGTAACCAACAGAACAGCTACCGTGTATAGCTCACTCCAAAAGGAAACAGCACAATTCCATGGACCTCCCCTCGCAATCCCAACCGCGAGCTGCAGGTGCAGTTTTCCCAAATTGATTCACTAGTCTCTACCACAAGCTTCCCCTCGCTCTCTCTTTCTGACAGATGCGATGAGACAAGTCGGAAGAAGGAGGCGGACCTGGATCATGGGCTTGCCGAGAATGTGGACGAGCGGCTTGCCCTCGAAGCGCGTGGAGGCGAAGCGCGCGGGTATGATCCCCACCGCGCGGCTGCGGAACCCGCCCGGCCGCCGGTACAGGTACGCCGCGGCAGCGGCCGCGGCCGCCGCGCCGAGCGCTAGCCCGTGGAGAACCCACACGCGGGCACCCGAGCCCGACGACGACGAGGAGTCGGACGACGGCGCGCAGATCGGCATCGCGGCGTCGGCAGTCGGCGCTCACCTCCACTAGATCCGCGCGCCGAGCTCTGACAAACGACACTGACACGATCGAGGTTGTCAGACAGACACACCGAAGGAGGACGATGGGTCGGACTACGAGGTTGTCGACGTCACGGGCTGCAGCCCACTCCCATTTTGGGCCTCAATCGGCCTAGCCCAAATCGGCCTTTGTGCAGCAAAGGCTCGGCGGCCCAACCCGTGTCTTCAATTCGTCCATACCAGTACTAGCTGTTCTCTCGTTTCTTCAGCTCTTCAGGATTCTCCGGTAGTGCGTTGTGCGTGCTTGCTTTCTTGTCTTTTTTTCCCCCTTTTGCTTTCTTGTCAACTAAGTATGCTGATTTGATGATAACCTAACCCTGTACTTTTTACTTGACAAAACGAGTACGGTTGATCCTCGTAATTTCCTCTCAGTAATAAACCAATAGCCATGTTTCTTTCAGCCAAAATCTTGGCATCTTGAACTTTACGATAAAGTAGAGGAGACCATTTCGAATCGGTACGTTGAACTTTTTAGTACTTGACGCATTTGCGTGCCGTGTAGGGAAACGCGTGAGAAAGATGTGTGCATTTCATTCAATCAACGTTGTAGAGACTACTAGAGAGCCTCGGCGACAATGTCAAATTTGTCAAGAGTCCTGTCATGGAAGTAAGCATGTTATTTACGCTCAAACGTCCCTAGCTTAAACACGGCGTTGACCTTGTTGCACAGCTGCACGAGGGCATGGCGCGTTCGTATATGAACATCATCATAACTAGTTGGTCGTGTCTGTGCATCTCAGGATTGGTCTATGCGGTCCACATGAACTCATCATAAATGTGACTCACGTGTTACATATGAAGACCCAAAAATCGTGTTCAATGTCATAACTCAGTCTAAAGAAAAGTAATCTTAGATTTAAATTAAGTCATTTTTAAAAAAACCTTGGTTTGTTATAAATAATATCAATAAATATATTTCATGATCAATCTAACAAACTTATTATGCATTATAAAAAATTTGAGTACTATTTTTATATATTTTATCGAACTAAAACTAAATTTTGACTCAATAAAATACGAAAATTACTTTTTTTCCGGACCTTTATTCGGATGCAGGAGTAGAAGAACGCGTACATCGTACGCCCAACGAGCGCGGTCACCGTCTCCAACTTGCACTGACTGGGCCACTGCCACTCACAAGAAAATTAACTAGTCGTAAGCCATGGCCGCCAATTGTTCATGCGTGTCCGTTGTCCCGAGCACAAAATCAGACCCGAATTCCGTGCACGGATTCCCCTGTTGCGGTCCCGGTGGGCGGTGGCGGCATGCGGCACTGTGTGGCCCGGCGAAAGGGATCACCGGGGCGTCGCCAGCCACACCCCGATAAAAATTCGGAGAGCCCCGTTGCGTGCCCGCCCAGCCCGACCAGCAGAGACCACCAGGTTTTCGTGTGGCGGAGCGGCGCGGGGACGTCACGAGCCGGCGGCCACCCACCAACCCCTCCCGTTTCTTTATTTTCACCGAATCCAAGTCAGCGTGACATCTCACTTCCGGCCGGATTCGTTTCCACGTCGTGCCTATCCGCAGAGGCGCAGAGCCGAGCCACATGTACGGTACCACTACGTGCCCCGGCAGCATCTTCCAAAACGAGAACGCAACGCAACGCCGTCTCTTTCTCTCTTTTGGTTTCGTGTGGCCGTGCTGTGGCCTGGCCCTGGCCTGTGGGCATGCTTTGCAGCTGGGTCCTGCTAGCGATCGAACGTTCTATCGTAGAACGCTCGTCGCTAGCAGGCCCCGGCCCATCAACCTCCGGTAAGCGCACACACGGATACGGACACGCACATGCCCACCCCCGCCGCGACACGCCCCCGAACACGGCGCCTCGCACTCCGCGACACCCGCGCATGGCCCCCTGCTTCCTTCATCATCGGCCCTCGCGGACGATCCGCCGCGCCCAACATGACCACCATCCTCTCTCGAACAAAAAAAAAAAAAAAAAAGAAACAACAAAAACACGAGTGAAACAATTTGAAGCGAACAAAAGAAACAACATGAAAATAATTTTGAAACACCGTGAACATGAATTTTGAAACAAAAAATCTAAAACCCTTGAAACCCCTAACCTACTGCAAAAATGAAAATGAAACAAATTGAGAAAATGAAAATAACAACATGGCCGGTGCCTCTCGAAACACAAAACAAAAAGTGAAACAGTTTAAAAACCGTAAATTGAAACAAATTAAAATGGCTTTGAAACACACAAAAAAATCGTATGAAACAACAAGAACAACGAAGTTGAAACATAAAAAAGGGGAAAACAAAAAAACAGATACACAACACAAAAAGTGGTGCTACTTGTTGAAACTAACAGAAAACCGAATTGTAACAAAGAAAAGGTTGAAAAAGAAACAAGAAGAAGAATCACCGGAAGAGAAAAGAAGAAGAAAGGGAGAAGACCTCGAGATCCCGAAACACAACAAATGGTGCTATTGAAACTACCCGGAAAATAAATTGAAACAAAGAGAAAGGGAAAAAAGAACACAAAAAGAAGAACTGGTGGGGAAGAAGAAGAAGAAAGCGAAGGAGGCCTCGATCCGGATCTCCGCCGACCTACCTCACCGGAAAATGACCAACCAACCCTCTAATCTGCCATGGCCTCCATGCACGGGATGTGGTGGGCCGCGAAGGGAGAGAGACCCGGCGGATCCGCGCCCGTCGCCGTATCCCGCGCGAACCCGGCAGCCGGCCGCCGGATCCCGCATAACCCTAGCGTCCGCCATGGCCGCCGCCACCGCTCCCGGAGGCCCCCGAGATGGAGCCGGTGGTGCAAAAAAGGAGGAGGGAGAACGGCGGCCGCCCTTGCCGCCGATCCGGCGGATCCGTTGCCGCGGCACAGATCCGCCGGATCCACGGCATGGCCGCCGCCGCATCCGCCTCCTCCAAAGTGGTGGAGGCCCCAACCGGTGGCACACACATTTTTGGATGGGAAAAAAAAAGAGGGCGCGAGAGAGAGCTTCAGGAAGCTTGAGAGAGAGGCGACGCCGGCGTGGAGGCGAGCGCTGGAGAAGGGAGAGGGTGCGGCGGCTGCGAGCGGCCGGAGGAGCGGAGAGGGGCTGTCCGCGAGCGAGAGTGGTTGGGGAGCGACGGAAATGACGAGGAGACGAAGTGGAGGGGGCACGTGGGGCGCTGTGTACGCGTGGTGGGCCGAGGCCCAGTAGCCACTCGGTTGTTCGAT
The DNA here is from genome assembly GCA_018135685.1 of Themeda triandra. Classification (NCBI taxonomy): domain Eukaryota; kingdom Viridiplantae; phylum Streptophyta; class Magnoliopsida; order Poales; family Poaceae; genus Themeda; species Themeda triandra. The sequence goes on along the minus strand of JAENPR010001339.1, from coordinate 24,872 downwards.
GATCAGAACGTTTTAACCAGAGCATTACCGTTTGCAGCTTTCGGGCGGGAGATCGACGTCCGCAGTTTGGAAAAACCTGGCCTAAATCTCTAGATCAATGTCCACGGAGAACCTTATACTAGTCCATAATTGAACACAAGTTGGGTTTTGGTAAGCAACGGGGTACCATTGACTTGTCAAGTGGCCTTTCTTTCGGCAGCCAACTTGTCAATCCACCCTGCCCGTCTATTTTGAACGCCTCTCTGTACGACGTTCGCGTCTCCGTCTCGTTGCTGTCGAAACAGTGCAGGTCGGATCGACGCAGTCACGCAGCAGCCGCCCGAGCCAAAAATGGCCAGATGTCATCCCGACACTAACACCTACTACACGGGTCTAACTGCGAACCACGACTTGCCGATAAGGATCCAGGTGCACTCGTACACGATCTACAGTGGCGCACGGGATTAGGACGCGGTGAGCCGGTGATGGGCGAGGGCATTCCTGTCCACGTCAACGTTTCCACACTACCTGGCGATCCGCGGAGAACGAACGGGGTGCCGTGTCCGCGCGCCATTCCACCGGCCATCCGCCGGAGGGCCGGTCAACCAGGATAATGAACTGCGAGTCGTGAAACACGCCGGCGAGGCGACCCTATCCCCAGCGAATGGTGGCAGCCGTACGCGTACGGCGACCGCAGGCGATCCGTCCGCGTCCCCGCGTCCGCCGGCCGCGCCACGCCCCCACGCAGTTCACGCCTCGCGTGCGGTGCAATCAAACCAGGCGGGGCATGGCATTGACCCGCGCGGATCACGAGCGTCTCGGCCGCACCCACGGCAACGCGCACGGTGACTGACCGAGCGGGTGCCCGCGGTCCGCACCGGGCAGGAGTAGGCAGGCAGGCAGGCAGGCAGGCGCGCACGCAGCCGCCCTCGGGTCGCGTGGCCGCCGCGCCGTGCGCTCGTGCCGAGCCACCCCCTCCCCTCTCCTTTCCCTTTCCGCCCACCCACACCACGGGTCCACGGCACGGCGCCACCACCCGCGCCACCCCGCCGTATTTATTCCGGCGCCCCGGACCGGAACTCGCCAGTCGCCCCGCCTGCCCGCCTGCCCGCTCGCTTTGCACCGCTTTTTTCGAACCAACGCTTCTTTAGCTTTTGCTCCTCTTTCTTTTTTTCTTGCCGTCCACTCCTCGCCCACGCCTCCTACTCCTGCTCCCTTCCGTCGTCGCGTCGCTTCCCTTCCCGTGCGAATCCTCTGACCGACCACCGCAGAGCCGCCGCGGCCCCCGGAGGAAACCCTAGCGCAGCCAGCCAGCCGCCGATCACCGCCGCGCAGCAAGCATGGCGTCCCCGGCACGCCCCGCCGCCGCGTCCGTCTCCGGCGCCTTCGGCCTCTCGCCCGACCCCAAGCGCTGCTCCTTCGACCAGGCGCTCCGGCAGAAGGTACGCACCCGCTCGCCCGCCTTTCGATCTGTCCGCCGCGCGAGATCTCTGCGCCTGAGGTTGTCTTGAACCTGGGGAAGTAGGTGTCCAAACTCCGAAACGAATGGTTTCGTCCGCGCGCGGTGCGTTGACAAGAGCGGCGGGTTCGCTGCTCGTTGCCGGGGATGGGTGCACCTTGCTGTCTTGTTCTGATTTGTGCCGACGGCGGTTGTGGAGTGGTTTCGTGCGCGCGTCGTGCGTTGACAAGAGCGGTCGGTTCGTTCGTTGCTCGTTGCCGTGGATGGGGGTGCACCTTCTTGCCCTGTTCTGATTTGCGCCAACCGTTGTGGAGTGGTTTCGTCTGTTACTTGTGTGTGACTGCGGATTTGGATGTTCTTTAGCCGCTTTTGAAGCGTAGGGTTTGGGTAACGCTTGGTTCTGCTGTTTTTCTGATTATTCTGGCCCGTTGGAGTAAAAGGAGTGGATGAGTTAGCCTGTTTCAGGCGGAGATTTCTCGTTTGTGTTAGCTGACTTTTCAGATTCGTGTGGGACTCCTGCTGCAGTTACGGTAGCATGACAATCAGGTGCAAAGCTGCCTTAGGGCCTGTTGGGTTAGGCTCAATCCTGGCCAGCACAGTTCCGTGTGATGCTTTGCTGTATAAAATTCAATAGCTTCCTGGCCAGACCAGTTACAAGTCTCCATTCGGTGTATACCAAACGTGAGATTTATCCTACCTTAGGTGCCTGATGCAGTAATACATGAAGTTGTTGTGGTTCTGTTCTCTGTAACTAGGCACAAGAGGGATTGTTCATCTAATAAGCTAGAGTAGTATGTTCATTGTAATTTGTATGTGGTCTAATATGTCTATTAACCCAATGAATCAGGATTTTCAGGAGAACAGACTGTTGATGTCATTTGTTAATTTCCATGAGCAAGAAAAGATTTCTAAAGAAATTGTGACAGATGCTATAGAAAGCTGCATGAAGAAACAAGCAGATAACTTGTTGAATTCACTGGAAGTTATCAGCGGTAGGCTGTCACAATTGGAGCTATATTGCTATAAGCTGGAAAGGTCCATTGGAGAATTACGCAGTGATGTGATGGATTATCATAACGAAGCAACTCTCAACTTCCAGTGCCTTGAAAAGGAAGTGAAAGAGGTATATCTTTTTTATACATTGAAATACCGAAGTACTCTGCTCTTTTTATTTGAGCTCTGTTGCATAATGCACTCTTGTCTACTGTGTATGTGAAGTATTATCACCATAAACTCTGAATGCTTTGTTTGGTTTCAAACTTTTATGTAACTAGATTCCATTTCCTGTTTCGTATAAGCTGTTTGGGTAGAATTTGCTATAGTGTTGATTTATGGCTGAACAGTACAAAATGCATGTCATGAACAGACTGTTTTGCTTTTGATAAAAGCAGAGTTCTCTTTTCAAAAAATAAGAATGGACGGTGTTTTCCAATTAAATCGTGTAATTGAAATACGATTGAATAATTTTCAGTTAAATCATTAGACATTCATCAAGTGCACATTAGATATGTTTCTGCAGACAGTCAGACACACACTTTATTGATTTGTTGGGATCTCTCAGGAATACACAAGCTCATTGAGTCTTAGCACTGCTCATGCAGAGTCGTGCATCGAGATCCATTTGAACTGAATCTTTATGCTTTAGTAACATGTTATCAGCTTAGTGTGCATAGATTAGCAGCCATATTTAGATTGAGTAGGTACATATTATGCAAAACACATGAGATCTGAGACACATGCTTAGCAAACAAGTTTCCTAGAGCCCCCCTCCCCCCTCACCCCCAACCACAAAGGAATGGAAGAAAAGAAAAAACAGGTCTGATAGTATTGCAAAAAGTTGTAACAATACCTATTTTCTGTAGATTTTCAAATCGTGGCAGACGACTGACATACAATTCATTTTTGACATCCTTTGCACTTCTTTTTACCTTAAGTTATGTCCATCTCATAGTCTCATCAACTCTGTGATGACATTTTTAAGAGTTTCACTCATAACTGAGCCTATTTTCATGGACAGGTTCAGAAATCTGTGCAGGTCGTTCAGGAGAAGCAGGAGCTTGCTGAAACTCAGAAAGAAATGAGCAAACTTCAGATAGTGCATGAGGATTCTGCACAAAAGAGTGAAGGTACTGCTCCATCAGTTTTCATGACTAGAGAAAATGAGGTTGCCCTTGTGCCATTGCACCAAGTAAATGCTGTTCAGTCTCCTGCTGTGCAATTCCAAAGTTGCAGTGGCCTTATTCTACAGCAACTGGTGCCAGTCCAAGACCACCAGCGCTCAAACCAAACTGCCGTGTACTGTATGCGAGGCCAAAGTCATCCAGAGCACAGACAGGCCCAAATGTTCCAAGCTGCTCCTCAATCTGTGCAGACACACACTCGGAAAACTCAGCCACAGACAGTTGTTGAGGTACCTCAGGTAACCAGTCAGGCACCAGAGTTTTACCCTCCGCCGCAGCATCAATGGCAACATCAAACCGGCCAGCAGGTTCAGTCCCAAGCAAGGCAACCACAACCACAGGTAGTGCAGCAGCAGCATTACAACAATATCCAGCAAGGTCCAGCACAGATGATTCACCTGCAAACATCATCTCCGCATGCTCATAGCACACCACAGGTCACACTAGTCTATCCTCCATATGGGGCTCATCAGTCTGCATGTGGTAACACTGAGGCACGCACCGGAAGCATGGTCGTGCCACCTTCATACTCTACAATTTCCTCATCCCAGCGGAAGCATCATGAAGCTGCTCCTATTTATGTGCAAAGCAACACAGTTTCTGTTCCTTTGGCGGAGCAGCATCAGCAGCTTCATTCACTCAGCAATGGCTCATTTGTTCCTCAGCCAAGCAAAGTCAATCCGTCTGGTGTCGCATCATATGCAGTACACGGGAATGCACAGACCTACAACACTGCTTATGGAAGTCCTTCCAACAATCCTGCTACTATTGTTGCTGTCCTTAATCAACAAGCATATTGCAGTGCTCCCATGGTCCTTCATCACTTGGGACCTCAGTCAGTGCAGAACCATCCAGTAGACATTGCTGAAAAGGTTGCTCGGATGGGTTACTCAAAGGATCAAGTTGAGGGCCTTGCACTCCGTATGGTGACTGCAGGCCAGCCTGCAGAATATAACCACCTGCATGATAGGTTGAGCTCTGTTAGCCATGGGGTAGCTCCTCATGCATGGTCTGGATAGTTAAGAATGACAAATGCAGCTGTCACGCTTACTTATGAGATGTTTGTGTGATATATCTCGGTATGTACTTCCACTATCGTCGGAAATCTTCAGGTATTTCCTCTGGCATCTTTTTATCAGCCAGGATTACATATTCGCCAGCTTATTTTTTCCAGCTGGAGGATCGAGATGAAATAAGAGTGTTTAGATTAGTTAAAATGATGCATGTGTCCTACCTTTTAATGGACATATGTGCTTGTAACCTGTGGACTTGCACACGCATGTTTGCAATTTATAAAAATATATGATAATTTGTTGGTTGCTACTACCTTATGAAGTGTTGAGCTCGTTCATCTGCTCAGACGCCCGTTGAATTGTCATGTGTGAAATATACGATAATTTGAGTTGTGAGAATGAGATGGATCTGAAGATCAGTGGCTTGATTTTGAAATAAATTCAGTTGAATTGCCAGTTAGCGTGAATGATATCATTGACTCGGAAAATGTCGAATAACTTAGGAGAAATCTGTCGGGTCCCAGCAGTTTGTGTGAACTGGAATTTTTAGTTGGTAATAGCGGAGTGATAATAATTGATTGCCGACATGGTGATACCTGCGATCTTCAGCTCATAAACCAATCTTTCCTTCACCTCTGCTGATACCTGTGATCTTCAGCTTGTATCATGGTGCGGCCTTGTTTGCTTGGACTTACCAGCCATGGTATAATTTTCTTCTCACAAAAAAAAAAATTCAGTTGGTTTATGAGCCGGAGAAACAATCAGCTCCGCGCCTCATCGTCATGGCCTACATTGGATCAAGTACCGCGGTCCTTTTTTTTTTTCACAACAGACGCTGCTCAACATTCTTTTAAGCGAGACAGCCGCTCGTGCCGTCAACTACAGGAAACCGATCGAATCCTTTCTGTTTACGATAAGGCCAGATCAGAGATCACACGAAAAGGCAGGAGCCCTGGTCCAGGCACAGTAGTGCATAGACATTCATATCGTCTTTAGGCTTTACTGGCGGTCTGGCTCACATGGAAACGACATCCAAATCTAGACAGTTTCAGAACTCGTGAATTGCTCCCTATACAGTGCAGTGTATAACCATGCGCTGTAGTTTCGGAACTCGTTTAATTGCTCCTACAGACCGCAGCGTATGTATGGCGATCCCATGTTGTAACATTATTATTATTATGTTGGTACAACAAACCAATGCTTCAGAGTTCAGACACAGATGAGGGTACACACAACCGCGACTTGCATGCATACCACATGCTGATCGTCAGTTGTGAAGGAACTGAAGATAGAGACCGGCTAACAATAACTTAGACGATACATCATGCCCACATCAACTCGGCACCCACTGGAGGAGACGAAGGCTATAGCACCCCGGATGCGCGCATATGTTCCATCTAGGAATTCAGCAAGTTGGGTTGGTGGAACACGCTAGTCGTTGCAGACCTGCACCGGGGAGCACCCTTCTGGTGATATCTTAGGCGGGCCCTGATTTATTAGTCCCCGAATAGAGTAGAAAGCAGCAGGTCTTGCACGAATGTGGCTCTGACGCTGGCTTGCTTCCGTTTCTGCTCCCTTTCTTCACTTGTGAGGGACGAATCGATACTGTGGCACCAAAAAAGAACAGCGGATGAGTGAACAGTGTGGAATCATACGGACAACCCGCTTTATCTATGCATTTCCCATGGCAAGTTGCAAAAGGTGAAGAGAAGTTTGTTACTACAGTGCTATCATTTCTCAATGAAACCAACTTGTTGGAAGACTTGTTAATCAATAATAAAAGGCATCTATCAGGATGGGAGAGGAAGGGAGGGGGGGAGCCATCAAGAAGACTAAAACTACTGGCTCAGATTTGCATGGCCACATAAGATTTCCCTGTCACACAAGACCATTCAGATAGACTCTAAATTAGTCCAGAAAGTAACCTGAAGATTTATGGTGTTTGCATGATTGGGTGCAAAATGATGTGGTTGCAAGCCTATCAACTTAAATATATCAATACTAGTGTTTCATTTTAGCATGTGTATAAAACATACCTTAACTTCCGTGCCTGAGCAGGCGTTTCTTTTACTATCATAGCATCATTAGGAATAGTCGATTTGGATGTTTGCTCTGCATCTAATGTAGGGAAGCTAAGGCCGAATGATGACAGAAGAGGATCAGCTGAGATATTTGTGGTGCTGTTATTGTTGCTTGATCTATGCCCGCCTCCAAGAAGCACCTGCAAGTGAGCTTCCCGTAGATCTCGGCTCAGTAAATTAAGGGCCTGGCTCCCTGGAATAATGAATCTGCGCAACCGGCGACGATTCTGCAGGTCAGAAGGCGAATCAGTTTAAATGGAAAAAGAACTTTACAAATTGACCAACTACATTTTTATGCATCAACTGTTGAGCTCAAGAACCATGGATTTACATGTGCACAGTGTCAGAATACCTTGAATAAATATCCATGTTGCATAGTAATATGGTTAACCATATCCTTCCTAACCATCTCAGAGCAAACAGGGCAAGCCTGAAATGAGCAGTGGAAAAATCAGGGCAAGAAAGCAACCAGCAAAGTGGATCATTATTACGGCATAAGAGCAACATCATCATCCAGGTGAGTTTCATCCATGCTATAGTCTATAGTTTGTACAAAATTTTTGAGGAGAGCAGATAAGCAAAAGATCAATTCAACTCAGGCAAAGAGAAGGGGTCCTCAAATCGACACACAAGAGACTATAACGTTGGAGACAACTAATAGCTCTTAAATCTACAACTTTTTAGGATAAACTAGAAGTTCTACCCCCGATACTGAGTTATTGTGTTCATTCCAAAGCTGATGTTTCAGTTCACTAGTCCCCAAAAGGCAGTGATGTTCATTCTTTGTAATTTGTATCAAACTTGAAACCTTTATTCTCCAAATGCCTATACGTAAGCTTTTTTTAGCAGGCTTCAGACCATAGTTGTATGTTGACAAAAACTCAAAGCACAGGCTCATAAAACTGACGAATGATATATTAGCTATCATTTTGCATCTCCGACAAGAGCTACCGATGGTAATAGTTCTAAGCCTCTAAATGGTCATATATTCAAATCCCAAAACTCTAGTTTCATTTAGGCAGACTAAAGGACAGTGCAAGTAATCAAAGTATACAATCTTTGTAATACCAACAGATCCCCAAAGTAAAAACAATCTCGCTCTTCAAGTCAACGCCAACGAGCCGATAGCTCCAAAATTCCAATCACAACAGGTGTTTAACCCATATAATCAAGCGTCAGCGCCAACACGACTAGCATGATGAGGCCAGTCCCCAGGTCAACCAGCACAAAATTGTTCGATCCTCTCTAGCCATCCCTATAGGAAGCAAAACACATCAGAGTACGGCACCCGGTGGGGGGCACTCACCGCGGCTTGTGGCTCGAACGGGTGCTCCTCCTCGAGGTGCGCGCAGAGGGATCCGACGTCGTGGTCGTCGTAGCAGTAGGGGCAGGCGAACTCGGGCCTGACCTCCTCGTCCATGTCCAGCTCGTCCATCCCCGCCCGATCTGCGCCCGCAAAAGCGAAAGCCGAGGGTGAAGCAGTCAGAAACCACGGGGCCACGAAGGGGGAAAAAACAGAGGAACGGAATACGGCACTGGAGGGAGCGCGGTCGCCGTACCGCTGTGGCCGAGCTGCGCCGCGTAGAAGCGCTTCGCGGCGGCCAGGCGCGAGATCCAGTGCTCCGAGTCCATCGTCGATCGGTCCGGCGGGAGCGGAACGGCGCGGGGCGGGCGGACGGGTACGGCTCCTGTTCCTCCTCCTCCTGCGGCCTTACGGTGGCAGCCGCGGCGCCGCTCCTCTCCTCTCCTCGGCCCCCCTCTGTGGCGTGGGAGTAGTCGGATCGGATCAGAGCTCGCCGCGGATAACTGGCCGAGGATGGCGGGGAGCTGGAGCGCAGGGGGAGGAGGGGGGAGCCCGCTGAGCTGAGGCCTCTCTCTGTCTTATCGGGGGGAGGTGAGGTGTGGAGAGAGAAAGGAGGGGGGAGGAAGAGAAGGAGAGGGACGTGGCGCAGCTGGGTTTTTTTTATTCGCCGTGAGGTCGCCGTCTCCGCCGGCCCGCGCCGGGAGAGTGAGGTGAGGACAGAGGACGTGAGGTGAGCAGGCGGGGGCCGGGGCAGGCCGGTCGGGTCGTCGCCCACTGATCAAGTACGGACTCGCCGTGCCAGTCAGCCGGTGAAAAATTTCGCCCGCCGTGGGATGACGTGTGGGGCGGGACGAGGAGCGACGCGACCTGCCGTCCACGCGGTGCCGACGTAGCGTGGGCCTGTCGGGCCGTGGAAATATACCACCGTACTATAGTACTCGTCAGAGTTACTGACGCCGATCGCCGAGGACGACACGGGCCCGGCGGCGTGGCTCAGCCGCGGGGACTGAAACGCGCCCGACCTCGGTTTTTTTTTTTTTTTCCGACTGAAACCTACCGACCGGCCGCCTCCGGACACGGTTTACCGGCCGGTAAGGTAAATCGGCGGATACCGCCAAATTCAAATTTGAATTTGGTCGCTCCGTTGCTCGGTTTACTCTTAGGTTTACCGACCGGTTTGTGGCGTTACGGCCGGTTTTTGTCGATAGCAAACGTAAACCCGAGTTTTTTTTTGAATAAACACACTTTTTGGGTAGTTTTTTTGCACCTATTAATGTTCATAGACAACACAACGTGTGGTAATAAATAGCATAAGTCACTAAAGCTACAATATTTAGTCGAATACAAATACATAGTCGGTTACAACTACAAACCAATACATAGTCTCATACAAATAAATCGTCGCATACAAATACAACCACATAGTCTCGTACAAATACATAGTCTCATACACAAACACAAGCACATAGTCTCATTCACTCCAGGAGGATGTATGGGAAGACCCCATGTTGGCACGACACTTCATATTCGGCGGTGGACATAAGAGAGATACCTCTCACTCTAAGCAGTTCAGCCTTGTATTGTTGCCAAGTTTGGCCCGTCCATGCTGCTGTTGTCTCCCAACCCTGAACTAATATTCTCAGAAAATCGGGTCTTCCCATTCATACACCCATCTAGTAACAGTGCGCACGGTCGCGTCGGAATGGGATAGCTATAAGTAGGCGTGAGGTATTCTTTGTAGGAGGAAGAAGAGTACGTAGGTGTCGTAGTCCCTCGGTGCATATGATCTCCTTTGTGATGTGGGTTGCCCATGGTCATGGTCTTGAGTAGCATGTGTGAAGTCGGTCTCGCCTGCAATCAACCATAATTAGTAGTCATGGACGAAAAAAACCGTGCGAATGTAGGTGCAATGGATACACAGTGAAATGAAGACCCGCATAACCGGAACCACCGCCCGCTACCACCACCACCACCACCTTCATATCCACCACCACCGCCTTCATACCCACCACCACCGCCACCTTCACTCCCACCAGCACCACCACCGCCACCGCCACCGTCACTGTCATCGTCAGTACTGTCAGAGTCACCACTAGCACGAGCCTGGCTATCCTCAGAATAGTAAGGCGGGGTCCGTTGCTCATCCTCAGTCTCTGTGTCGCTGGTCACTGGCTTTTCTTTTCCTTTTTTTCTTTTCTGTTGACCCTTAGGAGGCGACATGTGCATCTTTCTCTTCCCAAGGTGACTGGAACCCACATTGTGTCGGCCCAATCACTGATGTTATCATGCCCTGTAGCCCGACGTAGATCGTCTGTGTCTATGTGGTCACTGCCAACACAAACAAATCAGTCACGCAAGTCAAAATCCAAGACGTCATATATACTCAACATAGACATTTGTATATATATATAACGTACCCGACAACTTGTGATGGCGAGGGGACGTCGACTTCGTCGAATCCTCATCAAGAACCGGATCACTCATTGGATCTACCATACTCCATCCATTCCCTAATCGGATTGCTACGGTCATAGACCGAGATTTCAAACCGGTCAATAAAATCTACTTGATCATGCCTTGTTGGAGTCACATCCGCAAGTCGCAGCGAAGGTTGTCTTGGACATAAACAAGCTTGTTTAGTTTCTTATGGGACAACCTATTGCGAACCTTCGTATGCGGCAAGGCAAAAGTACTCCGCCCGCTCGCATCCACTTGAGGAGATACATTGTGAAACAAGACGCAAAGCAAGGCGCTGCAAATTAGGAGTATCTTTACCAAATAACATCCACCAGGACGCTGCAAGTGGAACAAAGCATGTTAGCTATATATCCCAAAATAGGAAACCAACAAGGTGTCGAGAGTACTCTTTGAAAGGATCAAGATGCCCAAGAGGGGGGGTGAATTGGGCTAATTCTAAAAATTCTTTCAAGAAATAAACCTACTAGCCCATGATTCACCCCTTTGTGCCTATGTGTGTTCCTAGACAATCGATCAACTAAAGTTTTGCACCCTAAGTTCCAATCCTACTCTAGCATGGCAATTCTATGAAAGTAATTGCAATAATGTAAGTGCTAGAAAATAAAAGCGGAAATTAAGGGGACAAGGAACACGGCGATCTTTTTCCCGAGGTATCGGAGAGTCGCCACTCTCCACTAGTCCTCGTTGGAGCACCCGCGCGCGGGTGTAGCTCCCTGATCCTCGCAAGGACCAAGTGCTCTCTAGGGCCGATTCTTCGTCGCTCCGACGCGGTGAATCGCCAAGAACCGCTCACAAGATGAGTTGGGTCATCCACAAGCACCGCCGGATGATCACCAAGCTCCAATCACCACCAAGCCATCTAGGTGATGGCGATCACCAAGAGTAACAAGCACAAACTCTCACTTGACCTCGCAAAGCCTAGGGAGAAGAGTGGATGCACACTAGCTACTCTTGATCGCTCATGAACTCATGGATTCTCAAATCTCTTCAAGTCATGAGGCTCTTGCAGCTCTCCTGCTCTCACAAGGTGGCTATCAGCTGATGAAATGAGCAAGAGAGTCGAAATGGTGGGGATGAGGTGGTATTTATAGCCAAAGGCCAAAATCCAACCGTTACCCAAAATTTCAGCTCGGTCGTGGAGCGCCGGACGCGTCCGGGCACTCACCGGGCCGGACGCGTCCGCGCTTTATGGAATTCAAACGGCAACCTAGCCGTTGGGCTCTGATGCGGGCTCCGGACGCGTCCCGCGCCGCGTCCGGCGTGCGTCCGGCGCGCGACGACCCGACGAGCCCGATTCCAAAAACTCTCGTCCGCGTCCGGCGCACGCCGGACGCTGTGGCCACGCGTCCGCCCCGCTCGGGCGAGACCAAAGGACGACTTTACTCATGCGCGGACGCGTCCGCGCCTACGGCCGGCGCGTCCGGCGCTCGTTGAAGCTCCGTTTCCACTTGAAACGCGATCCTTTGAAAACGGCGACGACTTCAACAACTCTCGGGGCTTATACGTAACTTCCTAGTGCTAAGATTTCACCGGTGTGCACCACACCTAAACCCGAGACTCAACTAGGTCAAGCTACCCATTTGCACCCCCTTAATAGTACGGCCAAAAGAGAAAAACAAAGTCCTAACGACTAATCCGATGTCTCTCAACACCATCGACAATCGGAACTAACCGTCCTTAACCTTGTCGTCCAACCTTTGAAAACCGAAACGATTTCCATCGATAAGAGGGCATGCCAGCCAAATGCTCGAGATTCCATTACCATGACCTAACTCCCATTGTTTTACGCAAAACACACGTTAGTCATAGTAATCTATATTGTCATCAATCATCGAAACCCACATCAAGGGGCCTAGATGCTTTCAATCTCCCCTTTTTGGTGATTGATGGCAACCTCCTCGAGTATGAAGAGTTTAGTTGAGGTTTTCAAGCATGCTTGGTTCACATGAGCCTTTGACAATGAAAGCAAAGGTTAGAATGACTCATGTGACACCAAGCCAAAAGAAATGTGCTCATATAATCTGCAAAAACGAGTTAGCACAAGACAAAAGCATAGCTCATATGGAATCAGAGTAAAACGCGGAAGCCAAGCACATATGAGCAACTAACCAAGTGACATAGAAGGTGATACCAAACCGAAGAGCATATGTCACTGCGATTGAAAGTACCTCACACATATCATACAATGCATAAAGTAAACATGATGCATGCAAATGTATCAATCAAAAGAACCAAATCCCAAGCTAAAAGCTCCCCCTAAGTCTACATACTCCCAACTCTCCCCTTTGGCATCAAGGACCAAAACCTAAGGCCGAGGGTGGAAGGAGCGACGAGCGGTCTCACGAGCATGTGGAGCAATGACGAACGCCGTAGCATCATCTCGGGCCGGCCATCGAGCTCGGGGACCGAGTGACAGGAGCCTCGCCGACCTCCGGCGTGGTGCCGCGGTGAAGCGGTCCGGGTCTCGCTCAACCGACATCAGTATCGTCGCTGTCTCCGTAGTCGGCACTATGACTGGAGCTATCTCTGGCTGACCCTGTGGCTCGGACGGTGCAGCAAGTGGAAGAGTAGGAGCCACACGTGGTACCGCCGCAGTAGGAAGAGGATCTCAGTAGAAGCCACCGAGGAAGGTATAGTGCATGTGCCGGTGCACGTCACTTTGGAGGAATCTCGTCTGTCGCGAGGTTGCGAGTCATCTTGAATAGGCTGTCTCATGTACTCGGTGTCGCCTCCCGTGAGTGCACCGTAGGAAGCCTCGATGATGGGCCGCACTCGAGTCTCGGAGTGAATAACAAGTGAGAGCCAACGAGAAGCCGGGAGATCCGTGGAAAACCAGGGGACACTGAACCGGCTAGGAGAAGAGGGTGCTATGCACGAAGGCCGGTAAGCTGCACTCGTGGCGGCATCCGAGAAGGTCCTACTCCCAAAGTCCGGGCCCCGCCGGGCCGACTCGAGGCCGAGGAAGAATTGCCCGAGGTACCGTTGCACCCGTCTCGCCGAAATAGTGAAGCAATCAAAGTCATAGTCTGCGGTCTGCCGCGCTGCCGTAGCCGATCTTTGTGCATCCCGGTGAGCTCGTATCTCGGCTAGAGCAATCTCATGCCGCTCCTCGGACGCTCTCCCCGGTTGGCGACCAACCGCTGTCAAGTACCCGAGTCAAGCGCTCAATGGCCGCTCCGAACCGCCCGCTTCCTACGCATCATGCGACGAGGGGGAGGACGAACCGGAATGTAGTACTCCTCATCATCCTCGAGTCCGAGGTAGTGATCTCATATCCTGCCGCCTCGCCTTCGCAAGCTCTCGCTTCTTCATCCGTCGCTAGCCGCTCAACTCTAGCATCCTCGCTCGCCTCTTGTCTCTCAGAATCGGATCTCCATGGCGAGGAATGACTGGAGGAGCATCTCGGTGACTCGACAATGGAGAAGCATCATACGAGCCAAACACCTCATAATTCATCGGATCTTCATATTCCTTTTCGATCGAGTCTAGAAGATCACCATTCCTATAAATGAGCCGTGTGATCCAATGAGCATAGTGCATCGCCGGTGTTTGGTGAAGCTCCCATAGATAACATCCTCCATATCACAAAGAATCAAATCCCGGATGTCAAAAGGAATCTTCCTTACAAGATGTGACACTACCCACCGTTGGAGCCTAGTGAACCCGTTCCCCGAAACCGGGCCTAGCAAGAATGGTGTATCTCGAATCGATCAAGGACTCGAGCAAGGCGTAGCTCATCCCCCGTGGTGTCCTACTCGACCACGCACCAAAGTTAGGTCCAAAGACCTCTCTCATGATCTCGGGAGGTGGCACTACTCCTCCCCGTGCACGGCGGGGTGGCTCAATTCCTCGGAAAGCACAAATGATGCGGCTTGATGGGCCGCTCAAAAATCCCCAAGAAGTTCCCGCTTCCTCACTTGACAAGTTACGTCTCGACCACGAATGGTGTATGAAATAAGTGAATGATTTGGAGCAATCCATAGTGTAGCATAGAATTCTAGCACCCATTCGAATATATCCGGATCTTCCAATCGATCAATCATGCCCGGCCGAGCACCCAAATACTCTCTCAAAGCGACCCAATACATGAGAGAAAGTATCGCCTATCACTTTGTCCTCTCGCTTGGTGATTTTTGACTTACTCGCACTGTAAGCCTCTACCAAGGACTTGTGCGTAGCCGTGTATTAAGGTGCACCAGCTCTCTCTCTCGACGAGAAACCAGGTGTTGATGTCCACCGTCGATAGCCTGTATCTTCTTTGCACGGCCTTCAACGGCTCCTGTAGCTCAATCTAGGTCTCCAGAGCCTGGCTGGCCGCCTCGTGGAGTAGAAGAGGACCCGACTCCCGTGATCTTACGCCGAGCCGGCTCGCCGCCGGAGAGTCCGACACGGGAGGACCGTCGTAATGGAGAGAGATCTCGCTGCTCAAGAGTGGTCTCCTCCGCCTCGGGAGCCTCGCCTCGTGCTACCTGGCGATCCGGCTCTTGTATCACAATGCCTCGCACCCCTGCGAGCTCTCCTCTCGGCCACGCTCTGCTGCTGCTTTGCCGCTATCGCGGGGCCGCCCGAGAATCAGGCCGGCAACCTTTTTCTTTCCTCATAGTCACCGTTTTCTTGCCCTTAGCTTTCTCAATCATCTCGGAAGATTTGGTCTTCTATTTGGGTCGTCATCTCCCCCGAACCTCGCTCGAGTTCTTGCACTGGGCATGACCGCGCCGGACCGATCAATCAACAAACTGCAAAAGGATGAACTGCCACTTTTGAGGCTTGGCCTCAATCCATACTCCTAGGCTTGGCCTAGAGTTCAACTGCCCACTGTCACACTTCACTTATCAATCAATCAAGTAACCAGCTCGCTGCAAGAATTAGAATAGAACGGATTTATAACCATAAGCATTTCTAGAGGTGAGTGACCCTATTAGAGCATAGCATTGGGTGAGAATTAGAGGAATTAGGTGATACCTAGTTCATTTTCAAATCCCTGTGAAAAAGATGAGAGAGGACGACGCGGGGCACCCTTGGACACAAGGTGAAGTCACTGCATAGGAAGGTGTTCAAGGATGAACAAAACAGTGAGGAGAAATGGCTTTGGCATTGTGTCGAACACCTTGGGGGCGGTGTGAGCACTTACACAGGAGAAAACTCTTCCTGGCAGTGATGACGCCGAGCGGCGCGCCAAATGCAGAGAGGACAAACAGAGGAGACGCCACGGACGGACAAGAGCTGCTTGCCGGAGAGGATGACGGAGATCAACGAGTGGCGATGTCCATGGCGGTGCGCTGGTGCAAAGAGTAGAGGGCGCGGCGGCCGGAGGGGTGCTCGGTGGCGGGCGATGGGCAACGGCGGGCGCTCTCGAGGAAGCGGACGTCCGCGGTGGAAGCGGGGCGGCGCTCGAAGCGGGTGGCGGCTAACGGCGGTTAGGGTTAGGGCGCGCGGCGGCGTACGGATGGAGAAGTTGACAGAAAAACGCGCCGCGGGTCGTTTTGAGGAAGAAGAGAATAGGGTGGCCCCACACGTCAGATTTAAGTGACTCGCGCACTTCCTCATCGCGCCGGACGCGTCGGATCAACGTCGGCGGGTCGTCGGACGCCCGAATGAAAGTTTTTGAAAAAACTTGTTGATTACGCAGACACGCCGGACGCGCGGACTCGGCCGTCGGACTCGCGAACACCTTGTTATGCGTCCGCCGCAGAACGTTGATGGTCCATGCTTGGGTCTTCTTCACAACGCGCCCGGACGCGTCCGCTGAAGTTCACAAAGCGCGTCCGGGCGCTTCTTCAAAGAGCTGAATTTGAACTTTGTTGCCACGGCTTTTGCTCCCAATTGATTTCCAAACTTTTGAAGAATCAAATAAGCACGGTTTGGAGTCAATATGAGATCCTCACTCTCAAACACTCAATTTTTCAAATAGTTTGCCATAGGCTTATAATAATTTTCGAAAATAAGCAATAACACGAGCGAGGAACAACGTATGGCCATGAGCTTGAGTTTCTAAACCGATAGAAGCATCAAAAGCTTTCTCAATTCATGGACAAACACGAGAGGTTGCTCAAGAGATAAACGAAAAGAAACGAAGAGCAACACACAAGCACATAAAATTATTGGAATTTGAATCTAGGCGGCTTGTCGGGTTTTCTTCACACCTCGGAGAGTGTTATCTTAACCATGTTAGACAAGCCCTATATGCATTACGTAAATTTAAACGTGCTCTATAAACAATGCAATGCAACCGACAACACCTTTCATCTCTTCCTTGTGAAGTTGCTTAGGTCAAGGATATTGAGCTCATTCCTTAACCTACAAAAGGTTGATTCATCCAATGGCTTTGTGAAGATATCCGCTAATTGATCCTCACTTCTCACACCTTCTAGAGATATATCCTTTTTAGAGACATGATCCCTAAGAAAGTGGTGGCGGATATCTATATGCTTTGTGCGAGTATTGAACCGGGTTGTTTGCAATCTTCTTTGCACTCTCATTGTCGCACAAGAGAGTCACTTGACCAAGATTCACTCCATAGTCAAGAAGGGTTTGTTTCATGTACAAGATTTGTGCACAACAAGCCCCTCGCTGCTATGTACTCCTCGGGGCCGTAGATAGAGCAACACCGTTACCGCTTCTTTGATGACCAAGAGACAAGTGACCTCCCAAGCAAATGGCACCCTCCGGATGTGCTTTTTCTATCAATTTTGCAACCGGCATAATCCGAATCGGAATAGCCAACAAGTTGGAATCTTGCTCCTTTGGGATACCATAGACCAATGCTTGGGGTGGCTGCAAGTACCTAAGGATCCTCTTGACAGCACTCAGGTGAGCTTCCTTAGGATCGGCTTGGAACCGAGCACACATACACACACTAAACATGATGTCGGGCCTAGATGCAGTGAGGTATAACAAGCTACCGATCATAGAGCGGTAAAGAGTTTGATCCACAGAGTTACCTTCCACATCAAGGTCGAGATGCCCATTTGATGCCATAGGTGTGTTGATTGGCTTGCAATCCTTCATATCAAACCTCTTGAGGAGGTCCTTGGAGTACTTCTCTTGAGATATGAAGGTCCTTCCTTCATTTGCTTGATTTGAAAACCAAGGAAGAAGTTGAGCTCACCAATCATAGACATCTCGAACTCTTTTGACATCATGTCACCAAACTTCTTGCATTCTTCTTCATTTGTTGAGCCGAAGATGATATCATCAACATATACTTGACAAATGAAGATCTCTCCATTAAGCTTCTTGGTGAAGAGTGTGGTGTCAACCTTCCCGATGGTGAACCCTTCTCAATGAGGAAGTCCCTAAGGCGCTCATACCATGCTCTAGGGGCTTGCTTGAGCCCATAAAGTGCCTTGGACAACCTGAAAACATGATTAGGACAACTAGGGTCTTCGAACCCGGGAGGTTGATCAACATAAACAAGCTCATTAATGAAACCATTAAGAAATGCACTCTTCACATCCATTTGAAATAGTTTCATTTCATGATGTGAAGCATATGCAAGGAGGATACGGATGGCTTCAAGTCTTGCAACCGGAGCAAAGGTCTCTCCAAAATCTAGGCCTTCAACTTGAGAGAACCCCTTTGCCACGAGCCTTGCCTTGTTTCTCACAACATTGCCTTGGTCATCTTGCTTGTTGCGGAACACCCACTTGGTACCTATGATTCTTGCATTCTTGGGACGCTCTTCAAGTGTCCAAACCTTGTTGCGGGTGAAGTTGTTCAATTCTTCATGCATGGCATTCACCCAATCCGGATCTTGAAGAGCTTCACCTACATCTTTTGGTTCAACACAAGAAACAAACGAGTGATGTTCAAAAACTAGCAAGTCTTTGAGATCGAGTCATTACACCCCTTGATGGACTCCCTATGATTTGATCTTGTGGATGATCGTGGAGTTTGGGAATTCTCTTTTCAACCACTTGAGGAGTAGGTTGAGGAGCATCAACATCTTGAGCTTGTGCCTCTCTTTGTTCATGAGAAACATGAGTGTCTTCATTTTCAGTCATCCTATCTTTTTCCTTGTCATCTTGAGGCACACTTGAAGAAGAGGAAGGCTTGTCAATGACTTGCACTTCATCATCATCTTCTTTAGGCTTGACGTCTCCCACCGGCATGTTCTTCATTGCTTCCCTCAATGGTTCATCACCTACATCATCAAGATTCTCAATCGCTCCTTGGGAGTCCGTTAGATTCATCAAACTCCACATCATATGTTTCTTCTACCAAACCGGTGGCATGGTTGAATACTCGATATGCTTTGGATTTTGATGAGTAACCAACAAGAAAACCAATATCACAACGTCTCTTGAAACTTCCCTAGGTGTTGCCTTTTCTTGTAGATGTAGCATTTGCAACCAAACACCCGGAAGTAGGAGACGTCCGGCTTCTTCCCATTAAGCAACTCATAGGGGTCTTGCCATGGAACTTGTGGAGGTATAACCGATTTGATGCATAGCATGCTTTGTGTTGATAGCTTCAGCCCACAAGTTCTCTCGGGGTGTTGTACTTATCAAGCATTGTTCTTGCTAGAGTGATCAAGGTCCGGTTCTTCCTCTCAACTATGCCATTTTGCTTGAGGTGTGTAGGTGGATGAGACTTCATGTTTAATCCCAACTTCATCACAATAAGCTTCAATGTTGGTGTTGTCAAATTCTTTGCCATTGTCACTTCTAATTTTCTTGATCTTGACATCAAATTCATTTTGAGCTCTCTTTGCAAACTTCTTGAAGCAAGGGGTGGCTTCGGATTTGTCATGAAGAAAGAAGGTCCATGTGTATCTTGAGAAGTCATCAACAATCACTAGACAATGGAGTTTCCCACCAAGGCTCTTGTATGTGGTTGGTCCAAACAAGTCCATGTGCAAGGCTCTAGCACTCTCGAAGTTGACGAAAAGCTTTGGTTGGATGAGTGTTTGCAACTTGCTTGCCGGCTTGACATGCACTACAAGGTTTGTCCTTTTCAAACTTGACATCTTTCAAGCCCCTCACTAACTCTTTCTTCAAAAGCTTCTTGAGTGTACTCATCCCAACATGTGCTAGCCTCCTATGCCACAACCACCCAAGTGAAGTCTTGGACACAAACAAACATTGATTTGCATCTTCGGAGGTGAAATCCACTAGATAGAGATTGTTGTATCTAAAGCCTTTGAATATCACGGTTGAGTCTTCTTTCTTTGACACTATCACTTCCTTCTCATCAAACAAGCATTTGAATCCAAGATCACACAATTGACCCACGGCTGACAAGTTGAAGCTCAATGGTTTGACATAAAGCACATTTGACAAAGAGTGATCATTTGATATTGCAACTTTGCCCAAACCCTTGACTTTGCCCTTTGAATTATCACCAAATGTGATCCTATCTTGATTTTGCTCCCCTTCATCTAGTGAGGCAAACATACGAGGTTCACCGGTCATATGTTGAGTGCAGCCACTATCAATAACCCAATGACTTCCACCGGTCCTGTAGTTCACCTACACACAAGAGATCAAGCTTGAGGTTTAGGGACCCAAACTTGTTGAGGGCCCTTGACTTTCTCTATTAGAGACTTTGCAACCCAAATTTGCTTAGGCCTATTCTTATTGGGGGGGACCTAAGAAGGTGACATTCACTTGTCCTTTTGAATCCTTTCTAACCACATAATGAGCATTGTATGCAAAGGGTCTAGCATGCTTGGGCAAGGGTTGTGGTGGTGGAGTTTCACACTCATGAGCAAAGTGACCTTCTTGTCCGCACTCAAAACATCTCTTTGGCTTTGGCTTTGGCTTTTGCTTTTGTTGACTTGCTTGCTTTGCTTGATGTTGCTTCTCTTGATGTGACTTGAAACCAATGCCACTTCTATCGGTCTTCATTACGGTGTTCATCAAGAGCTCACTTTGAAGTGACTTTCCTTTTGCAAACTTGCTCAATCCAATCTTGAGGTGTTCTTTCTCTTGCTTGAGCTTCTTGTTCTCTTCTAGAAGTGACTCATTTGTTGATTGCTTCAAGCATGACATCTCAAAGTGGAGTCTTTTGTTCTCTTCTTTGAGCTTTTCATTCTCAAGTGCTAGTCCTTCATCTTCAATAGTGACGGTGTGGACTGATTTTTGCTTGTTCAAGATCCTTCTTGAGCTGTTCATTTTCATTCTTTATCTTGACATAGTCATCATAATTCTCGCCACCACCACCGATTTGCCTTTGCTGCTAGCACCTTGCTCAATGATCTCATCACATGATGTAGCTACATCATTCTTAGCAACATTGTTAGTAGCCTCATGTGTTTCGACAAGAAGCTCATAAGCCATCGCTAGATTCCCATGATCAACTTTAATAGTTGTGTACTCCTCTTTTAGAGAGCTATAACTAGATTTGAGCTCATCATGCTTCTTCTCAAGGTTCTCATTTTCAACTTTAAGCTCTTTTGAAGAAGCTTTGAGTTCCTTGAGTTTAGAAGACATGATTTCATTTTGATCTCTAAGCTCATCATTAGTTTTCTGCATAGCTTCCATCTTTTCTAGAAGAGAAGTATTTTCACTATCAAGCTCATCACATCTTCCTCTAGTCTTAATGATGGTTTTTGAGTACTTTCTAAGCAATTTGACAAGCTCATCATAGGTAGGTGACTCATACTCATCATCACTATCACTTTCACTACCACTATCATCACTATCACCATGTTTGGAATGTACCTTCTTTTCACTTTTAGCCATAAGGCAAAAGTGGGATGGAGTAGATGATGATGGCAAGATTTGTGGAGGTGGTGAAGATCCAATGCCAATAGCAGCAACACCTTCATCATCACTTTCCTCATCGGATGACCCACAAGAGGATTCAATATCGGTGAGCCAATCACCAACAATATATGCCTTGCCATCCTTCTTCTTGTGATACTCTTTCTTTTCTTCCTTCTTCTTGTGATGCTTGTCTTTCTTCTTCTTTTCTTTTTCTTCATCATCACTTGAGTCATCCTTCTTGTCCTTGCCCTTCTTCTTCTTGTACTTCTTGTCTCTTGGAGGCTCCGGACATTGATGAGCTAGATGTCCAGTCTTGCGGCAATTGAAGCACTCCATTTCGGAGATGGGCTTCCTTTTGCTACTTGTGAAGAACTTCTTCTTCTTGCCATCAAACTTGACACCATTTTTGTTGAGCTTCTTCAACATCTTGGTGGTCTTCTTCACCATGAGAGCAAGACTCACATCATCAATTTCAGCATCACTAGAATCATCATGAGTTGCCTTGGCCTTGCCTTTTCTTGAGTGACTTGCATTGAGGGCCAAATCTTTCTTCTTGGATGATGAGCCATCCTCGGGGGTGAGATGCATGTACATCTCATGAGCATTGATCTTTCCCAATATTTGAGTCGGTGTAGCATTGGAAAGATCACCTTGGTGAAGCACGGTGACAATGTGCCCATATTTCTCAATGGGGAGGACACATAGGATCTTTCTTGCAACATCGGATGGCGACATTTGATTGAGTCCAAGCCCATTGAGTTCCTCTACAATAGTGTTCAAACGGGAATACATCTCATTAGCACTTTCATTAGCTTTCATCTCAAAAGAATTTAACTTGCGCATAACAAGATGATAGCGTTCCTCACGCTCACTCTTAGTTCCCTCATGGAGCGCACAAGGTCGGACCATAGTGCATGGGCGTCCTTGTGGTTCCTAACGCGATTGAACACATCCTTGCAAAGACCGCGGAATATAGCATTCCTTGCCTTTGCATTCCACTTCTCATAGTTAGCCTCTTCACCGACAAGGTTAGTGAATCCTTGGGTTTTGGGAGTCCTTGAGAAGCGGCACGGAAGCATCCAACATCTATCGCTTCTAAATGTGCTTCCATGCGAATTTTCCAATAAGGAAAATCGTCTCCATCGAACATGGGAGGAGGTCCATCCCCATGGGACATCTTTACTCTAGGCGGTTAAGCCTAATTTAGAGCAAACCGGCTCGATACCACTTGAAAGGATCAAGATGCCCAAGAGGGGGGTGAATTGGGCTAATTCTAAAAAATTCTTTCGGAAATAAACCTACTAGCCCATGATTCACCCCTTTGTGCCTATGTGTGTTCCTAGACAATCGATCAACTAAAGTTTTGCACCCTAAGTTCCAATCCTATTCTAGCATGGCAATTCTATGAAAGTAATTGCAAGAATGTAAGTGCTAGAAAATAAATGCGGAAATTAAGGGGACAAGGAACACGGCGATCTTTTTCCCGAGGTATCGGAGAGTCGCCACTCTCCACTAGTCCTCGTTGGAGCACCCGCGCAAGGGTGTAGCTCCCCTTGATCCTCGCAAGGACCAAGTGCTCTCTAGGGCTGATTCTTCGTCGCTCCGACGCGGTGAATCGCCAAGAACCGCTCACAAGATGAGTTGGGTCATCCACAAGCACCGCCGGATGATCACCAAGCTCCAATCACCACCAAGCCGTCTAGGTGATGGCGATCACCAAGAGTAACAAGCACAAACTCTCACTTGACCTCGCAAAGCCTAGGGAGAAGAGTGGATGCACACTAGCTACTCTCGATCGCTCATGAACTCATGGATTCTCAAATCTCTTCAAGTCATGAGGCTCTTGCAACTCTCCCGCTCTCTCACAAGGTGGCTATCACCGATGAAATGAGCAAGAGAGTCGAAATGGTGGGGGTGAGGTGTATTTATAGCCAAAGGCCAAAAAATCCAACCGTTACCCAAAATTTCGCTCGGTCGTGAGCGCCGGGCGCGTCCGGGCACTCATGCACCGGACGCGTCCGGCGCTTTATGGAATTCAAACGGCAACCTAGCCGTTGGGCTACGTTGCGGGCTCCGGACGCGTCCGGCGCTCGCGTCAGCGCAGCGTCCGGCGCGCGGCGACCACTCGCGAGCCCGATTCAAAAACTCTCGTCCGCGTCCGGCGCACGCCGGACGCTGGGCCACGCGTCCGCCGCTCAGGGTAGACCAAAGGACGGCTTTACCGTGCGCCGGACCAGCGTCCCGGCCCACGGCCGGGCGCGTCGGCGGCTGTTGAAGCTCCCGTTTCCACTTGAAACGCGATCCTTTGAAAAACGGCGACGACTTCAACAACTCTCAGGGCTTATACGTAACTTCCTAGTGCTAAGATTTCACCAGTGTGCACCACACCTAAACCCGAGACTCAACTAGGTCAAGCTACCCATTTGCACCCCCCTTAATAGTACGGCCAAAAGAGAAAAACAAAGTCCTAACGACTAATCCGATGTCTCTCAACACCATCGACAATCGGAACTAACCGTCCTTAACCTTGTCGTCCAACCTTTGAAAACCGAAACGATTTCCATCGATAAGAGGGCATGCCAACCAAATGCCTGAGATTCCATTACCATGACCTAACTCCCATTGTTTCTGCAAAACACACGTTAGTCATAGTAATCTATATTGTCATCAATCATCGAAACCCACATCAAGGGGCCTAGATGCTTTCACTCTTACATGGGGTGGTCCTGTAATCCATCGCCATTTTAGACGCCAGTTCTGTGGAAAACTCACCAACCTTTTGTCGAAAAATCTCTGCCTCCTGCAATGCCTGCATAGCGGTGTTCACATCCTGTCATTTTCGAAAAGCCTCCTTGAGGCCGTAAAACATCTCAGGCAGTTGGTTCCATAGTGTATGCAAGCCTTGATTTAGCAGCCGAGTTGCAACATATTGATTCAAATAAGCAACATGTTGCATATATATAGCGGGCTAAATAAATATAAGTCATTTATATCAAACCCGGACCCACATACGTCCCTATGTACACGTCATGAATCCTTCGGTCCATTATAGCAAGATACTCATTCCATGTCACATTTCTTCCAAAGAACGACTGCAACTCACGTTTGCAGTTCTGGTACTCGTACACCACTTGACACATGTTGGCCTCCTTGTCTTTATCGGCGAAGCGAAGGAACCTGTAAATAGGTGCAACTGTGGCGATGATGTATCCCAATCCATCCCACCACTGCACGTTTGACATCCTTGACTGAGCATACCGACCTTCATCTGTATTTGCCCACTTGCTTTTCAGAAACTCAGGAGATGCCATCCACTGCATGAACTCTGCACGTTTACGATAAAAGCTCTCTAGAAACATGTAGTTGGTCCCAAATCTAGTGGCACACCACTTGACCAACTCACCGCCGATTGCTTTCCTCATCATTGCATTCAACTTATTATGGTTGTGCAACCAATTTGAAATTCGCTTGCATGATTTGATCATACCCGCATGATCGGGGCTTTCACTCAATATCCTTCAACATCAAGTTGATGGTGTGTGCGACAAGGTGTCCAAACAATGTGTTCAAACTAATCTTCGCATCGTTGCAAGCTCTTTGAAGTTGGAACCATTATCGGTGACCACATGGACAATATGCTCGGGCCAATCTCAAGCACCACCTTGCGAAT
>JAENPR010001477.1:0-150449 GCA_018135685.1 Themeda triandra | reverse complement strand
TGTCGGTGTTGAATACGAACGGGTCCTAAATGACTTTCGGATGGAGAAACTTCTAAAACAAAAAAATTTTTTATCTTTGAGGGATTGCTGAAACTTTCGCTGTTATCAACTTTTTCATTTGAAGCCATCTTATGGACCCATGGAGCAAATAGAGCATTCGGTGTTAAGAATGATCAAAATGACCTCGGATAGAGAAACTTAAAAAACGAAAATTTGTTATCTTGAAAGTTATAAAACTTTTTGTAGTTATCAACTTTCATTTGGGAAACCATCTTGTGGGCCCCGCTAGGCAAATGACTGTCGGTGTTCAGATGACAGAGACGGGTCCTAAATATTTCTCGGATGGAGAAACTTCTAAAGCAAAATTTTTATCTTCAAAAGTTATGAAAATTTGCAATTATCAACTTTTTCATTTGAAGCCATCTTGTGGCGCCGCAAATAGGCATGCCGGTGTTTTAGAGGCAGTCCCGAAATATTTTCCGGATGGAGAAACTTGTAAAAGCGAAAAAATTTTATCTTGAAAGTTATGAAACTTTGTAGTTATCAATTTTTTTGAAACCATCTTATGGAAGCCCCATGAGGGCAAATGAACTGTCGGTGTTCGAGATACAGGACTTCAAGTTCCTAATGACCTCGGATGAAGAAACTTCTAAAACGAAAATTTTTTATCTTGAAAGTTATGAAACTTTGCGATTTATCAATTTTTCATTTGAAGCCATCTTGTGGGCCCAGCAGGGCAAATAGGCATGTCGGTGTTCACAGAGGCGGTCCGAAATGACCTCGGATGGAGAAACTTGTAAAGCGAAAATTTTTATCTTGAAAAGTTATGAAACTTTGTAGTTATCAACTTTTCATTTGAAACCATCTTGTGGGCCCTTTGACAAATAGAACTGTAAATTGTTGGAGATACAGACGGGTCCTAAATATTTCTCGGATGGAGAAACTTCTTAAGCGAAAATTTTTTATCTTGAAAGTTATGAAACTTTGTAGTTATCAACTTTTCATTTGAAGCCATCTTGTGGGCCCATGCCCGAGACAAATAGGCATGCCGTTGTTCTGGAGACGGTCCGAAATGACCTCGGATGGAGAAACTTGTAAAACGAAAATTTTATCTTAGAAAGTTATGAAACTTTTGTAGTTATCAACTTTTTCATTTGAAACCATCTTGTGGGACCCCGCGAGGCAAAATAGACTGTCGGTGTTCTAGATATAGGGCGGGTCCTAAATGATCTCGGATGGAGAAACTTCTAAAACAAAAATTTTTATCTTTGAAAGTTATGAAACTTTGTAGTTATCAACTTTTTCATTTGAAACCATCTTGTGGGCCCACAGGCAAATAGACTGTCGGTGTTCCGAGGTATTACAACATGTCAAAATGACCTCGGATGGAGAAACTTTTAAAACGAAAATTTTATCTTCGAAAGTTATGAAACTTTGTAGTTATCAACTTTTTCATTTGAAGCCAT
Organism: Themeda triandra; assembly: GCA_018135685.1. Taxonomy (NCBI): domain Eukaryota; kingdom Viridiplantae; phylum Streptophyta; class Magnoliopsida; order Poales; family Poaceae; genus Themeda; species Themeda triandra. Next base: position 148,983 of record JAENPR010001477.1, on the reverse strand, counting down.
CTTGTGGGCCCCAGGCAAATAGGCATGTGAGGTGTTAAAAGGTCCTAAATGACCTCGGATGGAGAAACTTCTAAAAGAAAATTTTTTATCTTTTTGAAAGTTATGAAACTTTGTAGTTATCAACTTTTTCCATTTGAAACCATCTTGTGGGCCCCACCAGCCAAATAGACTGTCCGGTGTTCCAAATACGGGGCAGGTCCTAAATGACTTTCAGTTCTGGAGAAACTTCTAAAGCGAAAATTTTATCTTGAAGAAAGTTATGAAACTTTTTCAAGTTATCAACTTTTTCATTTGAAGCCATCTTGTGGGGCCCACCGGGCAAATAGGCATGTCGGTGTTCTAAAGACGGCCCTAAATGGCCTAGATGGAGAAAGCTTGTAAAATGAAAATTTTTATCTTCGAAATTATGAAACTTTGTAGTTATCAACTTTTTCATTTCAAACCATCTTGTGGGCCCCACCGAAATAGGGCATCGTGTTGAGATACGGGACGGTCCTAAATGACTCGGATGGAGAAACTTGTAAAACGAAAATTTTTATCTTCGAAAGTTATGAAACTTTGTAGTTATCATCTTTTTTATTTGAAGCCATCTTGTGGGCCGACCTCGGATGGAGAAACTTTTAAAGCACGAGAATTTTTTATCTTCGAAAGTTGTAGGCATTTATCAACTTTTTCATTTGAAGCCATCTTGTTCTAAATAGGCATGTCGGTGTTAAATGATCTAAAATGACCTCGGATGGAGAAACTTGGTAAAAACGAAATTTTTTATCCTCGAAAGTTATAAAACTTTGTAGTTATCAATTTTTTCATTTGAAACCATCTTGTGGGCCACGCCCGGGCAAATAGCCTGTCGGTGTTTGATCTGAGACAGTTCTAAATGACCTCGGATGGAGAAACTTCTAAAACAAAAATTTTTTATCTTCAAAAGTTGCTTGAAACTTTGCGATTTATCAACTTTTTCATTTGAAGCCATCTTGTGGGCCCGCTTTGAATATGGAAATAGGCATGTCGGTGTTAGAGACGGTCAGGAAATGACCTCGGATGGAGAAACTTGTAAAAGCGAAAATTTTTTATCTTCGAAAGTTATGAAACTTTGTAGTTATCAACTTTTTCATTTGAAACCATCTTGTGGCCCAGCCCTTTGTCGGTGTTCCGGAATACGAGACGGAGTCTAAATATGACTTAAAACGAAAATTTTATCTTCGGTGTTTATCCTTTTCATTTGAAGCCATCTTATTGACGGGTCCTAAGAAACGGTGACTCCCGGATGGAGAAACTTGTAAAATGAAAATTTTATCTTCGAAAGTTATGAAACTTTGGTTATCAACTTTTTCATTTCAAACCATCTTTTGGGCAAATAGACACAATGATTATTTGAGATACGGAGTCCTAAATGAGGCATTCTAAAACGAAAATTTTTTATCTTGAAAGTTATGGAAACTTTGCAGTTATCAACTTTTTCATTGAAGCCATCTTGGTCAGAGAAAATGACCTCGGATGGAGAAACTTGTAAAATGAAAATTTTTTATCTTCGAAAGTTATGAAACTTTGTAGTTATCAACTTTTTCATTTGAAACCATCTTGTGGGCCCCGCAGCTAAATAGACTGTCGGTGTTCGAGATACAGAGACGGGTCCTAAATGACCTCGGATGGGAAACTTCTAAACGAAAATTTTTATCTTAGAAAGTTATGGAACTTTGCGATTTATCAACTTTTTCATTTTGAAGCCATCTTGTGGGCCCACTTTGGGAAAAGGCATCTTGGTGTTCTGAGACGGTCCAGAAATGATCTCGGATGGAGAAACTTGTAAAACGAAAATTTTTTATCTTCGAAAGTTATGAAACTTTGTAGTTATCAACTTTTTCATTTGAAACCATCTTGTGGGCCCTTTGACGAATAGACCCTGTGGTGTTCCGAATAGATCTGACGGGTCCTAAATGATCTCGGATGGAGAAACTTCTAAAACAAAAATTTTTATCTTCAAAAGTTGAAACTTTGCACTTATCAACTTTTCCATTTGAAGCAATCTTGTGGGCCTCGCCGGGCAAATAGGCATGCCGTGTTCTAGAGACGGTCCGAAATGACCTCGGATGGAGAAACTTGTGAAACAAAATTTTCTTATCTTGAAAGTTATGAAACTTTGTAGTTATCAACTTTTTCATTTGAAACCATCTTATGGGCCCCGCCGGGCAAAATGAACTGTCGGTGTTTGAGATACAGGAGCTGGTCCTAAATGACCTCGGATGGAGAAACTTCTAAAACAAAAAATTTTTATCTTCAAAGTTGAAACTTTGCGATTTATCAACTTTTTTTTTTCATTTGAAGCCATCTTGTGGGCCCCATCGGGCAAATAGTATGTCGGTTCTTAGAGGCGGTCTCAAATGACCTCGGATGGAGAAACTTGTAAAACGAAAATTTTGTATCTTCGAAAGTTATGAAACTTTGTAGTTATCAGCTTTTTTCATTTGAAACCATCTTGTGGCTCCACCAGGTAAATAGACTGTCGGTGTTCGAGATACGTATGTGTCCTAAATGACCTCGGATGGAGAAACTTCTAAAACAAAAATTTTTTTTATCTTTGAAAGTTATGAAACTTTGCTGTTATCAACTTTTTCATTTGGAAGCCATCTTTATGGACCCCCAATCGGGCAAATAGGCATTCCGGTGTTCTAGAGACGGTCCTAAATGACCTCGGATAGAGAAACTTAAAAACGAAAATTTGTTATCTTCGAAAGTTATAAAACTTTGTAGTTATCAACTTTTTTCATTTGAAACCATCTTGTGGGCCCCACTAGGCAAATAGACTGTCGGTGTTAGGAACCAGGAGCCAGGTCCTAAATGACCTCGGATGGAGAAACTTGAAACAAAAATTTTTTTATCTTCAAAAGTTATGAAAATTTGCAATTATCAACTTTTTCATTTGAAGCCATCTTGTGGGCCCTCCCACCGGGCAAATAGGGCATGCCTGTTTTAGAGGCGGTCCGAAATGACCTCGGATGGAGAAACTTGTAAAACGAAAATTTTATCTTCGAAAAGTTATGAAACTTTGTAGTTATCAATTTTTTCATTTGAAACCATCTTATGGCCCCACTGAGCAAATAGACCCGCTCTGTGTTCGAGATACGGACAAGTTCTAAATGACCTCCTGATGAAGAAACTTCTAAAACGAAAATTTTTTATCTTCGAAAAGTTATGAAACTTTGCGAGTTATCAACTTTTTCATTTGAAGCCATCTTGTGGCCCCACCGGCAAATAGGCATGCTCTGTTCTAGAGGCGGTCCGAAATGACCTCGGATGGAGAAACTTGTAAAAAAAAAATTTTTTTATCTTGAGTTATGAAACTTTGTAGTTATCAACTTTTTCATTTGAAACCATCTTGTGGGCCCCACTGTGCAAAATAGGATCAGCATCGATTATTACGGATACGAACGGTCCTAAATGACTCCGGATGGAGAAACTTCTTAAACGAAAATTTTTTATCTTCGAAAGTTATGAAACTTTGCGATTTATCAACTTTTCATTTGAAGCCATCTAATTGGCCCCACCTAGGCAAATAGGCATGCCGGTGTTCTAGAAACTAGTCCGAAAATGACCTCGGATGGAGAAACTTGTAAAACGAAAATTTTTTATCTTCTAAAGTTTTGAAACTTTGTAGTTATCAACTTTTCATTTCAAACCATCCTCAGGCCCCACTGAGGCAAATAGACCCGTCTCTGTTCGAGATGGGCCCGACAGTCCTAAATGACTTTCGTATGGAGAAACTTTTAAAACGAAAATTTTTTTATCTTTCGAAAGTTATGAAACTTTGCGTTATCAACTTTTTCATTTGAAGCCATCTTGTGGGCCCCATCTAGGCAAATAGGCATATCGGTGTTCTAGAGACTATCCAAATGACCTCGGATGGAGAAACTTGTAAAACGAAAAATTTTGTATCTTCGAAAGTTATGAAACTTTGTAGTTATCAACTTTTTCATTTGAAACCATCTTGTGGGCTCCACTGTGCAAATAGACACCGTTTCTAGGTGTTCGAGATACGAACAGGTCCTAAATGACTCGGATGGAGAAACTTCTAAACGAAAATTTTTTATCTTCGAAGGTTATGAAACTTTGCGATTATCAATTTTTTCATTGAAGCCATATTGTGGCCCCAGCGGCAAATAGGCATTCCTATGTGTTCTAGAGATGGTCGAAATGACAGCCTCGACATAGAGAAACTTGTAAACGAAAATTTTTATCTTGAAAGTTATGAAACTTTGTAGTTGTCAACTTTTTCATTTGAAACTATCTTGTGGGCCCCACTAGGCAAATAGACCCGTAGTTGTTCCAGTCTGGAGACAGTCCTAAATGACCCGGATGGAGAAACTTCTTAAGCGAAAATTTTTTATCTTCGAAAGTTATGAAACAATGCAGTTATCAACTTTTTTCATTTGAAGCCATCTTGTGGGCCCCACTCAGGCAAATAGGCATGCGGTGTTCTAGAAACGGTCCATAATGACCTCGATGGAGAAACTTTAAAATGAAAATTTTTTATCTTCGAAAGTTATGAAACTTTGTAGTTATCAACTTTTTCATTTCAAAACCATCCTGTGGCCCTACCAGGCAAATAGACCTGCCCGTGTTCGAGAGAATACAGACAGTCCTAAATGACTTTCGGATGGAAAAACTTTAAAACGAAAATTTTTTATCTTCGAAAGTTATGAAACTTTGCGATTATCAACTTTTTCATTTGAAGCCATCTTGTGGGCTCCCGCCGTGCAACAGCATGCCGGTCATTCTAGAGACTAGTCCGAAAATGACCTCGATGGAGAAACTTGTAAAACAAAAATTTTTTATCTTCGAAAGTTATGAAACTTTGTAGTTATCAACTTTTTCATTTGAAACCATCTTGTGGGCCCCAATTGTGCAAATAGACCCACGGTGTTCGAGATCGCATGTGTCCCAAATGACCTCGGATGGAGAAACTTTTAAAACGAAAACTTTTTATCTTCGAAAGTTATGAAACTTTGCAGTTATCAACTTTTTCATTTTGAAGCCATCTTGTGGGCCCCACCGGCAAATGAGCATGTCGGTGTTCTAGAGATGGTCCAAAATGACCTCTCGGATGGAGAAACTTGTAAAATGAAAATTTTTTATCTTCGAAAGTTATGAAACTTTGTAGTTATCAACTTTTTTCATTTCAAACCATCTCCCGTGGCCCCACTGTGCAAATAGACTCCGTTCGGTGTTCGAGATACGTACGTCCTAAATGACCTCCGGATGGAGAAACTTCTAAAAACGAAAATTTTTTATCTTGAAAAGTTATGAAACTTTCAGAGTTATCCAACTTTTTCATTTGAAACCATCTTATGGGCCCCGCCGGCAAATAGCATGCTTAAGTGTTTGTGAGACAGTCGTCCGAATGACCTCGGATGGAGAAACTTGTAAAATGAAAATTTTTGTCTTCGAAAGTTATGAAACTTTGTAGTTATCAACTTTTTCATTTGAAACCATCTTGTGGGCCCCACTGTGCAAATAGACCTCGTCGGTGTTCGAGATACGTACGAGTCCTAAATGACCTCGGATGGAAACTTCTAAAACGAAAATTTTTTATCTTCGAAGGTTATGAAACTTTGCGGTTATCAATTTTTTCATTTGAAGCCATATTGTGGGCCCCACCTAGGCAAATAGGCATTCCTATGTTCTAGAGATGGTCCGAAATGACCTCGGATAGAAGAAACTTGTAAAGCGAAAATTTTTATCTTCGAAAGTTATGAAACTTTGTAGTTGTCAACTTTTCATTTGAAACTATCTTGTGGGCCCCACTAGGCAAATAGACCCGTCGTTGTTCCGTATACGGGGCAGGTCCTAAATGACTCCTGATGGAGAAACTTCTTAAACGAAAATTTTTTATCTTCAAAAGTTATGAAACAATGCAACGATTATCAACTTTTCATTTGAAGCCATCTTGTGGGCCCCACTGTGCAAATAGGCATGCCGGTGTTCTAGAAACGATTATAATGACCTCGGATGGAGAAACTTGTAAAATGAAAATTTTTTATCTTCGAAAGTTATGAAACTTTGTAGTTATCAACTTTTTCATTTCAAATCCATCTGTGGCCCTACCCGGAAAATAGACCTGTCGGTGTTCGAGATACGGGCTGTCCTAAATGACCTGGATGGAAAAACTTCTAAAACGAAAATTTTTTATCTTCGAAAGTTATGAAACTTTGCGAGCACAACTTTTTCATTTGAAGCCTCTTGTAGGCCCATCAAAATAGGCATGCAGGTGTTCTAGAGACTATCCCGAAATGACCTCGGATGGAAACTTGTAAAACAAAAATTTTTTATCTTCAAAGTTATGAAACTTTGTAGTTATCAACTTTTTCATTTGAAACCATCTTGTGGGCCCCCACTGTGCAAATGGACCTGTCGGTGTTCGAGATACGTGCCAGGTCCCAAATGACCTCGGATGGAGAAACTTTTAAACGAAAAAACTTTTTATCTTAAAAAAGTTATGAAACTTTGCGATTATCCAACTTTTTTCATTTGAAGCCATCTTGTGGGCCCCACGGCAAATAGGCATGTCGGTGTTCTAGAGATGGTCCAAAATGACCTGAGATGGAGAAACTTGTAAAATGAAAATTTTTATCTTCGAAAGTTATGAAACTTTGTAGTTATCAACTTTTTCATTTCAAACCATCACGTGGGCCCCACTGCGGCAAATAGACCGTCGGTGTTCGAGATACGTAGACGTCCTAAAATGACTCCGGATGGAGAAACTTCTAAAACGAAAATTTTATCTTCGAAAGTTATGAAACTTTGCGAGTTATCAACTTTTTCATTTGAAACCATCTTTGTGGGCCCACGGCAGTAATAAATGCCATCTTCGTCTAGAGACGGTCCGAAATGACCTCGGATGGAGAAACTTGTAAAATGAAAATTTTTTGTCTTCGAAAGTTATGAAACTTTGTAGTTATCAACTTTTTCATTTGAAACCATCTTGTGGGCCCCACGGTGCAAATGACCCGTCGGTGTTCGAGATGAGTAAAGGTCCCAAATGACCTCGGATGGAGAAACTTTTAAAAACGAAAACTTTTTATCTTAGAAAGTTATGAAACTTTGCGGTTATCAACTTTTTCATTTGAAGCCATCTTGTGGGCCCCACGGCAAATAGGCATGTCGGTGTTCTAGAGACGGTCAGAAATGATCTCGGATGGAGAAACTTGTAAAACGAAAATTTTTATCTTCGAAAGTTATGAAACTTTGTAGTTATCAACTTTTTCATTTGAAACCAACTTGTGGGCCCCACCCGGGCAAATAGACTGTCGGTGTTCTAGATACGGATGGTCCTAAATCACCTCGGATGAAGAAACTTCAAACGAAAATTTTTATCTTCAAAAGTTATGAAACTTTGCACTTATCAACTTTTCCATTTGAAGCAATCTTGTGGGCCTCACCGGGCAAATAGGCATGCGTGTTCTAGAGACGGTCCGAAATGACCTCGGATGGAGAAACTTGTGAAACAAAAATTTTTTATCTTCGAAAGTTATGAAACTTTGTAGTTATCAACTTTTTCATTTGAAACCATCTTGTGGGCCCCACTGGTGCAAATAGACTGTCGGTGTTCGAGATACGGACAGGTCCTAAATTACCTCGGATGGAGAAACTTTTAAAACGAAAATTTTTTATCTTCGAAAGTTATGAAACTTTGCAGTTATCAACTTTTTCATTTGAAGCCATCTTGTGGGCCCCATCGGGCAAATAGGCATGTCGGTGTTCAGAGGCGGTCCGAAATGACCTCGGATGGAGAAACTTGTAAAACGAAAATTTTGTATCTTCGAAAGTTATGAAACTTTGTATTTATCAACTTTTCATTTGAAACCATCTTGTGGCTCCACCAGGCAAATAGACTGTCGGTGTTCGACATACAGACGGTCCTAAATGACTTCTCGGATGGAGAAACTTCTAAAACGAAAATTTTTATCTTCGAAAGTTATGAAACTTTGTAGTTATCAACTTTTTCATTTCAAACCATCCTGTGGGCCCCACTGTGCAAATAGACTGTCGGTGTTAAAGAGATACGTACAGGTCCTAAATGACCTCGGATGGAGAAACTTCTAAAACGAAAATTTTTATCTTCGAAAGTTATGAAACTTTGCAAGCTTATCAACTTTTTCATTTGAAACCATCTTGTGGGCCCCGCGGCAAATAGGCATGCGGTGTTCTAGAGACGGTCCGAAATGACCTCGGATGGAGAAACTTGTAAAATGAAATTTTTTATCTTCGAAAAGTTATGAAACTTTGTAGTTATCAACTTTTTCATTTGAAACCATCTTGTGGGCCCCACCAGGCAAATAGACTGTCGGTGTTCGAGATACGCATGTGTCCCAAATGACCTCCCGGATGGAGAAACTTTTAAAACGAAAACTTTTTATCTTAGAAAGTTATGAAACTTTGCAGTTATCAACTTTTTCATTTGAAGCCATCTTGTGGGCCCCACCTGGGCAAATAGGCATGTCGGTGTTCCTAGAGACGGTCCGAAATGATCTCGGATGGAGAAACTTGTAAACGAAAAGTTTTTATCTTCGAAAGTTATGAAACTTTGTAGTTATCAACTTTTTCATTTGAAACCAACTTGTGGGCCCCACTGGCAAATAGACTGTCGGTGTTCTAGATACGTACATGTCCTAAATCACCTCGGATGAAGAAACTTCGAAACGAAAATTTTTTATCTTCAAAAGTTATGAAACTTTGCACTTATCAACTTTTCCATTTGAAGCAATCTTGTGGGCCTCACTTTGGGCAAATAGGCATGCCGTGTTCTAGAGATGGTCCGAAATGACCTCGGATGGAGAAACTTGTGAAACAAAAATTTTTTATCTTCGAAAGTTATGAAACTTTGTAGTTATCAACTTTTTCATTTGAAACCATCTTGTGGGCCCCACTGTGCAAATAGACAGCCGGTGTTCGAGATACGACGGGTCCTAAATTACCTCGGATGGAGAAACTTTTAAAACGAAAATTTTTATCTTCGAAAGTTATGAAACTTTGCGTTATCAACTTTTTCATTTGAAGCCATCTTGTGGGCCCCATCGGAGCAAATAGGCATGTCGGTGTTCTAGAGACGGTCCGAAATGACCTCGGATGGAGAAACTTGTAAAACGAAAATTTTGTATCTTCGAAAGTTATGAAACTTTGTATTTATCAACTTTTTCATTTGAAACCATCTTGTGGGCTCCACCGAGGCAAATAGACTGTCGGTGTTCGACATACGAGACGGGTCCTAAATGACCTCTGATGGAGAAACTTCTAAAACGAAAATTTTTATCTTCGAAAGTTATGAAACTTTGTAGTTATCAACTTTTTCATTTCAAACCATCCTGTGGCCCCACTGTGCAAATAGACCCGTCGGTGTTCGAGATACGACATGTCCTAAATGACCTTTCTCGGATGGAGAAACTTCTAAAACGAAAATTTTTATCTTCGAAAGTTATGAAACTTTGCGTTATCAACTTTTTCATTTGAAACCATCTTGTGGGCCCCGCCGGGCAAATAGGCATGCCGGTGTTCTAGAGACGGTCCGAAATGACCTCGGATGGAGAAACTTGTAAAATGAAAATTTTTTATCTTCGAAAGTTATGAAACTTTGTAGTTATCAACTTTTTCATTTGAAACCATCTTGTGGGCCCCCACTGTGCAAATAGACCGGTGTTCGAGATACGGAGACAGGTCCCAAATGACCTCGGATGGAGAAACTTTTAAAACGAAAACTTTTTATCTTAGAAAGTTATGAAACTTTGCGAGTTATCAACTTTTTTCATTTGAAGCCATCTTGTGGGCCCCACGGCAAATAGGCATGTCGGTGTTCTAGAGACGGTCGAAATGATCTCGGATGGAGAAACTTGTAAAACGAAAATTTTTTATCTTCGAAAGTTATGAAACTTTGTAGTTATCAACTTTTTCATTTGAAACCAACTTGTGGGCCCCACCAGGCAAATAGACCTGTCGGTGTTCTAGATACGTACGGTCCTAAATCACCTCGGATGAAGAAACTTCAAACGAAAATTTTTATCTTCAAAAGTTATGAAACTTTGCACTTATCAACTTTTCCATTTGAAGCAATCTTGTGGGCCTCACTAGGGCAAATAGGCATGCCGTGTTCTAGAGACGGTCCGAAATGACCTCGGATGGAGAAACTTGTGAAACAAAAATTTTTTATCTTCGAAAGTTATGAAACTTTGTAGTTATCAACTTTTTCATTTGAAACCATCTTGTGGGCCCCACGAGGCAAATAGACTGTCGGTGTTCGAGATACGCATGGTCCTAAATTACCTCGGATGGAGAAACTTTTAAAACGAAAATTTTTTATCTTCGAAAGTTATGAAACTTTGCGGTTATCAACTTTTTCATTTGAAGCCATCTTGTGGGCCCCATGGGCAAATAGGCATGTCGTGTTCTAGAGACTATCCGAAAATGACCTCGGATGGAGAAACTTGTAAAACGAAAATTTTGTATCTTCGAAAGTTATGAAACTTTGTATTTATCAACTTTTTCATTTGAAACCATCTTGTGGGCTCCACGAGTGCAAATAGACACATCGGTGTTCGACATACTGACAGTCCTAAATGACCTCGGATGGAGAAACTTCTAAAACGAAAATTTTTATCTTCGAAAGTTATGAAACTTTGTAGTTATCAACTTTTTCATTTCAAACCATCCATGGGCCCCACTGGCAAATAGACTGTCGGTGTTCGAGATACGCATGTGTCCTAAATGACCTCGGATGGAGAAACTTCTAAAACGAAAATTTTTTATCTTCGAAAGTTATGAAACTTTGCGCTTATCAACTTTTTCATTTGAAACCATCTTGTGGGCCCCGCGGCAAATAGGCATGCCGGTGTTCTAGAGACGGTCCGAAATGACCTCGGATGGAGAAACTTGTAAAATGAAAATTTTTTATCTTCGAAAGTTATGAAACTTTGTAGTTATCAACTTTTTCATTTGAAACCATCTTGTGGGCCCGCACTGTGCAAATAGACTGTCGGTGTTCGAGATACGTGACAGGTCCCAAATGACCTCGGATGGAGAAACTTTTAAAACGAAAACTTTTTATCTTAGAAAGTTATGAAACTTTGCGTTATCAACTTTTTCATTTGAAGCCATCTTGTGGGCCCCACCGGGCAAATAGGCATGTCGGTGTTCTAGAGACGGTCCGAAATGATCTCGGATGGAGAAACTTGTAAAACGAAAATTTTTTATCTTCGAAAGTTATGAAACTTTGTAGTTATCAACTTTTTCATTTGAAACCAACTTGTGGGCCCCACCAGGCAAATAGACCTGTCGGTGTTCTAGATACAGACAGGTCCTAAATCACCTCGGATGAAGAAACTTCTGAAACGAAAATTTTTTATCTTCAAAAGTTATGAAACTTTGCACTTATCAACTTTTCCATTTGAAGCAATCTTGTGGGCCTCACCGGGCAAATAGGCATGCCGTGTTCTAGAGACGGTCCGAAATGACCTCGGATGGAGAAACTTGTGAAACAAAAATTTTTTATCTTCGAAAGTTATGAAACTTTGTAGTTATCAACTTTTTCATTCGAAACCATCTTGTGGGCCCCACCAGGCAAATAGACCTGTCGGTGTTCGAGATACGTACGGGTCCTAAATGACCTCGGATGGAGAAACTTCTAAAACAAAAATTTTTTATCTTCGAAAGTTATGAAACTTTGCGCTTATCAACTTTTTCATTTGAAGCCATCTTGTGGGCCCCATCGGGCAAATAGGCATGTCGAGTGTTCTAGAGATGGTCCGAAATGACCTCGGATGGAGAAACTTGTAAAACGAAAATTTTGTATCTTCGAAAGTTATGAAACTTTGTAGTTATCACTTTTTCATTTGAAACCATCTTGTGGGCTCCACCAGGCAAATAGACACATCGGTGTTCGAGATACAAAAGGGTTCTAAATGACCTCGGATGGAGAAACTTCTAAAACAAAAAATTTTTATCTTTGAAAGTTATGAAACTTTGCTGTTATCAACTTTTTCATTTGAAGCCATCTTATGGACCCCACCGGGCAAATAGGCATTCCGGTGTTCTAGAGACGGTCCGTAATGACCTCGGATAGAGAAACTTGTAAAACGAAAATTTTTTATCTTCGAAAGTTATGAAACTTTGTAGTTATCAACTTTTTCATTTGAAACCATCTTGTGGGCCCCACTAGGCAAATAGACCTGTCGGTGTTCCAGATACAGACAGGTCCTAAATGACCTCGGATGGAGAAACTTCTGAAACAAAAATTTTTTATCTTCAAAAGTTATGAAAATTTGCAGTTATCAACTTTTTCATTTGAAGCCATCTTGTGGGCCCCACCGGGCAAATAGGCATGCCGGTGTTTTAGAGACGGTCCGAAATGACCTCGGATGGAGAAACTTGTAAAACGAAAATTTTTTATCTTCAAAAGTTATGAAACTTTGTAGTTATCAATTTTTTTCATTTGAAACCATCTTGTGGGCCCCACCAGGCAAAATAGACCTGTCGGTGTTCGAGATACAGACAAGTTCTAAATGACCTCGGATGGAGAAACTTCTAAAACGAAAATTTTTTATCTTCGAAAGTTATGAAACTTTGCGGTTATCAACTTTTTCATTTGAAACCATCTTGTGGGCCCCACCGGGCAAATAGGCATGTCGGTGTTCTAGAGACGGCCCGAAATGACCTCGGATGGAGAAACTTGTAAAACGAAATTTTTTTATCTTCGAAAGTTTTGAAACTTTGTAGTTATCAACTTTTTCATTTGAAACCATCTTGTGGGCCCCACTGGCAAATAGACTGTCGGTGTTCTAGATACGAGACGGGTCCTAAATCACCTCGGATGAAGAAACTTCGAAACGAAAATTTTTTATCTTCAAAAGTTATGAAACTTTGCACTTATCAACTTTTCCATTTGAAGCAATCTTGTGGGCCTCACGGGCAAATAGGCATGCCGTGTTCTAGAGACTATCCAAATGACCTCGGATGGAGAAACTTGTGAAACAAAAATTTTTTATCTTCGAAAGTTATGAAACTTTGTAGTTATCAACTTTTTCATTTGAAACCATCTTGTGGGCCCCACCGTGCAAATAGACCCGTCGGTGTTCGAGATACGAGACGGTCCTAAATGACTCTCGGATGGAGAAACTTCGAAACAAAAAATTTTTTATCTTCAAAAGTTATGAAAATTTACAGTTATCAACTTTTTCATTTGAAGCCATTTTGTGGGCCCCACCGGGCAATACCGGTGTTTTAGAGACGGTCCGAAATGACCTCGGATGGAGAAACTTGTAAAACGAAAATTTTTTATCTTCGAAAGTTATGAAACTTTGTAGTTATCAATTTTTTTCATTTGAAACCATCTTGTGGGGGCCACCAGGCAAATAGACCTGTCGGTGTTCGAGATACAGACAAGTTCTAAATGACCTCGGATGGAGAAACTTCTAAAACGAAAATTTTTTATCTTTGAAAGTTATGAAACTTTGCTGTTATCAACTTTTTCATTTGAAGCCATCTTATGGACCCCACCGGGCAAATAGGCATTCCGGTGTTCTAGAGACGGTCCGAAATGACCTCGGATAGAGAACTTGTAAAACGAAAATTTTTTATCTTCGAAAGTTATGAAACTTTGTAGTTATCAACTTTTTCATTTGAAACCATCTTGTGGGCCCCACTAGGCAAATAGACACTGCCGGTGTTCCGTCGACAAAGTCCTAAATGACCTCCCGGATGGAGAAACTTCTAAAACAAAAAAATTTTTATCTTTGAAAGTTATGAAACTTTCTTTGTTATCAACTTTTTCATTTGAAGCCATCTTATGGACCCCACCGGCAAATAGGCATTCGGTGTTCTAGAGACGGTCCGTAATGACCTCGGATGGAGAAACTTGTAAAACGAAAATTTTTTATCTTCGAAAGTTATGAAACTTTGTAGTTATCAACTTTTTCATTTGAAACCATCTTGTGGGCCCCACTAGGCAAATAGACCTGTCGGTGTTCCAGATACGGAACGGGTCCTAAATGACCTCGGATGGAGAAACTTCGAAACAAAAATTTTTTATCTTCAAAAGTTATGAAAATTTGCGTTATCAACTTTTTCATTTGAAGCCATCTTGTGGGCCCCACCGGCAAATAGGCATGCTTAGGTGTTTTAGAGACTGGTCCAAAATGACCTCGGATGGAGAAACTTGTAAAACGAAAATTTTTTATCTTCAAAAGTTATGAAACTTTGTAGTTATCAATTTTTTCATTTGAAACCATCTTGTGGGCCCCACTGTGCAAAATAGACCCGTTCTGTTCGAGATACGAGACAAGTTCTAAATGACCTCGGATGGAGAAACTTCTAAAACGAAAATTTTTTATCTTCGAAAGTTATGAAACTTTGCGATTATCAACTTTTTCATTTGAAACCATCTTGTGGGCCCCACCTGGCAAATAGGCATGTCGGTGTTCTAGAGACGGCCCGAAATGACCTCGGATGGAGAAACTTGTAAAACGAAATTTTTTTATCTTCGAAAGTTTTGAAACTTTGTAGTTATCAACTTTTTTCATTTGAAACCATCTTGTGGGCCCCACTGTGCAAATAGACCCGTCGGTGTTCTAGATACGGACAGGTCCTAAATCACCTCGGATGAAGAAACTTCGAAAACGAAAATTTTTTATCTTCAAAAGTTATGAAACTTTGCACTTATCAACTTTTCCATTTGAAGCAATCTTGTGGGCCTCACCTAGGCAAATAGGCATGCCGTGTTCTAGAGACTATCCAAATGACCTCGGATGGAGAAACTTGTGAAACAAAAATTTTTATCTTCGAAAGTTATGAAACTTTGTAGTTATCAACTTTTTCATTTGAAACCATCTTGTGGGCCCCACTGTGCAAATAGACTTGTCGGTGTTCGAGATACGGACGGTCCTAAATGACCTCGGATGGAGAAACTTCTGAAACAAAAATTTTTTATCTTCAAAAGTTATGAAAATTTACAGATTATCAACTTTTTCATTTGAAGCCATTTTGTGGGCCCCACCGGCACACGGTGTTTTAGAGACGGTCCGAAATGACCTCGGATGGAGAAACTTGTAAAACGAAAATTTTTTATCTTCGAAAGTTATGAAACTTTGTAGTTATCAATTTTTTCATTTGAAACCATCTTGTGGGGGCCACCGAGTGCAAATAGACTGTCGGTGTTCGAGATACGACAAGTTCTAAATGACCTCGGATGGAGAAACTTCTAAAACGAAAATTTTTTATCTTCGAAAGTTATGAAACTTTGCGAGTTATCAACTTTTTCATTTGAAGCCATCTTGTGGGCCCCACCTAGGCAAATAGGCATGTCGGTGTTCTAGAGACGGTTCGAAATGACCTCGGATGGAGAAACTTGTAAAACGAAATTTTTTTATCTTCGAAAGTTATGAAACTTTGTAGTTATCAACTTTTTCATTTGAAACCATCTTGTGGGCCCCACAAGGCAAATAGACCTGTCGGTGTTCCGCATACGACGGGTCCTAAATGACCTCGGATGGAGAAACTTCGAAACGAAAATTTTTTATCTTCAAAAGTTATGAAACTTTGCGTTTTCAACTTTTTCATTTGAAGCTATCTTATGGGCCTCACCGGGCAAATAGGCATGTCGGTGTTCTAGAGACGGTCCGAAATGACCTCGGATGGAGAAACTTGTAAAACAAAAATTTTTTATCTTTAAAAGTTATGAAACTTTGTAGTTATCAACTTTTTCATTTGAAACCATTTTGTGGGCCACACCAGGCAAATAGACCTATCGGTGTTCCAGATACAGACATGTGTCCTAAATGACCTCGAATGGAGAAACTTCTAAAACGAAAATTTTTTATCTTCAAAAGTTATGAAAGTTTGCAGTTATCAACTTTTTTCATTTGAAGCCATCTTGTGGGACCGCTCTCGTGCCCAAGCTTCGCGAGGTGTTCCTCGTGGGCAACCATAGCCGGCTATTTATAGCCGGAGTAGGTCGGTGCCTACGGAAATATCTTCGGCGACGGCAGCGCCCTAACTTGTCTGCTCGCGAGCATGCCGACAACGCACAAAGGTGGTGCTGCACACAGGAGGTCGGCGGTCACGGCGACATCGGCACAGTGAGGTTGATGACCTCTTTGAGGAGATGAAGCTGACAAGGCGGTTCGCAGAAATATCTGGGTCGCCGAGGCTCACGTGCCCGACGGCGGCGTACGCGGAGTCGACGCGGCAAAGCCGCGGTGTCGCTCCTCGACGCGCTCAGGTTCTTGGCCTGAGCGGCTGCCTCCGTGCGCTGCTCGACCTGGGTTGCTGGCTGTTGGCCAATACGGGAGGGAGAAGGGATACGGCCCATCTACATGGTAGAGCTAGGAATTTCCTATTTCTATTTCCCATGTATGCACACATCCATTTATATTTGAATGTGTTTGTACGTATGAATCAAAATATATATAGCTATATTTGCACGTGTCTGGTTTATATAGCTATGCATATATGTATACGTATATACATGGGATGGCTTCGCTATTTTTCCAGAAAATATACTAGGCACCTTCTATATTGTTGAATTCTAATTCAAGGGAGATTCGAGTGGTGGGAGGTTTTGGTGACTCGAGGGAGAGGTCAAGGAGAGATATATATTCGGGTGGAGATATATCAAGGAAAATATTATTTAGTGCCAATATAAATTCTAGGGCAACGAACATGCAAGCAACGAACCAAACAATCAAAGATGCAACAACCTGAATTCTATATGGTGTATTTTCAATGCAAGGTTTGGAAAACATTTTATTTGTAAAAAGGTTGGTTTCGCAGAAAAATAAACTAATCAAATTTTAATTTGTTGCAAAGTTTTAAAAATTTCAATTTTTTAGTGAATTTTATAATGATGCAAAGCACAGGGTGTTACAATCTCGATGACGAGATCGTGGATCAACCCCGCGGACGCGCCGCCATCTACTCTTCTGGATCAAGAAAGATGTGGATTCTGCTTGCTACGGGCGTGCCTAACTGCCTATGCGGGTTGATCGGATTCCATGACTTGATCGGGCCTGTGTCTGCCTCTCTCTGTAGCATGGGAAACTTGTTCCCTATAAGGGGCCTCAAGAGCTAATTTCGAATTAGCCCACATACGTACGGATGCTAATTTCGAACCTATATTTTGGGATGCTTGTGACTAGGTATTGAAATTTGGTAATTGACGACAAGCAGCAACAATGGTAATGGTCCTTGCCTATACCTTCGATGTTGGATGGGGTCAGTGGACATGCAACTTTATATCTATACCATCGTTGGTGATGTCTTTGCACCATGCTCCTCTATGGAGGAATTACATCAGGTCCCCAACCACCAAGGGTTCTAGTTGAAATACTAGATATTCACTAGATGGTGGTAGTACTTGTGGATGTCATTTTCCTCCTTGGAGGCATTGTGGTAGAGAATGCCCCTCCGCACAACACATCTTATTGCCTCTGCTCCATTGGTTTCGTTGGCAGGTGTGCTTTCATGGTGGTGTCTGTAATGCTGCCACATCTCTTATGAGGTGTTTTATTTTTCTTTGCATACCCAAGGTTGCCTTTAGTATATTACCAAAACAGAACACTTCCTGTCTCTGCAATTTGTTGACATGAGCAAATACAAACTGATGGATGGAAGAGTGCATCATAACTATAACAGTGTCAATTGTTCGCTCGCATAATCTAAAATATTGAAAGCGAAAATCTTGTGAAAATGAGATAAACACCACATTGATATATGAGATACGCAATTTTCATGGCTTCACGGTTTCCTTTTAAATGTGTGCTTCAGATTGCCTATAAAAGTGAAAACAGAGCAACCACTCTGCTCCTTTCATTGTTTGCTTCACTTATTTTATCCAGATTTTAGCCCCAAGATTTCAATATGATGTTAATATTTGTTTATGCAGCACTTGAGCAAAAGCATTGACAGACACAAACTGAAACATAATTGCTTAACTTCAATCCGATTCAGATTCAGTAAAGAAAATGGAAGCAGTGCCTTGAGTAATCTTCTGAAAGTACTGCCTCTAAACCATGCAAATCACCACCAAGATATATAACTATTAAATCATCATACATATTCTTTTTCATAAAAAAAGTCAAGATAACGACACATCGTTTCGGCATTATCAGAGACAAGCATATATAAGTCAACCAGAATCATGGTTCTTCTTGGTCTGTATTATGAACTCATAGAAATTTGTGGTGACGAAACATACTAAAGAAAACTGTTGACGCAAAATGTGACCACCCTGCGTCTCACACACAGCAAGCGGGAAAGCCTAGCTTCAATCGGGTGCCCGGGCGTCTGAATCCGGTGGCGTGCCAGTCGATTTGACCTGAAAATCGACAAGGGATAAAACGGTAAGATCATAACTGGAACGTCTTTGGATGAGACCAGGAGTTCCATCTTTACGGCCCACTGAAGCCACTTACGACGACATATAGCTATAGAAGCTATCGCCAACAGTTGCGATTCATTCGCTAAAATAACATAACGATGTAAAACGAACGAACTTGCCGAATACGGTAAACGAAGACATGTTTGAACAAGATTAAATTATCAAAGCATATCAAACTACATCTCGGGTTTAAAGCATCATCAAGCACTAATAACTAAGGATAAATAACTTATAAATATAAATCTATTAAACAACACATGCATAGGCTACTCCAACTAGTACGCGCACGTCTAGCCTTCATAAACCCGTCGAGCATAAACCCAAGCAAGCTAATCCACCGCATGATACCACTCGCCATGAATTTACACCACTCCTTACTACTAGATCAATCCACCGCATGATACAATCTAACAATAAAGAGCTAAAAGCATGCAATTACCTAACAGATCTATAAATACTCGTCACATGTATAAGCATAACCGTATCAGCAAGATTGCCGAATCGGGGTCCATGAAGAAGGAACAAACAAGTAACATGTAAAAAGAACCTATCAGATTAAACCGATCTCTAGTCCACCGGATGACTAGCTCTAGAGTAACCCAAAGACCTGCATCTGCCGCACGGTACCCGGTCCTGTCAAGGCTTATCTACATCTAACGTGAATGAACCCACAACACGTGACAATCTAGATCGATCTAATTCGGCTATATGAATTTGATCCACTTGATATTGAATAAACATGAAAGAACGATCAACAAGCCGAAAGAGTATCAATCTAGATTGGGCAAAAGAGTGTTGCAAATAATTAAACATTAAATAAAACAAGCAACACGTGATAACTTAATGAATCTATTAGATCATGCCAAATCTAAAAGAGCCGATAACTATCTTTACTCATGTCTTAATCCGCCGCACGATACAAGGCACAAGCAAAAACTTCCCATCATTAAGCTTAAATCCGCCGCACGATACTAAGCAAAACGGATGAGACTACTTGCATCATAATCTAAATCCGCCGCACGATACTAGACATGATAGCAAGGTTGCGGGACTTACGGAGGTCGACGGATCGATTGGCCCTCTCGAAGAACTCGACGACACGACTAAAGGACTCGAAGGGTGGCGCGTAGCCGGTTGTATTGAATTGGTTGTGAACCCTTATTACAATGGTCGAGGGTTTATATTTATACCCCGGACAGAACATGAGTCCTAAGCACTTACGAACTATTTAAACAAAATTGGAAAGACCCGGACATGCTAACTCTATCCATAATCGGAGTCCTTGATTATCACGACTCCTTCCCTTCTCGGCGCCTTCATCTTTCCTTCTTTCGCCTTCAAATAAAGCCGTTACCGACCGCTTGATCATTTGTCGAACACATGGAAATTAGCCGACCGCATACGCACTTGCCGAATTGCTCTCTCGCTCCTTGCGGGTCCACCAGTCATATTCGACCAAATTCGGTGTTAACACATGCCCCCTCAATTTCGAGATAAAAGGATTTTATTTCGAAATTGATCAGCCTCTTTCGCCTAGGTCATCACCGCCAACGCGCTGCGGCCGCCACTTTGAGATCTGCGCTCGCTCTGTCCTCAATGGCGACGGAGACTTCAACCGGCTCCATTATGGCAACGGGAACTCAAGAAGAGCTTCTAGAGGTAACCCTACTTGCTTTACCTATTCGGCAATTCTTTCGAATCAATTTCCGAGATGCACCTTTTGATCCATTCGCTTCAATTTCTTCTTAAAGGAAATGAAGAATGAGATCTTGATCTCCAATCTTGCGTGTCTGGATCATTTTTTCTTGGTCCGCGGGGAGACTCCAATCCAAGGGAATTTATTGAAAAGGAAACTCGAGGATCCCCTTTAAGTCTAGGATTTCTCCCCCAAACGAGATGGCCGAATACTTTCAAAACATGGCCCCTTCCTTCAATCACGGGATGGCGTGATTGGTACCGTAGGATGCGATCCAGGGAGCGGTGATTTTTGGGAATCTCAAGATATTCAACCTTGTTTGGAGCTTTCTTTAGCCGAAATGCCTAGGAATGACTCCCTCGATAGCTGCTTCCCACTTCGGTCCGACGCCATCAATGCGTTCATCTTCGGTCATGGCCCAATGTCGATCACTCTCTCGAGACATCTTTATGATGACTGGTTTAAACATCACCAAGCCAACATACCCATTCAAATACAAAAGCACCAGCTCACGAAGGCGATCAAATCGGGGAGGTCCAAGTATGTCCGGACTTATGCTTCAAGCCGGCCCCGTGTCGATAAAGAGTATAGGGCATTCATGAACATGTGGTTATGCGATTCATTTTTTACGTGGCAAGTCCAATGAGCCCACTCGAATCACATAGTGATGGCTAAAGAATTGGCCGCGAGGCAAGCTGATTCCTTTGGGCAAATATCTGGGGAGCTTTCTACCACATGATGCACCGTACTTGTCCGGATGAGGAATCGGGGCGAAATCTCCCCCGTGTCAATGGACCATGGTGGCTTCTCCGGATGTGGTTGCAACTATATATGCATCAGATTGTCTCTGTAGATCTCCACAATCTGAACTTTCCTTCAATCAATTATGCTGAAGGTGAAGACCCCAGATACAAATCTTGTCAGACATATGGAGAGGCTGCATCTTCAATCATTATTGACTTAGACCTGGGCCATCTTTTCAAGATCTTCTACAAGGGATTCAACCACATGATCTGGTTTCCCTACAGGGAGAATGAAAATTTAACTCTCCCTATGATTCGGCTATGAGTTGGGCTGCATAGATGATGATTCCAAGGACATTTTCAATTCTTTCATCAAGCCCCGTGCTCACTTGCCCGAGAATTTCACCATGGTCGGTTGATAAGCTCAACTTACGAATTTTATAATCCAAACATGGTTGCCGCGGTTTGGACTTGGTCAATTGCCCCCAAGGCCATATTTTTCAAGCATCATCAAACCCGGGAATCATTCTTGAACATTCACAAGCCAACAAAGTCTTCAATCTTGGATGCAAGCTTCCAGATATGAACCCAATCCTCTGGTGATAATTGAAGGCTGCTCATCCTTCATTCACCCTCGGTGGCAAGAATGGCATTCTCACATCTTGAGCACAAGTTCATCCCTTATGCCAAGTTTTAATGCCTTCATTCTCTTCGATGATGAGGTACATGCTTATGACTTGCTTTTACTTCATGTCTCTGCTCTGTTTATAAAACATCCTTTTGAACAGGACAATGCTCCTCCAAGTCCTCCGGATGTTCGATCTTGGCTGGCCCTATTGCTGCTCACGGGGCATGATGCTCCAAGTCGCGGACATTCAACAAGATACTGTGATGACACGGTGCTCTCGAAGGACCTCAAAAGAAAAACTCCTTCTTCCCTATCAAGGACACGCAATTCCCAAGAAATCAAGATCAAAGAAAGCTAAGCCACTCTCTCGGGTATGAATGCTTTTGACCCCTTATTGTCCTCTGCAAATGTGTTTGCACTCATCACTTTCTTTCAACATGTACGGGCCAACCCTCAAAGTCCCGACGGGGTAGTGATCTTGGAAAACTCTCCCGGAGCCTCTCTGGTCAAGCAAACGCTAATGAGCCTACCGGTAGCATGCACCGGAGTAGATGACCAACGGGTGAACAAGGAGCGGCGAAGAATTTTCTTCTCATCGGGTTGATGAACAAACGAAAGGCAACGAGACATCCCTCTTCATCGGTCAAATGAACAAGGAGGACCCCTTCTCCAAGAACTTCAAGTTTTAACAACTCGACAATTCGGGATGTACCAAGCCATGATATTGTCAATCCTGAAGTGACTGTGGCATCAACCATTCAACATATTGATGTTACTCAGGAGGCAATTGATCAAGTAATTGCCGAAGAGGTATTATTCTTATTCCACTCGGCTATTTTTATTCAGACCGAATCATTTGGCTAAACTACTTTCCTTGTTCACCAACGGATCTTGCTCATCCTCAAGCTAGCTTTTCCCTTATTGCTTTGAAGAGTATCTTGGGGATAAAGATGATGAAGTTTCTTCCAACCAAACAATTATCGTCGAGGAAAGTCAAGCCAAGCGAAGGATATAATCTCATTTACGAAAAAGGACATTGTTGCTTTGGCCCAAGATTCGAGACAAAATAAGGGAAATAGCGAGCTTATTGATCAAGAGCTTCCCTCTAATCTCAAGGCCGCCATAGATGCTTTATCACACCTTGATGATCATTTCTTTGCTATCAAGAGAGCACACAAGAATATGTCCACCAAAGTTGATCTGGAAAAAAGAAAGGTGGCCAAGGAACAGCAGGAGCCAAGGAGCTCTACTCGGCATCAAGTCGACGAGCACCTCTTGAGCACCTTAGAACCCGAGCTTGCGAGGTCATGAGAGAAGAAAAACCAAACTTGAAGCTCAATTGGCTCAAGCTGAATGCCAACATTCGGTCTCATGAAACTAAGCTCGCAAATGTTTGCCATCTCTTGATTCGGCTAAATCCAAAATACAATCGGTCATCAAGGAGACGCGGCAAATCAAAAAGCAAAGCTGTCCAACATCCAAGATTCTCAAGAAGAGGACCAAAAGCCCTTGATGAAGCCAACCGAATCAAGATTGATGCTCTTGCTTGTTATCAATTCTTTCCTAAATGTATAGATGCTTGGCTTGTATTTGAAGATGTAGACACTTAGGCTTGACCCGTCATACTTGAAAACAATTTCTTTTCTCTTGAAAAGTAGATAATCTTCATTTTTTCTCTTTCTTCTTCTCGCTACATTGCTATTCGGCTCTTCCAATTACGATTGCACTCATAGATGTGTATATCGGCGACGCAACCGTTGCCTCAAGTGCCAATTTTAGCCGAATAGTTCTCATCGGCCATTTAGCCGACCGGCGTATGGTAACCGAATCGCCGGCGGTGATGGGCTCGGCCCAACTCAACATCGGCCCACAAGTGTGGAAACCCTATCCTGCCGCTTGGCTTTCCTTGATCTTGCCACGGCTCCCACGTTCATAAATAAGACCGGTCGGCTCCCACCATCATCACATCAAGCGCAAGGTGCTATCTTCCTCAATCTCTTCCACTTCCTCCTTGCCTTCAAGCCCAAAAACCCCCATCATCACCAATGGCGGCGGCGGAGATCGCAACAAGCGTCCCGCCCGGGACGAGGCGGAGAAGCGGCAACCGGCGCCGCGGTGAGATCTTCAACCCCTTGAGTTGTGGTGTACGATAATTTTACCCGATCGAGTTTTCGCCCTCTTTGCGGTTGTTCATCTTCTCGATCCGTTTCGGGGCTGCGGGGTCGCCGGCGAGTATGCCGCCAACTTCCAGAGGCGGGTTGCCCGGGCCGGCACCCACACTGCTTCTTCCGCTCCCGCTCCCGTGGCGGACGCGGCGGAGGGAAGCAGCCGTCGTGGCCGTCGTCTGCAGTAAGAGACAAACTCCCCATCTTGTCTGTGGTTTTTTCTAAATTAGCCGATTTTGATGGCACCTTGTTTGTAGGACGGCGAGGATCAGCACCGGCCAATGGCGCTTCCTGGCGCCGGCCGCGGCGTTCGACGCCTCTGCCCCCATGCCGGCTCCGGCTCCAGCCCCGGCTCCTGCTCCTGCTCCGGCACCGGCTTCCGCCTCGGCCTCATCGGGGTCGGCTCCTTCGTACGTTCCCATATGGGAGAGGAACGACGAAGAGATCCCGCCGTACAGCCGCTACGATGCCGCCGCGTACCGCCGCGAGAGGGATGAGGCGATGGAACTTCTTGGTGAGGAAACCAAGAAGTTTGGAATTGCCCAGCTGGAGTTGGAGGACAACTGGCCGGCGAGATGAGCGAGGCCATCACCAGTATTTGCTCTTTGCCAACCGCTTTCGACTCCCGTTCTTCCCGATTCGTCTGCTCACTGATCCATCTGATGTCTCTATGCAGACCTCTCCACGGAGCTGGAACGCCTGAAGGTGGCGGCGACGGCGGCGGCCAACCACGTGAACGCCCAGGGGGCGACCTTGGTGGATCGCCTCGAGGCGGTTCCTGGTCAGGTCGACCAAGTTGCCCTTCATGGCGTGCGCCTCGGCACCTCCCTCGGCTTGGCGGGGATGTCGTCCTGGACCGGGGACGACTACGCTCCGATGCCGACCGGCTTCCGCGGCGGGCTTCCCCATGAGGTCGAGGACATCGAGGGCCTCCTGGCGGGGTACGACGCCCACGCCGACGCCATGGCCAACGCCACCAACCCGGAGTCCGTCCTCAACAAGCTCTTCAATGAAGAAGAGGAGTAGCTTGTATTAGGACTGGCACGGGTTGTAAATAAAAATTTTAATGAAGAATGTTGGTCTCCTCCTTGTTCTTGCTTGTCGTGATAACGTTCATCTGTCGTATTTGCCTTTTTTTTTGCAAATTTTTCCTTAGCTAGAACTTGTTTGCAACATTCTTCCCGAACGAAAATCTCCCGAACGCACAACGTTGTTTTAACCGATTAGATCTCGGTCTGTTCCACGACTCGACGTTTTGTAGCGTAGCTCTTCAATTCTCTTTATCTTCCCCGATAAACCTATCAGTGAGAGATAAGATCAAACTGTTCACTTATACTTTAAAAATTGACTAAAGGCGATACAACCGTATCGGCTATTTTTGTTCTGAAGACGATACACACGATATCGGCTATCTTTCCACTAGAGGCGATAATATTATTGGCTATTTCTCTCCAACTTCTTTCCTTTGCTCTGAAGGCGATTTTATTCAATCGGCTATACCACGCTTATGTCATAGTCACAATTAAGATCCAACTTCGATACTTGGATAAAACTTCTTAAGGTATCTGCCATTGATGGCTCTAGTAAGTTCTTCTCCAAACAGCGTTTTCAATATATACACATTGCCAGGTGCACAACTGACAACCCGAAAAGGTCCTTCCCAATTCGGAGACCATTTGCCGAATATTTTATCTTTGGTACCAATCGGCAATATCGTCTTCCAGACCAATTCTCCTTCTGCAAATTGTTTAACTTTAACTCTTTTGTTGTAGTACTTGGCAACACGCATTTTATTCTTCTCGATGTTCTCTAAAGCTTTCAGACGAATCAAATGCAAATCTTCCAATTCATCCATCATCAAATCCTTATAATCTTTTTAAATTAGGTCCTTTTGTAATTCAACTCTCCTTGATCCTGACTGCAACTCCCAAGGCATTATAGCATTATGTCCATAAACCAACTCATATGGAGATGCTTGTGTGGATCCATGGCAAGCCATTCGTTAAGCCCACAATGCTTCATTAAGGACCAAGTGCCATCTCCTTGGCTTCTCATCGATCTTCTTCTGGATAATCTTGATCATGATCTTATTTGATGCCTCTCTTGGCCATTGGCTTGTGCATAATAAGGAGAAGAATTATATAACCTTATCCCCATGCTTTCGAAAAGTCACAAAACTCGAAGAAGTGAACGAGTCCCTTGATCGATTGTAATGGTCTGTGGGATCCCAAACCTATGAATTATATGCTCCTTGACAAAACCGATCATATTTTCGATGTGACCTTTTTCAAAGGGATAGCTTCAACCCACTTGGTGAAATAATCAAGTTGCCGGCAACACAAATTTGTGTCCTTTGCTAGATGGAGGATTGATCTGTCCAATTAAATCTATACCCCATCCTCTAAACGGCCAAGGTTTAATTATTGGATTCAAAGCGGATGCGAGGTGCTCTTTGAACATTACCAAATATCGACAATCTCGACATCCTTTGTAATATTCAAAGCAATCCTCCAACATAGTCGGCCAAAAGTACCCTGTCCTTCTTATTATCCACTTCATTTGGTAAGCCGACTGATGTGCACCACAAGCTCCTTCATGGACTTCAAACATAATCTTCTTAGCCTCTTCTTGACTCAAGCACTTGAGCAACACTCCATCTATAGACTTGTGGTACAACTGATCATCAAGAAGTACGAATTTAAGGGCCTTATACCTGAGCCTTCGGGAAACTTTTTGAGACGGGTCTTTCAGATAACTGATAATATCACTTCTCCAGTCATCTTTTATCTGATCACCATTGAAAGCACCTTCTTCTGCTGTATAGACTTCATGATTTTCCCGATATCCAGAGGCCGCTTGAGCTAATTTATTTGCTTCTCCATTGTGCTCTCTGGGTATATGATGCAAAGTAACTACTGAAAAGCTTTTCAGAAGTTCCCTACATTGTTCATGGTACCCTTGCAGTACATCATTTTTGCATTCATATTGTCCTGTCAACTGATTGATAACCAATTCAGAGTCACCAAACACTTCAATAGCAACAGCCTTCACTTCTATTAACAAATAAAGCCCTCTAAGCAAAGCCTCATACTCGCTTGATTGTTAGTGACAGGATATTCAATTGAAAAAGCAAATTCAAATGTATTTCCTCGTGGGGATATCAAAAGAATACCAGCACCACCACCTTTGTCACATGATGATCCATCAAAAAATAATGCCCATGGGGCAATGTTAATCATATTAACAGATAAATCACGATGTTGAGTAATAAAATCGGCAATTGCCTGTCCTTTCACTGCTTTTGCCGACTCATACTTTAAATTGAACTCTGACAATGCTAGTACCCATTTGCCGATTCTTCCACTCAAAATCGGCATTGACAACATGTGTTTAATTACATCAAAACTAGATATCACCACACATTCGGCATTTAATAAATAGTGCCGAAATTTAGTGCATGAGTAATAAACACACAAAACGAGCTTTTCTATAGCCGAATACCTTGTTTCGAGGATCTAACGGTTTTCGGCTAAGGTAAGCTATTACTCTCTCTTTTCCATCAAACTCTTGCATAAGGGCCGATCCTATTGTTAGGCTATCGGCAGCCACATACAGCTTGAAAGGCCTCTCAAGTTGTGGAGGTACCAATACTGGTGGTGCCTTCATATATTGCTTGATCTCATCAAAAGCCTTTTCCGTATGTCACCCCGCATAAATTTCGATCTTTCTTGAGCTTCAATAATGGAGAGAAAGGCAATACTCTTTCGATAAATTGGATATGAATCTTCTCACGAAATTGATCTTGCCCAAAGCAATGATTGCAACTCGTAAGGTTAGTTGGGGGCACAACTTTGTCTATTGCTTCCATGCTCTTTTTCCCAACTTCTATCCCTCCTTTGTGGATCAAGAACCCCAAGAACTCACCGCCGAGACTCCAAAAGCACACTTATTTGGATTCATCTTTAAGCCATGTCTCCTTGTGCACTCCGAGTCTTCCTCAAATCGGCTAAATGTCCTTCATGGTCTCGGATTTGACTACCACATCATCAATATAAATTTCCACAATTTTGCCGATCAACTCATGAAAGATATAATTCATGGCTCTGCGATAAGTTGCACCAAAGCATTCTTCAATCCAAATGTCATTACTATCCATTCAAATAACCCAATGTGGCCGGGACATCGAATGCGCTCTTTGCAATATCTTCAACCGCCATGAAAATCTGATTGTAGCCGCATTGCCATCCATAAAGCCGATGACTTCATACCCCGTTCTTTGCATCAACTAGTAAATCGGCAAGCGGCATTGGGTAACCATCCATGGGAGTAGCTTTGTTGAGATCTCGAAATCTATGCATACTCTCATCTTCCCATTCTTTTTGTAGACAGTACTATGTTTGAAATCCATTTCGCATACCCGCATGGCCGAATAAAATTTGCTTCAATCGGTCTTTCAACTTCTTTCTTCACATCGGCCAATACCTCCTCTTTATAAATTTTTCGTGGAGGTTGTTTGAAGGGACGAAATCCAGGTTTTATAGGCAACTTATGCTCAACAATTGATCGATCCAATCCGGGCATTTCGTAATCCCAAGCAAAACAATCTTTGAACTCCTTCAACAACTCTACTAACTTCAACTTATATTAAGGTCTAAATTTGCACGATATACATCGGCCTTGACTTTGTGCTATCACCGACATCGATCTCCTCTAACTTGTCGGCCGACATAAAACCACGACCCGGTTGCCTTTGTTGCCATCGATTGGATTGCCCATTAAAAATTACTTCGAGCCGATCGCTTGGATCGGCCGTTGATCTCTCGTCGAACACATTGACAGGACCTTCTTTCCATATCTTACCCGAAAGGCGCCTAGTCCATCATACTCCCAATAAGCGAGGCTCGAAGTGGCAACACTCACCGAATCATCGGCTGAACAACTTCTACATCATCTCCTACCCACCGAATAAGGATTTGATGCATAGTTGAGGGTATACGGCAATTAGCATGGATCCAATCCCTTCCCGAAGCATGCTATATGCCCCCTTGCCATCAATGACAAAGAAGGTAGTGATCAAGGTCTTGGATCCAATCATTAGTTCCACATGTCTTTGCTCCACAGTATCGAAGCATTGCCGCAAAATCTCTAAGGATCATGTCGATCATGACAAATCTTCATTTGTCATACCAAGTTTCCGAAAGTAGCATAAGGCATAATATTGATAGCGCCCCTCCATCAACAAGCATCTTGGTTAAAGGCTTGCCATTGACATATCCCTTCAAGTACAATGGTTTCAAATGACGATTTTTAACGGCTTGTCAAAGATTGCTTGCCGAGTCAACACAAGTTGAGCCATCGGTCTCGGCATTCGGTCCTCATCAAAATCAATATACCTCATCTTGCACTTCTTGGTCTTCGGGAGCTTTAAACTCTAATGGAATGAAGAACACCATGTTAGTATCGGCCAAGGACCTTGTCCATCATCCTTTTTCTTAGGACGCCACACCGGCTTCTTTTCGGCTAATTCGCCTTCGGCTCTTGATTTCTCAAACGCTGAACTCTTCTCTTCCGCTTTCCGAGACCGGGAGGGCACCACTGTCCTCTTTGCCACTGTAGGAGCTCTCTTCCGCATTATGGACACCGCTATGACCCCAAGCTTGATCTCGCAAATCTTTTCCTCCGATGTTCATCAAAAACTTTTATTTTTAGGCGCCGATCGTTCTACGGAACTTTCATCCCAAGTCTATCATGAACGGGACGGTTGACTCGAGATTGCTTTGTACTCGAATATTGATCACGCATTCGGGACAATTGTTCTGGCGAGGCAACTTTAAGCCTTCATTCCAACGATGTAAAGAAGGAACAGTTCCAATGTGACTGTTCTTGCTCTCTCCTGTACTCTTCTTGTTCTCTTTGGCGCATCTCTGCTTCATATCTCCGACGTTCTGCCATGAACCTGCGCTCCTCTTCAATGTACTGTTGCTCCTCATCATACTACATCTTCTTTTCCCACCGCCATTTATTCAACAAGTGTCGTCTTTGTAACTGCGCTTCGGCTCGCGTGTATTCGGCAATTTCCCTTAGCCGCATCGAAGTCGACCCTTCTCGGTCGGCTATTCTTGAACTGCGCTTGTTGCACTTCCTCCTTGGTAACTTGCCGATTAGGGTCAACAACCACTCTCCTTGGCTCTTTCGGATGTCGGAACCTTCATCTTTTCCTTTTCCTTGGACTCACCGGCATCAACCATGCCTATGGAGAAAGAGACCATGTTCGAGGAACGGGTTCTTGTCTACTTTCATCTTGCCATCAAATCTTAAGTGTCCATCTTGAATAGCCTTCGAATCTTTACTCGAACACTCGGCAATCATTGATATGATGAGAGTTTGTATCATGAAATCCACAGTACTTCTTATCCTTTACTCCTTCAGGGCGCAGGCATAGGATGTCCTTACGGCGGCTTAACGCGTCCCTCTTGGATCAAATACGAGAAAAGCTTATACGCTTTACGACATCAAAATCATAAGATCTCTTTTCTTTACTTCACCCATCGATGACTGACCAAAGTAGGCTCTTTTGTCCAGGTCAACTGCGTGACTACTTCATCTTCATCTTCATATTCGAGATGCTTCTTCCGAAATCCACGATACATATCAACGGTTGCACTTGTTCTTCCGAAAACGAGCATCTCTTCGAACCCTTGGGCTTGAATGCTCATTCTTTGTCGACTTTTGTGCAAGCTATCCAAGGTCTTCAAACTCCATGCCGAATAGCTTGTCTCTGATATGTGGCAGCATGCCTGCAATGACCAATTGTGCGAGTTGATCATCGGGAATAGTCAGAGAATAGCACATATTCTTTGCTTCTCTGAATCTGCGGAGATACTCCATTGGTGTCTCGGTAGTCTTCATCCTCATAGCCCACCGAGATCAACCATCTTCTTCTCATTGGTTCCTGTATAAAAGTATGAATGGAACTTTTGCTCCAATTTTGCCCATGTACCAATGGAATTGGCCGGCTGCGATGCAAACCATGTGAAAGCCGGCCTGTCGAGACATAGGAAAATATCGATCCTCCAAGCTTCATCGCCAGCTTCTCCAAGTTGCATCGGATATCTACGACATGCTCAATGGTGCGGTGTCATCCGACCGAGAGAATTTGGTCAAATCCGTTGGTGGCTTAACTCTTGGTGGAAGAGCTACCCTATTGTACCATTCTAGGAAAGGAGATTTGTATGCATATGTCGATGCTTTGGTTTCGAGCCGAATTGATTCTCGCATCATATCGGCCATTCCGCTTAGGAGCTCATCATTTGCATCTTTCGCTCCTGTCTCCTAGAAGGCAATCCCGATGCACTCCTGTATCCCGGATTCGGCAAAGCATCCGAGCAACGTAATCGTGAATTCACTATACCCATCTCCATAGACACTCTTCGCAACTGTTTGCCTCTTGGAGAAATCTTGTAAGCGATGCGGGTATATCTGATTGTCGCACCAAAAGCTACGACCATGAGTTTGCTGCTCGGTCACAAGAGGCTTCTCTTTTCCATCATGAATAGCTCCATCCTTGCTTGTACCGATTATCTCTTCTCCTCCAGTTGACTTCCCCGAAGATTGCTTGAGTGTTGAAGTACAACGGCCCAGCAAGCTCTCCAAATCTTGCTTCAAATCATTTGTCAACTATAGGATCAAAAGTTTCAGCCATGATTTTGCGGAAGGTGCCCGAGAAAAGCTGTGTTGTGATTCAACATAGTATCTCCTACAGCTTTGTAGATGGCTCCAACTACCCTCTCAGCATCTCCTCCTCGTCGGTAACATCGAGGCCCGACCGGCGAAAGAACTCGTGGCGTGCTTGCTTGATCATCACTCTCACGCCACTCTTGTTCTTGGAAAAGGACATCGACATTTCGCTGAAATTGTTCCATTGCTTGCTCCACCATCCGGCGTTGCTCGGCGGCGGCTCGTCCATGGTCACGTTCGGATCGTGGCTATTTGTCAATTTCCGATCCCATCTTATATTGAGAAGTTGTCCCACCGTCAAGTGCCCAAAAGTGTGTTGACGCAAAATGTGACCACCACCGCGTCTCACACACGGCAAGCGGAAAGCCTAGCTTCAATCGGGTGCCCGGGCGTCGAATCCGTGGCGTGCCCGGTCGATTTGACCTGAAAATCGACAAGGGATAAAACGGTAAGATCATAACCTGAACGTCTTTGGATGAGACCAGGCAGTTCCATCTTTACGGCCACGAAGCCACTTACGACGACATATAGCTATAGAAGCTATTACGCAACGATTGAGTTCATTCGGCTAAAATAACATAAGCGATGTAAACAACGAACTTGCCGAATACGGTAAACGAAGACATGTTTGAACAAGATTAAATTATCAAAGCATATCAAACTACATCTCGGGTTTAAAGCATCATCAAGCACTAATAACTAAGGATAAATAACTTATAAATATAAATCTATTAAACAACACATGCATAGGCTACTCCAACTAGTCTGCCGCACGTCTAGCCTTCATAAACCCGTCGAGCATAAACCCAAGCAAGCTAATCCACCGCATGATACCACTCGCCATGAATTTACACCACTCCTTACTACTAGATCAATCCACCGCATGATACAATCTAACAATAAAGAGCTAAAAGCATGCAATTACCTAACAGATCTATAAATACTCGTCACATGTATAAGCATAACCGTATCGACAAGATTGCCGAATCGGGGTCCATGAAGAAGGAACAAACAAGTAACATGTAAAAAGAACCTATCAGATTAAACCGATCTCTAGTCCACCGGATGACTAGCTCTAGAGTAACCCAAAGACCTGCATCTGCCGCACGGTACCCGGTCCTGTCAAGGCTTATCTACATCTAACGTGAATGAACCCACAACACGTGACAATCTAGATCGATCTAATTCGGCTATATGAATTTGATCCACTTGATATTGAATAAACATGAAAGAACGATCAACAAGCTGAAAGAGTATCAATCTAGATTGGGCAAAAGAGTGTTGCAAATAATTAAACATTAAATAAAACAAGCAACACGTGATAACTTAATGAATCTATTAGATCATGCCAAATCTAAAAGAGCCGATAACTATCTTTACTCATGTCTTAATCCGCCGCACGATACAAGGCACAAGCAAAAACTTCCCATCATTAAGCTTAAATCCGCCGCACGATACTAAGCAAAACGGATGAGACTACTTGCATCATAATCTAAATCCGCCGCACGATACTAGACATGATAGCAAGGTTGCTGGGACTTACGGAGGTCGACGGATCGATTGGCCCTCTCGAAGAACTCGACGACACGACTAAAGGACTCGAAGGGTGGCGCGTAGCCGGTTGTATTGAATTGGTTGTGAACCCTTATTACAATGGTCGAGGGTTTATATTTATACCCTGGACAGAACATGAGTCCTAAGCACTTACGAACTATTTAAACAAAATTGGAAAGACCAGACATGCTAACTCTATCCATAATCGGAGTCCTTGATTATCACGACTCCTTCCCTTTCTGGCCAGCTTCATCTTTCCTTCTTTCGCCTTCAAATAAAGCCGTTACCGACCGCTTGATCATTTGCCGAACACATGGAAATTAGCCGACCGCATACGCACTTGCCGAATTGCTCTCTCTGCTCCTTGCGGGTCCACCTGTCATATTCCTGACCAAATTCTGGTGTTAACAAAAACATAATAGCATACTCTTTCCTAACAGAGTATTGATACAAAACATCTCAGGCGTCAACGCCTCGAGTTCCCCACAGTAGCTTCATCAATGTATTTGATCGATCAATCAGTCCTCATTGGTACTTGCAATCAAGCAGTAAGAAGATCTGAAAAAGAAAACATAATTAAAATCATATAGCAAAAAAGTACCACATGTATATGAAATATTGCTAGTTGTAGGACTGAGATTGGGAACATGTGAATTAGATTAGCCACAAAGCACTTAACCCAAGATAGGTCAGCAAATGGCTACATATATGGGAAGTTTTGTGTCTTAGTAAATAAACTACTTAACAAACTACATTTGAGATTGCATTTTGAAAAATCAACAGGTTTACTCTTTTTTCTTTATAGAAGTTACGATTATCTAGTATCTTGCAACTCACAAGAACGACATTCTAGGGCTGCAATTTCTTTTTTACAGTCTGAGAATAATCTTGGCAACTCACATGTTACAACTGAAAACAATATCTCTGAGGCCATAATTTTGAAAAAGTCTTAATAAATCACAATATATAACTGAGACATGATATAATCATATAAATAAGAAAAAATAAAAATTTACCTGGAGTACAGAAGCTCATGAAAGGAAAGATGGGGTTGTAACTTGTTTTTTTGCCCGTCTTTGTGATCTGGCCAGACTTCGTGTCAACAGTGAAGATGTCATCATTCACACTGACGAAAATTGAGCTAGTGCCTTCCGCGAAGCCAGCCAAATATAGTGGAGGGGTCACCAATTGAGATCGGAATAATCACATCAAGCTCGATCACCCTGCACCTTGCCCATTCCCCAGTGCCACTATTGGGGTCAGTCGCTCGCCACGACCACACGTGCAAGTTGTAGCCCTCAATAGTGCCAGCTCCAAGTTCGCCGTCCTGGGCCGTGGCGAAAATCATGTTTGGTTGTTGCTGGGGCGGTGCGTCCATCAGTGATAGGACACCGCCGGCCAAGCCATACCTGAGGATTCTTTCGCCATTCTCAAGGATGAAGTAGATTGCATCTTTGGCAAGCAAACTGGGAAGAACAACTTCGATGACGTAATCGACATTAATGGAGGTCGATGCAGTCCACACACCAGTCTCTGATGAGTAGATACTAGCCCATGCCACAAAACCTCCATTGGCGTCTCCATCTTCGTCGTCGTCCACGGCCTCGGTATCATATATGCCTGCGACAACAACGAAGAAAGGCCCCCCGCTGCATCTGAGGTGGTCGCAGCCGTCCACAGCACAGAGCACCGCGGCCGTGAACTCAGAGTTCCGCTGCACGGGAGGGAAGATGCACTTCTGATTGCCGGTGATAGGATCCCAGACGGTGAGCGTCTGTGCCCGCTGATCCCCGGTATGGAAGAGCACGCGGCCGTGGCGGCAATCGAGGGTATGGCACGACATGTTGCGGCCGCCGGCGCCGGCGATCGCAGGCTGCGGAACCGGAGACGCCTGTATGATTGAAACATATTGGGGAACGGAGGTGTTCATGTGGTCCTGGTCCTGGTCCTGGAAGAAGCCGAGTACGGGAGGTGTCTGATGGAAGGCGCGGTACTGCTGGACGAACGCGTCGTCGGAGAGGAGGCGGCGCCAGGACTTGCAGACGAGGGACGCACGGAGGAGGCTCGCCGGGTCTTGAGGCGGGAGGCGGAGGAGGATCTCGCTGATGACATCGTCCACGAGCGTCGGCGGCGGAGGCGGCGCCATCTCGCTGGGTCTCTGCTGGATCGACGACGTCGCACGGGTTGGGGAATCTCCTCTGGCTCGACGTCTGGCCCTCTGATGTGCTGCACAAAGGGAAAATTCTGCCCGGTGGGGCCCTGCTGTCAATAGGAGTCTCGGTGTTAGGTAGCAGGCGGCTGTCATCATCATTCGCAAAACAAATGGCAGCGGATCCCTTCCACGTTTAAAGCCACACAAAAAAAAAAAAAACAAATATGCACGGGCTGTTTTGGCACTCTACGTGAGCTTATTCGTTATACCACGATATGGGGCAAAATTTAGGAATCCCCTTATCGCTCCACCGGAAATTCCCTCTGCACCCACGAGTCACTAAGCTTTCAAATTATTTATTCAACCTCGGGAACACTAGCCTCTATTCATCTGTAACCCCTACAGTCAACATTAAGTCTTTGGTAATCAAAACCCGACAATATATACCTCCCACAGGATAGGCTGTGGGTTGCTTGAACTAGTATAAATCTAGAGTCCCTGAGTGCAAGCCATTCATATATAACCCGAATTAACTAGTTGGTGACACTGTGACACAAAAGTAGAAAACACATACAAATATATACCTCATGAATGAATTTTGTTCCAACTAAGCCATCAATATTAGAAAGAACACGTATTTTCCAGTATGCCATTGCAAGGATAACTATCGTCCTGCTTAAGTTGAAGAATCGTTGTCCAATAGGAGGTCACCTTAAGAGAGCCAGTTCGGTCAAAAAGTGGCAGAATCTAGCTAAGTATAGGTCTCTCTTGTGACATGTGAGTGTCTAGTTTGGGATTTCTTATTGGGTTTAATTTTCGATGACAGATAATACATATGGGGATCACCAGAGCCCAACTAGAAGCATATAAGATGATGACTTTTATCGTATATGGACTTTAATGCCCTTGGCTCCCTATCCACATTGGCCCCTCACCCTCTAACTTAGGTCCCACCTATCATCCTCTTCCTCCACTTCTCATCTCTTCCCTTGCTAAACTATAGGCACCGCGATCAAGCAGCCTCGGCCATGTGGGAGAGATGGTGAGCTACGGACGCAATGGCCATGCATGCTTGCGGGCGAGCCGGCGACGACACACTAGTCCTGCAGATACCGCATGAACGGGGGCTCGGCCTTGGCAAGGAGAGAAGGGTGCGGTTAATGTGGTCGAACGGGCCGATGGTCATAGCACGCACTTCGTGCAGCACCTCCACAGGCCCGTGCCGGGTACATGATCGGAAGATTGTTCCAGTCCTCTCACTAAGGTACCATAGCATGGGCGTCTGCGACATGACGTCTCAAAGCACCACCATGTTCACTGTAGCCGATGTCTCGAAGCACCGGGTGGGCGACCATGCGAGCTACCGTCGTTGTGGCCATGCGGCCTCATGAGCGAGCTGGCGACCCGCTGCGGCGACCAAGCACCCCAGGGTGAGCATCCGCCATCGCAACTGAACTGGGGACGGGAGCGCCATGACGCCCTGTGCCCGTGCCCATGCTGAAGGATGTGGAGCGAGAGCATGATGCTGCCAAGCTAGAGCTCCTTGGCAGTGAGCCGCTTGTCACTGCTCAGCGCTCCATCCACCCCACAACCTTATGCGTGCAAACCTATTACTAGATTCTCTCGCA
Organism: Themeda triandra; assembly: GCA_018135685.1. NCBI lineage: Eukaryota > Viridiplantae > Streptophyta > Magnoliopsida > Poales > Poaceae > Themeda > Themeda triandra. The sequence goes on along the minus strand of JAENPR010001477.1, from coordinate 112,265 downwards.
CAGACGCCCACCGTAGGACTAAGGCCCCAACATTCCTACGACCATGACGATGGTGGTGGCTCAACGGCTGGCCGACACACACACATGGCTATTTCATCCATGACTCCCTAAACCCTAAACCCTAAACTCTAATCGATGGCTCACCTACACGCATGCTGGGCCACCACTTTTGTAACTCGACATCTCACCGGCATGGCCATGACTCCTCAACAACGATGGTTATTGCTTAGCATGGGAAAGTAGGAGAGGAGGAGGAAGAAGATAACAAGTGGGACCCCTGCTTAAGTAACAGGGAGAGGGGCTGATGTGGATATGGAGCCAAGAGCATTTAAGTCCATACAAGAATATACATCGTCATGCACTCCTTTGGCTAGGCCCAAGTCATTTCCATATGTATTTTGTGGCATCATTGTGGGAAGCGAAAAATTGTAATAGCATCTTTCAAAATAGGTGAATAGTAATGGTGTTTCTTCAAACTCCCAAAATTACGATGGTATGAATCCAGAAAACCCATTGTTATTCCAATTATCCTAGCCATGAACAGGGCTCATTCGAATGCTTGTGCACAAAATGCAATTTTAGCATTCACACTCCAATTTAGGAAACAAATTATTTTGGTTGCTAAAAAAATAAAAAAAATAAGTAGATCTTTTATTCCCCGACTCTAGCGACCTCGCCCCACCGCCGGCCAACGCCTCGTTGCGGGCTCCCTCTTCCCCTTCCCCACCGCCGCCATCTTCTCTAGCTTCGGCGAGCTTCGCCCGTCTCAGCGTGGCTGACCACCCCTACTGCATCTAGCTCTACTAGGCCATATCCATCGACCATCCCCACCGCTTGGCCAGCCTACCTCTCGTAGCCCAACCCCTTCTATACTCGTCGGAGTTGGGGTAGAATAAGGGAGAGCAGGCTAGAACTCAAGCCCGATTAAGGAGAGAGGAAAGAGGAGAGAGAGAAGAGGCATACCTGAAGCCACCATTGCAAGATCTAGAGGATCCGTCGCTGCAACCAGATCTGGCCGATTTGTAGGTGCCGCCATCACCTGTTCCGATAGATCTTCCATTGCCACCGCCGGATCCATGGCCGTGGTGGATGTGGCGGCGGTGCGTGGAGGAGCCGGTGGCCCGTGGGCACGGGCATGCGGAGGAGGCTACTGGTGAGGTGCTCGCCCGAGGGAGAGAGGGATGATCGGAGGGAGAGAAAGGAATAGGATAGCGTGCGCCAGGCAGAGACGGAGCTCAGTAGGGGCCAAACTGGGCTCCGGCCCCTGCTTGCCCGCTGAAAAATTCTTAACCACTAGTATATTCACGAAGCAAGAACCACTGCAAAGCTGTACAAGTTACGTTAAGCAAGCTAAATGCAACAGCAGCAATACGTGTAGGAGTACTAGCTAAACGCAGCAGCAGTAATACGTCTACTACTCGCAGCAGGCAGGCCTTTGCAGCTCTGCTTTTGCATGCAGCAGTCAAATTTACTGTAGCACAACTCAATAATGGCCCCCCCTTCACTTTACACCAAGCTCCGTCGCTGGCGCCAGGTAGGTGGGGGATCTACTAGGCAGCAGGTGGGTGTGCGGGCTAAAGCCGCGTTGCCTGCGCATTATGTAACTTTTTTTGGAAAACTCACGCGTTATGTAATGCGTGGGGTTATTCTATTCCATGGCTTGGATCGATCTATTTTTCTTGTTTTGAGTTTTTGGTAAAACGATATGGCCCATGACAAATTTTGTTGCGGGCTGAAAATATGAAAATGGGAAATTTGTTTCCATCCATCTAAATTATGGTCACACAGTCACGCCCATGCATACATTGCCTGAAGCACAGGGGCACATGACTGTAACTGTACTTTTGTACTAATGCACAGGGATAAGTAGACGAGCATCAAGTATAAACCGATGAAAAGGTTATGGGTTTTTGTAAAGCCATCGCATGGTACTGTGCACACCTAAAAAATAAATCAACCTACGCTACGATTCATACCTCAAGAATGAACCGACAGTAAAATTTTGGATCACCACCGGGTTGACGGACCATGAGGCCATAAGAGCCATGGCCATTTCCACTACCTTATCGTAGGGTCAACTGACTGTGAAAACCTGCTTCACCACCCGATCTAACGGTGGTGCGACCATTTGTCTTGGCACCAGCGGTGCAAATCATTCTACCGCCAGTTTGGCGTACGATACGGTGGTGAAGCCATGCTATCTGTTCGTCGTGGGATTATAAGCCATGTCGGCGGTGAAAACCGTCATCACCACCAGTTAACCAACCAGATGGGGTCCCTCGGGCCATGAGCTGGTAGTGATAGGCATCACCACTTGTTATCTCATAATCGCTGGTGAAGACCACGACACTGATTAATCATTTTGTGGTAGTGATAATTAGCACCTAGCATAGTATTTGTCCCAATGCAGCTTGAACTTAGATACTATATCCTTGAAAATTGAGATGGAAGGGGCTCTCTGTTCATCATTTTGTCGTCTTTATATATGTATACATTAGAACCAATGCTGTCACATTGATGACATTGAAAGGTAATACCTGCAACTACATAGTTCCTTGTAGTGGTTGCCCTACATCACTACCATTTCGAAGGGAGGTTGTAGTATAAAATCCTAGGGCCCATGCAGACCGAATTATATGAAATCGACATGGCTACCAAGTAATGACGCTTTACAACTGTATATATATCATGCATGTTAACGATGCTTTGCAACTATATAATTAAACACGACAAGGATTAATGTTGTACCATGAAAACCCGCATGGCTACATCGCCTCGACTTTGTTTTCCAGAGTCAGTTGTGGTCTCTTAGTGATTGATAACACAATCATTTTTGGATAGTTGGGTTTCCAAATGGCAGTATTTTCAATGCATTTTGGGTGATATAGCCTTCTGTTAGACAAAATAAAAATGATAGCGCCAACCATGGAGGGCAAGAGGCTGAATAATCTGGAACGGTTGTCACTGCAGGTTCAAGTGTTCATTGACGCGGCTGAGGGGAGACACATCATGAACAAAGCAATGCTATATCAACTGGATTTGTCAAGGAATGAAATATACAGATGTCACTTCATTGTGTACAATCTGAAGGGAAAAAGAACCGAAGCTTAACAAAGGCTCCAGCTGTATGTAGAAATGAACATCAAGGGAAAGGGATAAATAAGCTCCTTAGCTACTATTCTTCGAGAACAAATAAGGCAATGCCATCGATGGTGTCAGGGAGCCTAGTGCTGGGTTCCCTGAATGTGTGTGTACTGTTATGCTGAGTTATGCATGTCCATGATTGAGCCATATAGCTTGTCAGATTCACGCACAACCCAACACTTCAGCAAGCTGTCAGACACCTGTTTCCATCGTTCTCTGTCTACCTGATGGATTGTTTCCCCGTTGTTCTGAACACGTCTGATAGCTTCAGTTCTTACCATACTAGACGTTTGGATTTGTGTTTGGATTTGTGTGGTTGCCTTTTCCACACAAAGATGAGCAGTGCCATGTCTAGATTGCAAGGACATTTGTGTTTGGATTTGTGTGGTTGCCTTTTCCACACAAAGATGAGCAGTGCCATGTCTAGATTGCAAGCACATTTGATACATCTTGGATTCAGAGTTCTGGTGGAGGTACTCCAAGGCCCTCACAACAACTTCTTGCCCAAGTCTTGTAGGTCTGCATTCGTGTGTATCTTTGCCTGTTTCTTACCATCAATCACCTCCAGAGCATAGCTGTGAACTATAGGCTCCATGTCCTCAGCAGACTCGTGGGGTATCAATAAAACTCCTTGCTGGCCCTGGTGCCGGAAATGGCTTGGTAAAATGGTTCAATTTCATGCAATAGGGATAGCAGCAATATGTTGGTCCATTTGGAAAATGCGTAATAGTGTTTGCTTTGATGGAAAAAACTACAGAATCCTCTAACAATCATAAGCCACGCTTGTGCGCTTATGAAATTCTAGGCAGGTTTACTGAAGACTGAAGATAAGGAAGCAATGGTACAAGGCGTCGAAGCAATGTATAAGATTGTTGTCCATCTGCTTGCCAGGAAGGCTCTAAGGCATCAAACTCTCAGGATCACTTCGGCTAGAGACAATGAAGACAACGAAGACCCTGCAAATGAAGATCTTGAAGGGCGTTCCAATGATGGAAGCGATATTTGATCTTGGTGTTGCCTGGTGTTTTGTCTGTAGAACTGCTATGGTGATGTTTGGAATCATCGCATATCAGGCTTTGGAGAGTTGTTGTTATGCTATTTGGGCTCAGTTTGTTGGTCATGTTCTAGGCCTTTTCTTTAGCTGCTTTTCTGAAATGTCTCGTGAACTGCTGTATTTCTGTTATTGATGTAATGGAAGTGGGGAACCCCCTTGTTCGAAAAAAAAATCAATAAAACTCCTAGATTTAGAGCAGGCAATTCCGAATTCAGAAATGACATCCTTCATGTGCAGTAGTTAATCTCATACTATTTATGCCATGATCAGGTAGTTGGACATGCCAGTGTGTTGCCGGAGCTAGAAGAAGAGGTAGGTCCCCAACCCCCAAGGCGTTTGGGTTGAAAAATCTATGTTCATTAATTGGTGGCAATACCATTGGATGTCATTTTTCTCCTTAGAGGCATTGCGGTGGAGAACCCCACCACCCACCTCTCACATTTTATTTGTTGTGAATTTTAGGGTTGTGTTTTGGTCACCTCTGCCCTAGTGGTTTTCCCGGAGGGTGTGCTTTCACGGTGGTTGTTGTCTTGCTATCACATCTTTTGTGAGACTGCTTCCATTTTCTTAGTGGCGGTTGGCACTCGGCAAAGGCTCCGTTACCATGGTTCCCGCCTCACGGTAACTTTTCTTTGCCGAGAGCCAAGATAGCACTCATCAAAACCTTTGCCGAGTGCCTGATAAAGGACAGTTGGCAAAGAGATCTTTGCTGCTCAAAGGTATGTCATGAGCCCATTGGCAAGTCCATCACTCGGGAAAGGTTTTGCTGAGTGCAAAAGTGGCTTTGCCGACTGCCTGAGGCACTCGGCAAAGGAGATGTGTCCCCAGTATTGTTTGTGTACCTTGCTTCTGATCGGTTAATATGTGCCCAACAAATAACAAGCATAAGAATAAACATGAATTATTAATCTTCGTGCTAAACAACAATTATCTGGAAATTTGTCAAAACAAACATACGAAATACCCATGATTGCCTTTAATAACTTGCGCCCAACTGAAAACAATCACATTACCAAAACAGAACGCTTTAAATCTCTGCAATATGTTGACAAGAGCAAATACAAGCTGATGGATGGATGAGTGCAACATACAAGATGGCATTTGCATAATCAAAAATATTGAATGCTAAAATCTTGTGAACACGAGATGAAAGCCACACATATATATATATGAGATACACAGTTTTCATGGCTACAAGACTGCCTACAAAAGATAAAACAGAGCAACCTCTCCCCTTTCATTGGTTGCTTCCCTTCTTTTATCCATATTTTAAGCCCAACATTTCAAGATGTTTAAAAAAATGGTTTATGCTGCACTTGAGCAGAACAAGACAGACACAAACTGAAACATAACAACTTAACTTCAATCCGTTACAGATGCAATAATGAAAATAAAACCAGCGGCTTGAGTAAGTACTGCCTAGCTAAACCATGCAAATCATCTACAAGATCTAACAATTAAATCAATCATACAATTCCTTTTCATAAAAAGGAGAGGATACAGTGACACATCACTTTGAAGTTTTAATCAAGCCAGTGTACATGATTTTTGGGCATTAAGTATCAGACAAGAATAAAGTAAAACCAGAATCATGGATCTTCTTGGTCTATAATGATGGACTTGATGAAATTTGTGAAGATGAAACATACTAAAAAATTAATAGGATACTCTTTCCTAACTGAGAACTGGTTCAGAAAATCTCACGCATCAACTCCGCAAGTTCCCCAGAATCATGAGTCAATTTATTTCGTTGAACAACCAGACCCCATTGGTCCTTTCAATCTAACAGTCATAACAAGATCTGAAAACAAAAAACATAATCAATGACATAGCAAAAAAGATCTCGCATTCATATGAAATATTGTAAGTTACAGGACTGAGGTTCAGAAAATGTGAATTTAGATTGGCCACAAAGGTATTAACAAAATATAGATTGTCAAGTGCCTACACATATGTTAAGTTTTGTCATTGTAAACCACTGAACAAGTTAGTACCAACACCATACTTTTTTCGAGAATGTGCCGCTGGCATATATTTCATTAAGCAGAAATATAATAGTACCTACACCATACATTTGCTGAGATTGCATTTTAAAAATTCACAGGTTCAGTTTTCTTTATTGAAGTGACCATCATGCATCTTATCGCAACACAAACTAGAACAATATCTCTAAAGCTGTAATTTCGCAACAGTCTGAATAGATGTTGGCACTTCACAAGTTACAACTGAGAATAATATCTCTGTCACTATAATTTTGCAACTGCCTGAATAGATACTGAGTCATATAAATGTGCACAAAATAAAACTTTTTACCAGGAGTGTAGAAGCTAGTGAAAGGAAAGATGGGGTTGTAACTTGTTCTCTTGCCTATCTTTGTAACCTGGCCAGACTTCAGTTCAACAGTGAAGATGTCATCATTTGCACTGACGAAAATTGAGCCAGCAGCTTGCACGAAGCCAGCCAAAAAAAAACACAGTCGAGGGGTCACCAATCGAGATAGGGATCATCACAGCAAGCTCAATCACCCTGCACTTTGCCCACTCCCCAACGCCATCGCACTCGATTCGCCACAACCACAAGTGCAAGCTATAGCCCTCCAAAGTAGCTGCTCCAAGCTCGCCATCCTGTGCCTCCCAGAAGATCATGTTTGGTTCATCCTGGGGCTGGGGCGGCACGGTCATAACTGATAGGACATCCCCAACCAAGCTGTACTTGAGGATCCTTTCGGCTTCTTCAAAGATGAAGTAGATTGCGTCTCCGGTGAGCAGACTGGGCAGCACAACGTCGACGAAGCGATTAGATTCTAGAGCAACCGAGGTCGACGCCTTCCACAGGCCAGTCTTTGATGAGTAGAGACTAGTCCATGCGACACGATTTCCATCAGCGACTCCGACCCCATCTTCATCACCGTTATATATGCCCACGATAAGCACGAAGAAAGGCCCCACGCTGCATCCGAGGTGGTCGCAGCCGTCCACAGCACAGAGCACCGCAGCCATGAAATCACTTTTGTCAGAGTACGGGTGCACAGGCGGGGAGATGCACTTCTGACTGCCGGTGATAGGATCCCAGACGGTGAACGTCGGTGGTGGCTGGTGCCCAACTTTGAACAGCACGCGGCCGTGGCGGCAGTCAACGATCCGGCAGTAAGTGGTGTGGCTGGCGCCGGCTACGGCGATTTTTGCCTTGGGAAACGGCGACGCCTGTATGGTGGGAACGTACTGGGGAACGGATTCATTGAACTTGCAGAACTGGTCCTGGAAGAAGCCGAGCACGGGAGGCGTCTGGTGGAAGGTGCGGTACCGCTGGAGGAAAGCGCCGTCGGAGAGGAGGCAGCGCCAGGTCCTGGAGACGAGGGATGCGCGAACGAGGCTGGCCGGGTCCCCAGGAGGGAGACGGAGGAGGATCTCGCCGATGACATCGTCCATAAGCTCCGGTGGCGGAGGCGGCGCCATGTCGCCCGCTCCCTGCGCTAGGTTGGGAAGGTTGAGGATGGCTAGTTGGTTGGGATCGTGGGGATTATTCTCGGGCTCTGGCTCTGCTATGGTCGCGTCGTCCTCATAAATCAAGCGTCTAGAGATTTTGCATCCATTTTTTTTTGTTCGGTAATGAGAAATATTTTAAGATACTTTTAATTTTTAATTAACAATTTGTCTTTTTGACTAACTGTCTAACTATAGGCTAATCTATTCATATGAGTTTTGTATTGTAACTAGACAAACTAAAAGCTACTCGTAGTTTATTTTTCAAGACTTCCTCGTTAGGAAATATGACTTTTTTTTCGAAAAGGAGGAAATATGACTTGGACTGATAGCCGGAGGAAGTACCAGATTTGTAGCTTGTGAAATAAGGTTATCGATTATCAAACGACATTTATTTATTGTTTTTTCCATAGTGTTGATGCAGTAAACTTTTGTGGTAATCTTATATTCTGTACTTTTTTTAAAAAAAAATTAAACTTGTAAATAGTTCGTGAATTTCCTCATCACAATTCGAATATCCTTGGCTAGGTACGAAGACATTTACCAATAATATATTTTGTTGCAAGCTAGGATAAATTAGATTATCTCTCATATACGTGTCTACTTATCTTCTTAGTTTGCTATAAAAATTGTAATGATTTCAATGTCAGAAAGGTAACTAAACTTGAGTGAGAACAGTATACCTTATGTGACTACAAAATCTCCCCAGGGTCAATCGGTTGCCATCATCCAAAGATGAAATCAAAATCAGCAATTAAATCTTATTTATTTTGCATGTAAACTATGAAACTGAGATTGCGTGAGATACAGGCCATAGAAGGCAGACACAAATGACTCAAACTAATGGACAAATTTCATAGACCGTTTGTTTTAATTTTGTATCTCTCTCTTTTATGTGACCATACAATCCGAAAGACATTTTTGGAGCCTACCAAGGACCTTCCATACATTAAAATTAAAAAAACAATGTGTTACCAACCTACTAGTGATATATTGATAACTTGTGGATCAAGGTCCTCGAACGTCGGTGGCCACCGGTCGCTCGCCGTCGCCCTCCGGGCACGGTTCATATCACATACCAAGTTCGAGTTGCCTTCTCTTGGCTTCGGGTACAAGAAGGAGCCACGATGGGCCTACCGCAGACTGGGCCATGCAGGGCCGGTAACGAAAGTAAAGACGGCCCACTAAGCTACTCGCTCCCAGGCCGGCCCAAACATCCTGGGGTTTGGCTTCCTGTTCCTTGTCGCCGGTGGATCATCAGCAGCGCGTCGCCTCCTTCGTCGGCTTCAGCAAACGTCGCCGGCAGATCAACAGGTACGGTCTTGACGGTGACACAATGACACTATACCAAAAGTCTTCTCCCACCTTTTTTTTTTTTTAAAAAACTCTGGTTACTAAGAGGTACACACAATTTCATCTTGAACTTACCCCAAGTCCTCAACAAATTCCTTTCTCCAGATATATGATGGTCTCGAGAAAATTGACATGAGATGATTTCTAGTCGACTATAAATCAATGGACCTACTCGTTTCGCTGCATACAAGTGTAAGGCCCCATGCACACCCTAGAGGATTGGGACATTGAATTGGATCTATTTCAAACATAAATTTTATGGATCAACTCTCGAAACCATGCCATTCATACCATGTCAAAAATTTTGGACATGTGGATTTCTCGACATTCAACAAGGTTGAGTCATTTGTTGCCTACCATGTCAGGTCGTTTCTTCCGTTTCACCACCGGATTTGCCGCCACCGCATCAACCGTGGTCGTGCGTGGGGGAGACGGTGGCCCGTGGGAACAAGCGTGCGGAAAAGGCTACCGGTGAGGTGCTCGCCCAAGGGAGAGACGGAGGGTGCGAGGGAGAGAAAGGGAGAGGGCAGTAGGCGGGTGTGCAGGCTCAAGCCGCATTGCCGCGCGCTATGTAAATGCATTGGGGGCATTGGGGGGGGGGGGGGGGGGGGGGCTTGGGTCGATCAGCTTTCCTTGTTTTGAGTTTTGGGTAGAATGATATGGCCCATGTAAATGGTTATTATGGGCTGAAAATCTGAAAAATCATAGCCCAAACTCATGTTGCAGTAGTCAAGGAATATAGTTTCTTTGATGGCTTGGATTAGATTGGTTGGCCCTAGTCAGGTCTCTAGCCACATGCTAGTCAATTGTTTGTTGTTGATGTCAACTGAGTGTTGTGGGGCAATTTGTTTCTATCAATCTACCTTATGGTCACACCCATGCATACATTTCCTGAAGCACAGGGGCACATGACTGTAATAGCCTTCTTGTTAGACAAAATGAAAATGATAGCACCAACCATGGAGGAGAAGGGGCTGAACAATCTGGAGCGGTTGTTGCTGCAGGTTCAAGTGTTCATTGAGGAGGACGAGTGGAGGGCACATCATGAACAAAGCAATGGTATATCAACTGGATTTGTTCAGGAATGAAATATACAGAGGTTACTTAATTGCGTACAGTCTGAAGAGAAAAAGAACTGAAGCTTAACAAAGGCTCCAGCTGTATGCAGAAATGAACATCAATGGAAAGGAATAAACAAGCTCCTTAGCTACTACATCAATGGTCTTGAATAAAGGAAACCTCTCCCCAGCGATTGTTTGTGTGGAGTACTGTTATGCTGAGTTACGTGTTTCCATGATTGAGCCATATAGCTTGTCAGATTCACGCACAACCCAACACTTCAGCTGTTAGATGAGCCCTGAGCATGCTAACAATAGCAAGTAGAGGCGTCTAGCGCCATTTGTGGTTTAGCAATCAAGAGATTGCGGCATGTCCCAGGATGGTTGGGATGGCAACCATTCAATCACGAGCATGCCGGGATTGGTCCTCAGTGACCGTGTAATTCTTTCCATGTAATACTTTATATATAGCAATAGCAATCAATCGAAAATGCTGCCGCTTTGCAGCCCAAATCACTGTGTCCAGTTTGTGTTCGCGTGTGTTTTTCATCCTCCTCATCGGAGTTCTGTCAATTGGCATCGGAGCCTCGTTCCGTCGTCGCCATGGCATCCCGGTCGCCCTCCAAGGTGAAGCCGACTGAGGATGGCGACGGTGAGAAGAAGGTCAAGCCGTCACGTTCGCCACAGCGCCGCCGTGGCCGCTCACACAGCCGCCGCCGCTCCGGCTCACGAGTCGTGGAGCGCGTCATCGAGCGGCCGTCGGCAAACGTCGCGTGGCCAATGTTGACCCGGACTAATTATCCGGAATGGGCCATGGTCATGGAGGTAAACTTCCGACCTTGCGCATCGGGACGCCGTTCACGACGGCATCTCCGACGATCCCGATGAAGATGAGTACCACGAAGATCGGCAGGCGATGGCAGGCCTCCTGCGCTCGGTTCCACCCGAGCTCTGGGGCACTCTCGCCGCCAAGGGCACCGTGAAGGAGGCCTGGGACGCGGTCCGGAATTTGCGGATCGGCGACGAGCGCGCGCGCGACACAAGCGCGCAGCAGCTCCGCCGGGAGTTCGGTGCTCTCGTCTTCAAGGAAGGAGAGACCGTCGGCGACTTCGGCGTCCGCATCACCACGCTCGCCACCAACCTACGCTCCCTCGGCGACAACATCACCGACGCCGAGGTAGTCAAAAAGCTTCTGCAGGTGGTTCCTGAGCGGCTGACACAAGCCGCGGTCTCGCTCGAGATGTTCCTTGATCTAAACAAGGTGACGATCGACGAGGTCATCGGCCGGCTGCGCGTGTTCGAGGAACGAGCGAAGCCCAAGGAGGTCACAGACGCCATGGGCCGCCTGATGCTGTGCGAGGAAGACTGGGAGGCACGTCGCAAGGCGCGTCGCGAGCAGGAGAGCTCCGGCGGCAGTGGCGGCTCCAGCAACCACGGCAAGCGCGGCGGGCGCGGCCGTGGGCGTGGCGCGGGCAACTCCACGTCGCGTGACGGGCAGTCCGGAGGATCCGGGAACGCCACGGGCGGGCGTCCACCTCCTGGCGATCGGTGCAAGACCTGCGGCAAGAAAGGTCATTGGACCAAAGATTGTCGTGGGAAGAAGAAGCAAGGCGCGGCTCACGTCGCGCAAGCTGAGGAGGACGAGGAACGGGCCCTCATGTACATCGCCGCGGACGACGAGGTAACTGCGCCATGTGCGCCGCACTGCCCCCACAGCAAGCCGTCCGCTGTCGTTGAACCGCAGGCACGGGTGCACATCGACGAGCCAAAGGTGCTGCTCCACCTTGAACAGGAGGAGAAGGACACCGTGGTGCCTCGCCGCTGGGTCCTCGACACCGGGGCGACAAACCACATGACGGGGTCGCGTTCTGTCTTCGCCGAGCTGAACACCAGCGTCACCGGCACGGTGAAGTTCGGCGACGGCTCGGTGGTCAACATCGAGGGCAAGGGCACCGTCCTGTTCGCCTGCAAGAACGGTGAACACCGTCGTCTCGACGGCGTCTACTACATACCAAGGCTCACCACCAACATAGTGAGTCTTGGGCAAATGGACGAGGACGGCTTCAAGATCGACATCGAGGGCGGCATACTGCGCATCTACGATCTGCAGCGCCTGCTGCTCGCCAAGGTGCACCGCTCGCCCGGGTGGCTCTACTACCTCGACATGTCCATCGCCGCGCCCGTGTGTCTGACTGCCCGTGTCGGTGACGTTGCCTGGCGCTGGCATGAAAGGTATGGCCACCTGAACTTCCAGTCCTTGCGGAGGCTGGGACGTGCAGAGATGGTGAAGGGGTTGCCGATGATCGACCGTGTCGATCAAGTCTGTGAAGACTGTGTGCTGGCGAAGCAGAAGCGGACCCCCTTCCCACAGGCCAGCAAGTTTCAAGCTCAGGAGGAGCTTGAGCTGGTCCATGGAGACTTGTGCGGGCCAATCTCTCCACCGACGCCGGCTGGGAACCTCTACTTCCTGCTACTCGTCGACGACATGAGCCGATTCATGTGGCTCACGCTACTTCGCTCCAAGGCGGACGCACCAGCAGCGATCATGAACTTCCAGGCGCGCGTCGAGCGTGAAACCGGGAAGAAGCTCAAGGTGCTCCGCACCGATAATGGGGGTGAGTTCACGTCGGTGCAATTTGGGGAGTATTGTGCGGTGAAGGTATCCAGCGGCACCATTCGGCGCCGTATACACCGCAACAAAACGGCGTCGTTGAGCGCCGGAACCAAATGATCGTGAGCACGGCAAGGAGCATCCTGCGTGCGCGAGGCATGCCAGGTACTTCGGGTGAAGCCGTGCACACCGCCGTCTTCCTGCTGAACAGGGCGCCAACCAGCGCGCTCGACGGGATGACGCCGTATCGGGCTTGGTACGGCAAGAAGCCGCCGGTGCACTTCCTCAAAGTGTTCGGCTGCGTCGCCTACATCAAGCGACTCCGGCCACACCTCAGCAAGCTCGACGACCGCGGCCGAGAAGGTCGTCTTCATCGGCTACGAGAGTGGCACGAAAGCGTTCCGCTTCTACGACCCCACCACGGAGCGCGTGCACGTCTCCCCGTGACGCCGTGTTCGACGAGAACGCTCGGTGGGGCCCAGGGCAGCGCTGCGTCGGCCATCGACGTGATGCCGTTCACCATCGAGGAGGAGTATGATCTCCGGCGCGCCCCGGCTCCGGCCTCGACACGCTACTCCAGCCTCGGAACCAGATGCTGCTTCATCGCCCGTTCCATCCTCGACGTCGCGCGCTCCGGCATCGCACCAGCTGCTGCGGCGCCACCTCGCCGGTGGCAGCCACGCCGAACGCCATCATGGGCAAGCAGCTCGAGTTCGCGACGCCACTCCATGATGATCCTAACCTCGACGCCGACGACGACGAGGACCCGGAGCATCGGTACGGCACGCTCGACAACATACTTGGCACGAACACCGTGCCCGGCGGATGGAGCGCGACACCGAGGAAGGCGAGCTGCACGCCGTCGGCGTGGAGGAGCCAAAAGGCTTGAAGGAAGCCGACGGCGACCCAAATTGGGTTGCTGCGATGGAGGAGGAGCTGAAGTCGATCACCGACAACAAGACGTGGTCAATGGTCGAGCTCCGCGCGGACATCAAGCCATTGGCCTGAAATGGGTGTACAAGGTGAAGCGCGACGAGAATGGCAACATCGTCAAGTACAAGGCGCGTCTCGTCGCTAAAGGCTGCGTCCGGCGCCCGGGTCGACTTTGAAGAGGTCTTCGCCCGGTGGCTCGACGGAGTCCGTGCGCCGCTCCCCGGCCATAGCGGCTCACCATGGCTGGGGTGTTCACCACATGGACGTAAAGTCCGCGTTCTTGAACGGCGACCTGCAAGAAGAGGTATACGTGCAGCAACCCCCGGCTTCATCGATGACGGGCACAAGCACAAGGTCCTCCGGCTGCACAAAGCCCTCTATGGGCTCCGTCAAGCACCGCGAGCATGGAACCGTGAAGCTTGATGCTTCACCGCCGGCGCTCGGTTTTCGTCGCTGCATCGATGAACACGGGATGTACACCCGTGGGGAAGGACGATCGCGGCTGATTCTAGGCGTCTACGTCGACGACCTGATAATCACCGGAGGTGATGCAGCTGCCGTGGCAAAGTTCAAGGAACGAGATGAAGAGCACGTTCCGCATGAGTGATCTCGGGCTCCCGTCTTACTATCTCGGGCTGGAGGTAACACGGGGAGCTCGGGGCATCACGCTCCGCCGACCGCCTACGCCACCAAGATTCTTGAGAAGGCCGGGCTGGCGGGGTGCAACCCAAGTGCGACGCCCATGGAGGCAAAGCTGAAGCTGCGAAGGAAGGGTCGACGCCGAGCGTGGACGCCACCGAGTATCGCAGCCTGATCGGCAGCCCGAGGTACTTGTGCAACTCTAGGCCGGACTTGGCATACTCGGTGGGCTACCTCGGCGGGTTCATGGAAGCACATCGCCAAGAGCATCTTGCTGCAATCAAGCGGGTGCTCCGCTATGTCGCGGGGACTGTGCACCGGGGCTTGCACTATCATCCCGGAGGAAAGAAGACGATGCCGCCGCGCCTCCGGGCTACTCCGATGGTGACTTGGCAGGTGATGTCAACGATCGGAAGAGCACCGGTGGCCTCATCTTCTTCCTCGCCGGCGGTCCGATTGCATGGCAGTCGGCGAAGCAAAGAGTGGTGGCGCTGTCTTCCCGTGAAGCCGAATACATCGCTGCTACTGGAGCAGCATGTGAGGGTGTGTGGCTGGCGCGATTGCTAGCCGAGCTCACTGGTGGAGCGATCGTCGCGCCCAAACTCGAGTGGACAACAAGTCCGCCATTGCACTTATGAAGAACCCTGTGCACCATGACCGGAGTAAGCACATAGATGTGAAATTCCACTTCATCCGGGAGTGTTGCGACAGGAAGCTGATCGACGTGGAGTTTGTTGGCACTGAACTGCAGCTGAGCGACATTCTGACGAAGGCACTCGGTCGCAGTCGGTTTCAGGATCTTCGCGATGGGATCGGCCTGAAGAATTTAGTGTGATGCTCTAGGACTCAGGAGGAGATTGTTAGATGAGCCCTGAGCATGCTAACAATAGCAAGTAGAGGCGTCTAGCGCCATTTGTGGTTTAGCAATCAAGAGATTGCGGCATGTCCCAGGATGGTTGGGATGGCAACCATTCAATCACGAGCATGCCGGGATTGGTCCTCAGTGACCGTGTAATTCTTTCCATGTAATACTTTATATATAGCAATAGCAATCAATCGAAAATGCTGCCGCTTTGCAGCCCAAATCACTGTGTCCAGTTTGTGTTCGCGTGTGTTTTTCATCCTCCTCATCGGAGTTCTGTCATCAGCAAGCTGTCAGAGAGCTGTTTCCATCGTTCTCTGTCTTCCTGAAGGGTTGTTTCCGTTTTGTTCTGAGCACATCTGGTAGCTTCACTTCTTACCATACCAGACGTTTGGATTTGTGTGGTTGCCTTTTCCACACAAAGATGAGCAGTGCCATGTCTTGATTTCACAGACATTTGATACATCTTGGATTCAGAGTTCTGGTGGAGGTACTCCAAGGCCCTCGGCAACAACTTCTCGCCTAAGTCTCGTAGGTCTGCATTCGTGTGTATCTGTGCCTGTTTCTTACCATCAATCTCCTCCAGAGCAAAGCTCTGAACTGTAGGCTCCATTTCCTCAGTAGACTCATGGGGTATCAATAAAACTCCTAGATTAAGAGTAGGCAATTCTGAATACGGAGAATGACATCCTTCATGTACAGCAGTTAATCTCATACCGTCTATGCCATGATCAGGTAGTTGGACATGCCACTTGAGATACATGTTAATTACCTCCTCTGGAAATAAACTCGACAGCAGCTTTGACGATGACGCCATTGTGTTGTTGGTGCTAGAAGAAGAGGTAGGCTGATGCCTGTGCTCACAGCAACAGACTGGATTCGGACGGTGCCACTGTGTCATAGTGTTGTGTACATTGACCCAAAACTCACTTTGGCCGTAAGGCGAATCCCAGAAAAAATCCTGGGTAGGCAGCTGAATGAGCCCTCTCCTGATAACTTCTGCTGCAAACCTGAAGTGAGGTGCAACTGCCAGCACACACTTCATTATGACACCAAATATGTCAGTGCTTTCAGCGAGGCGTAGCATACATGATATGTAGAAACCCTTTTCAGGGTCACTGAAATCTTGGCATGAAAACCCCATCATCGCCTCTACACCACGATCTTCATAGCTCATGGGCCGTAAGTTCAATTGGTAAAACTTGTCTTCCTGAGATGCATGATACCTTACAGATTTCCCTGTAAGAAGGTGTCTGATGAGTGGGTTGAAGAACGTGTACCTCCGCAGCGATCCACCAAACTGGATGGTCTTTAAAAATTCATTTGCACCATATGCAAACCTCTCAAATTTTTGTACATTTGCAAAGCTACTGCTTGACTTGTCCTTACCATTACTGGTTCCAGTAAAAGATGATATTATTGACTTAGTAGCATGAGCAATCCGTTTGGGAAATGAAGACTGGCTCACCTCCTCCCTCATCTGCTCCTCTTCAATGGCTTGCAGCTTGCATCTTAGGTAAGTGTTCTCACACTCCTGAGCAGCGCGCTTGAGCCTCCTCTGCCACTGTAGCAATTGCCTGTCTGTGATCTGCCATCTTTTAGACAATTGGAGTGCTGCCTCCATCTTGATGTGTGCCAGCTCCAGTCTTTCTATGTTTTCTTTTTCCTCAGACTTCTCTTCATCGTTGTCACTAAGACTTGACATGATTCTTCTCTTCACTTTTTCCCCGACGGTGGTAGAACTCACAAAGTTATATGTGTGCCATCTCTGTTTTGGTTCCTCAATAATCTACAGAAAACTGCATAGGGAAAACGGAAGAGAGATTAACGTGCATGAATTGAAGAGAGAGTGTATATATAGCTAGAAATAAAGATAGACGAAGTACCCTGTCGGTGTGGCTGCCAAAACGATGCAGCTGAAGATATAACTGGATCTTGCTCATTAGCAATTATATAGGTAGCTTTACTTATAACTTGATGTCATGAAATTAAAGAGGCTGCTTACGACCAGGGGAAGCAGATGAGACCCAGTGGAATTTATTGAGGATACAGCTTGGAAATGGGTTCTCAATGACAACAGAGTCAGAGACCGTCTTTCCTGGCCAGGATTTTGTGGTCTTGTTCTCTTTTCTATGAACTTGCCTGTTTAATCAAGCTCCAACACGAAAGTGGAATGAACTTTGACTAATCAATTATGTAATAATAACTAGTAAAGAAGGGTCTGACTTATTGGGCTCAGTCGGCTAGTTATTCAGACTTGACAGTAACTATTTGTTGACCAACAGATGAAGGAACGGCACTTGCCATCAATACTCAATAGCAACTGGAAGAAAGGGAGGATGGAAAATATACCTGTACTTGTGAATAATTATTAGCACAAGTAGGCAACTAGCATTTTGAGTTGACTATGGTGCTAAATACCATCCAAGCATTCGCACCCATGGATAATCTCTATCCCACCAGCTTGTTATTTTCATGCACAAAAAGCCTCATGCATAACTAATGATGTTTTAATCTGTGGCTGCTATAGAGGGCATAGTGATGGATTTCCATGGTGTCCTTTGCCGTCGGCGGCGGTAAGTTGTCTTGATGTCAACATCTGCGGCTGCCCAGTTCCTCTAGTCAGACCGCTACCAGGATCATCTCAGAGAGTACAAGATCGGCAAGGGGGGATGGACGATTGGTCAAGGCTGGCATGCTCTCCTCACGTGGGCCGGTGTGTTGTGAACTCAACGGTGGTGGCGCCGGTGGCGGGCAACCCAAAGCTCTCTGGAAACTTTTAGCTAGAACAAGGATTTTTCGATTTATTAGAAAAAAAACTTGGACTGCGGGATGATAGCATGCAGTCTTGGTTTCCTAAGGAATGCAAATCTGATACAATCTTGAATCAATGGGCTTTGCCGTGCTATTACCCTCAACCAACAATGGCATGCTATACCGGACCCTTAAATTAAAACCAACAATGGCTGTGCTGTTCTGGAAGGACCGTTGGTTGGATGGCCGAAGTCTGGAGCACATTGCACCCACTGTCTTTGCTGCTGTCAGGCCAAGGAAGAGGTTTGCCTTGGTCGCCGACGCGCTGCCGGACGATTCCTGGGTGGATCACCTGCGGGGTGCGCCAACCATGCAGATGGTCATCGAGGTGGCCAGGATCTGTGACCTGTTAGAGCCGGTGCAGCTTTCTGATATTCTGGACACGTTTAGTTGGTCGTTGTCTCCGGATGGGAATTACCCGGCGGCCTCGGCTTATGGCGCTATGTTCCTTGGCTCTACGATCCCGTTGGGGGCCAAACATATTTGGAGGACGGCTGCCCCGCCGAGGGTTCGGTTCTTCCTGTGGCTCGTGATGCATGGCCGTTGCTGGACGGCAGACAGGCGATTCAGGCATGGCCTTCAGACTGACAACGTCTGTGTGTTGTGTGACCAGGGGATCGAAACGATGGATCACAAGGGAGGTGTGGCATTTACTCCTGCTCAGGTTCCACCTATTCGGGCTTCAGTTTGAGCAGGACGAGTCCGCCTTCTCCTGGTGGCTGCGATGCAGGAAGGTGGTTCCCCGCGCTCGGCGGAAGGGCTTCGACGCGCTCTTCGCCCTTGCTTGTTGGAGGATCTGGAAGGAGCGGAACGCGAGGACCTTTGATAGGATCAGTTCGGCGGGCATGGCGGCCGGTGGCCTCGATAGTTGAGGAGGCGGAGTTGTGGTTTGCAGCGGGCAATAGGCAGCTTGGAGCTCGTTAGCGCTTTGATCGGCCTGTGCTTGGTTTGGCTCGGGCGGCCGGCCTGTTCCTCTTTCGGCCTTCGGCCTCTTTCACGTTTGCCTTTGCTTTACTTTTTTCTTTTTCAGTTCTTCTTCTTTCCTTGTGGTTTTGTGGTAACTGTGGTTACCGCGTGTAATGTTGGGGTTGGGCTCTTCTCTGCTTAATGAAAAACGCGTCCAGGTTGGGCGTGATCGCAAAAAAGTTTTGATATAGGTGAAACTTGTCTTGTAACTTTTGACTATGTTTATTAAAAATATATTACACTACTACAAAGATGATTTTAGGAGAGACAATCCTTTTGTTTACGGAGATAGTTATACAGTGCATTTGTCTACAAAATCTACAACTTTAAAGTTCACAAATCTTATATTTGAAATTTTTTAGGATCCAGAATATTCATTTTCAATTTCTCAATTTTTGGGATTTTTAACAAAACTTAATATAGAAGGTAACAAAACTTAATTTTTTAGGATCCAGAATATTCATTTTCATTTTCTCAATTTCTCAAATGGAGACTATACCAGAACTTTAGTGGCCAAAAAGGTAACAAAACTTTACAATTCAATTTTTTTCAATCGGAATTGTTTAGGCACTAAATGTTCATAAAAAGTTAATATAGAAGGACGGCAACGTATGCTATGGAAACCAGATTCCCGTGGAAACTATGGAAACTCGCACGTGGATCGTTGGATCTAAATCCGATGGATATGGCTAATCTCTCTTTTTTTGCAAAATAAACCTGGTGACGGATGAGTGGACCGTTGGATCTAAATCTAGGGTTTATTTTGTAAAAAAGAGAGATTAGCCATATCCATCGGATTTAGATCCAACGATCCACGTGCGAGTTTCCATAGTTTCCACGGGAACCTGGTTTCCACTAGAAGGACGACAACGTATTCCTAGCATATATGAGTATGTAGTATAGTAGAAAATTTACATGGAAGGCAAGAGCTCACAGGTTCAAATTATTCCATTTATTGATGTGGTCCATCCCATCGTCTTTGCAAATGTCCCATTACAGAAACAATTTGACAGAAAGTTAAGCCATTCACATCTAAAAATAAAAAAGCACCCACATTTGGAAGTCACTTTTGTAATAGTGTCAATATGCTGTTTGTCAAAACAACACTATAGAATGTATTCCATATGGTGTATCTAGGCTAAAACGATTATACAATTCAAAAGCGAGGAGGTACCTTTCCCTAGAGGAACAACTGCTCCACAAAAGTTTCATGTCACATCTTTCCTCGAAAAAAAAAAAGTTTCATGTCACATCAGGGCGAGATTGATGTCGAGTTATGTTTTGCCCGGTTTCATTAGGTAAAACTGGGTGAGACAAATAGACTTGAATTTCAAAATCTGAGAACATATAAATATGGATACAAATAGCACATGGCAAAGATAACATGTGAGACCTGCTACAAGGCTATAGAAAGTGTCTAGGGCTCATTTTACATAGAAGCAAATACAATAGGTTACTTGGGCCAAGGACCTGCTTATGGGCAAAATACAGAGAGCTATATATACGTAAAAATACTATATTACACCTTACTATATTATTCTACGAGACCATCTTACAAGTATCACGCAGCAAACTACATATTTATCACGTTCCACCATAGAGATCGTGGTTTGACAGAATTAGAAGGATGTGATGTCTGGATACCATGTTGTGCTAGACACCTGCCTGGATCCATTCATTTCTACACCTATTGATTGCATTTCTAAGCCAGTGTCCTTGTGGTCATGATTGCACGTTGTAGCTTGTCAGATGCACGAACAACCCACAACTTCAGCAGGTCGTCAGACACAAGCTTCCAGCGCTCTATTTCTTGCCGCGTAGTTGCCATTTTGTTCTCAGCATGTGTAATGGCTTCACGTTGAACCATAATAGCTGACGGAGTTTTTACGCTTGACTTCTCCAAGCAAATGTGAGCACTACCATGTCTAGACTTCAAAGACATTTGGTATGTCTCGGACTCAGAATTCTGTTGGAGGTACTCTATGGCCTTTGGCAGTAATTCCTCACCCAACTCCTGTAGGTGTGCATTGGTGTGTATCACTCCTTGTTTATTTCCATCAATCACCTCTAAAGCATAGCTCTCAGCTGCAGGCTGTTTGTCCTCCAGAGATTCATGGGGTATGACTAAAACTCCTAGCTTAATAGTCGGAATATCTGAACTCTGAGAACTACTTTGTCCATGTACAAGAGCTGAGCTCTTATTGCTTATGCCCTGATCAGGCAATGGTATGTGCCACCTCAAAAGCATGTTGATAACCTCCTCTGGAAATATACTGGACAACTGCCATGGATTGGCCACTGTGTTGCTGGTGCTAGAGGAAGAGATCTGATGATGCCCATGTTCATTAAAATTGCAACAGAGTGGATTTGGACGGTGCCATTCTGTTAGACAGTTGTGGACTTTGGCCCAAACCTCACTTTGGCCATAAGGAGAATCCCAGGTAAAATCCTGTGTAGGCAGTTGAATGAGCCCTCTTGAAAGTCCTTCAGCAACAAACTTGAAGTGAGGTGCGACTGGTTGGATACACTTGATTATGACATCAAATATGTCCGTGCTTTCAGAGAGACGCAGCATGCATGCTACATAGAAACCCTTTGTAGCATCCTGGAAATCTTGGCAAGCAAAACCCAGCAATGCCTCTACACCACGCTCTACAGAGCTAAAAGGTTGTATGTTCAGATAGTAAAGCTTGTTGTCCTGAATTGCTTGATACTTTACAGATTTTCCTGTAAGAAGGTGTCTGATCAGTGGGTTGAAGAACGTGTATCTTCGTGGAGTTCCACCAAACTCAACGGTCTTCAAAAATTCATTTGCACCATTAGCATACCTCTCAAATCTTCGAACATGAGCAGAGCTGCTGCTTGACTCATCATTAGATCCAATGAAAGATGACATTAGTGACTTGGTAGCATGGGCAATCCGTTTGGGAAATGATGATTGCCTCATTCTCTGCCTTGTCTCGTCCTCTTCTAGGGCACGCTGCTTGCATTTTTGCAGGGTATCATCACATTCCTGAGCAGCACGCTTAAGCTTGCTCCGCCATCGTAGCAGTGGCACCTCGGTGATCTGCCATCTGTTCGATACTTGGAGCACAGCCTCCATCTTGATGTGTGCCATCTCCAACCTTTCTATGTTTTCCTTTTGCTTGGACTTCTCTTCATCCTTGCCAGTAATGCTTGACATGATTCTATTCACTGTCTCTCCAACAATGGCAGAACTCACCATCTCTGCCATGATTGATCAATCTTTAATCTACAGAATTCTGCACAGGGAAGATGACATATCTTAACATGTATGAAATAAAAGGGGATGAGCGATGTGTGCGTATAAAGAGTACTGAAGTACATACTAGTTTCTTTGTGTTGCTCAAGAAAAAGGCATGTGAAGAATCAGTTGGAGTGCAGTATGATTCTAATCAGAAATGAAATAGATCTTGATTTATAGAGATGTCTTGCAATTAAGATGAGGCTTGACAATTCAATGGAAGTAGGATAGCACGGAAGTCTGCCAGATTTCATTGACAAAATTAGTGGTAGAGGCCCCTGCTTCTAAAGATTTCTGAAGAAATAGGTTATTTTACACACCAGAAAATGTTAGAGAAAATATATTTTTTTCTTAAAATTAGTAATATATGTTTGTCATCAAGCACTGCCACAGTCCACGCATCGAAAAAAAAATCAAACTCTGCCACCTAATGGAAAGTTGACTTTACTGGTCTGTGATCTGACAAGTACTAGTAGTAAACAAAGACATGAGCTCCATCAGTTCAGCACCATTTGAATATTTGACATTGGTGTATTTTTTATTAAGACATGAAAGCTATGACAATATTCTATTAGATGATTGAAGTGCAACCCTGACAGATATCCACAAAGCTACAGCATTTGCACTTAATAAGTTTACATGGGCTCCATCAGTTCAGTCCTCTGGTACTGATTGCTGTGGATGACAAGTACTAGAATTAAACAAAGCCCTGACAGATTGGCACAATCAGTTCAGCTCCCGAATATTTTGACATCCTGGAGAGGATTTTCATTGAGATATGAAGTGTATAGGATGATAAGTCATTAAGACGAGGCTTGACAATTCAATGGAAAATGAGGATAGCACGGCGGTGTGATAGATTGCATTGACAAAATTAGTGGCGGAGAGGCCCCTGTTTCTTCAGAATTATTGAGAAAAGAGCTTATCTATTCAAGAAAAAAATAATTAGAACATAATTTCTGTTAGAATTACTAATCTATTTGTTCATCAATGAAGCCCCACCACAAAATGGAAAGTTGACTCCACTATTCACTAGTATGCAAGGACTAGACTTATTGGCTCAATCAGTTCAGCTCCCTTGGAAAATTTGACATTATGTAGACTATCAGATATGTACCATCCTTCCATTATTGCTGAGAGCTACTGCAGCTGACTATCATACGAACCAAAATGCAATGCTGACAGATAGGTACCAACCATCCTTCAATTATCAAAGCCAAAGAAATCCCTTGTATTCAGTTACTGTAGTACTCTTGCTGTCTGCTACCACCAATTCTATTGCTTACTGTATCATCTACTAGTACTCTTGCACAACTAATTCTATCAGTGATAACTACACTTTAGAGTTCGTTCAAAACTAATTAAATGTAAAAGAGACACGACACCTAAAGGAGCTGAAATGTAGGGGGGAGGGAGAGAGGAATCAACTAACCAAATGCCGACATGTTGGTCGCAGGCTATGCACTTCCATGTGGTCGCCTTTAATTTGGCGGCGGCGAGACGTTTTGATGTCGATGGATACGGCTGGAGCAGCGACTGCGACCAAGCTCCCTGCGGCGAGGTCAAACGCGGCGGCATGCCGCCCTAGTACAACACAGGACGGCACGGCGTGACGTGAACGCGAGAGGAGGATCGAGGAGGCGGCCGCGGTGGTCTGAGGGTAGCCGGAAAGGTTTGCGACACACGATTGGGCCTTTCTCTTCTCTAAAACGACCATGGAGGCCCATATGAGAAGACTGACGTAACAGGTCAAGGCCCAATAATGAAGTCCAAATAAAAAGGCCCGGTGACTCTTGCTGCAGTTAAGCCCCAGCTGTGGTGCCCAATGTTTATGTTGCCACCTAGCAGATTTTACACTACTAGCAGGTAATACGTTGATTGAAACAAAATAAATGTATGCGTTCATGATCCAGGGAAGGAACAAATGTAGGAAGGAAACCTCCAGCTAACCGGAACATTGATGGCTCTGAATGGAATGTTTTCGTGTATGAGGGAGAAGAGAAATCTTCTGTTGGTCATGTGTGTCTACAGCATAAAAAATGTCAGTTGGCAGGGCTGTACGAAAGATTAGAGAAAAAAAAATTCAGCACCTAGAACTGCGCAAGTACATTAAAAAGTGGCAGCTTAAGTGAATCACGGTTCACATGTATTATAGGCCCAATATGAATTCCTGCAAAGGAAATCTTGATATTAGTAACCTTAAAATCTATATATACACTGGGAATTGTATAGCACACAAAGAAAATATAGATGTGCAAGAAAAAGTAGTTGCGGGTGTAAAAGTTTTTGCAGCAGGTTAAGGGCTAACTTTTTGCTGCCATGTAGTCATTGGATCGATCGTCCTGTTGCCTTGTAGACACCAATATTTGATTGCTTTCAAGTAATCAATCTAAGCTTAATAATACGATGACAGCTGTAAGTAGCAGACAACAACTGTTTGCAATATTCTGTGGTTTTTGGATGGAGTACTATAAGATGATGGTTTTCTTCAAATCTAGTACCTGAAGTTGCATTGTATTAGGGAATGTATGTCCTGTAAGAATATGCATCTAACGGTAGGGAGGTAGACATATGGACTGTATTATTTTCGCCTCGGCCATGAGGATGTTTTCACCTAGTGCGGGCAATGAACCAAATGGATAACTGTTTTGGGCTTGTTGAGAAAATAACTGCCGACGGAAATTTACCTGCAACATCTGGCGGAGGTTCGTATTTCGTTGTTTCCTGCACACTGTATAGCAATGAACATAAATAATTCAGGATGAATAAGGAAGCAGGAGAAGCACATTTTGGGGCAAAATTTCCGCTGCACACTTTGCCGTTGTTGAAGCACATTTGGGCAAAATCTCTTATGCATACCTTGCCAGCGTGGAACATGCAGACATGGCCTCGAAGATCGTCGGATCGATGTTGTATAGGAGGTAGTAAAATGTACTTAATTGTCATGTGCACATGGTATGGAGGAAAAGGAGAAAAGTAAAAGAGGACGACACCTGTTGCCGAGAGATGAACACGAAGGCCTGCACGTGCAATGGAGGAGGGCCGTGGGCAAGGGAGAGCTGCTGCGCAACGGGAGCTCCTGCGGAGGTTGAAGGGAGATGGAGGTGGCCGAAGCAGCGTCGGTTGGCTGCGATGGGCGGATCCGGTGCGCTGGAGCGTCCGGGACTGTGGTGTCTGGGTCAGAGCGGCCGCGGGGCGAGGCGAGGCGAGGCGATGCGATGGCGCGTGCGGCGATGCGACGCGACCGAGGCGGCGGTGTTGCGGTAGGGCTGCGAGGTGGCGCGACAGGAGGATGACGGGGTTGCAGGCGGTGGCGGCGGCGCGTAGCAGCTCCGGAGGGCGGAGAGGTAGTAGCGATGTGCTGCGGCGCTGAGCAGGGGGGCTGCAGAAGCAGAAGGTAGGAGAAGGAAGGTTGTGGAGAGGCATCGAAGGGTGGGGAACAATTGGGCAACCGATTGGACGGCCAGGAATGGTTACTGTTCTGGCAACAGTGAAATGAGTCATGGTTCGGAGTTTCGGGCGTCTATGACTTAGCATAGTATTACGCTGTTGACTATTCCGAATTTGTATTAATTACCCTTTTCCATTGGATGGAGTAGCACACTATTACCATGTGAATACTCCAGTAATTTGTCTGCAGCATCTCATGATATATTCACTCAATCACAAAAAGAATGTCACTTTACGTTTTTGATCCTTCACATTTGTTTATCCGTCTTATTCAAAAAGGTTTACAAATATTAATTATTTTGTTATGACTTATTTATCATTAGCGAAACTTTTTCACTGCTTTATTTATTTTTTATTATACTTAAAAATTTTATAGTCTTGTGAACAGGGTAGGTAGTACCTTAAATTCATTGTATGCCCATGCTACAGTCACGTGGACAGGCTTATTGTATCTTGCAAGGCTTATTGTACCTTGCAAGGAGTAGTCTTTCAACATGGTAGGTAGTACCTTAAATTCATCTTATAACCATCCTACAGTCATGTGGACAGGCTTATTGTACCTTGCATTTATTTTGTATTCAAGATGCACCCCCCAACTGCACAAAGACAAACTTTGAATCATGTTTTTTGCAGTTGGAGGCAGACTTTGACAAATTTTTGCGATCGTGCTCGCCGAAAGTTGCTTTGATGCATCGTGTTATAGTTCGCCGGTAGATTGCAAGATCACAAATCAGCCAAGTTTTATCGCGATGCAGTATGCAACGTCCGTCGCCATGCAGCATGTAAGGAGGGAGGTGCGGGAGCTAGAGCGAGCGTGGCGCCGGCACAGGCCATCATCGGAAGGGCGGCGATGGGAAGCCGGCGGCTAGGAACACCTTGGTGATTCCATAAGCGGGTTTGTGTGGCTCCCATCGGGGAGGCTGTAGAAGGTAGAGACGTCAACGGTGGGAGCGATGAGGTCATGGATCCGACGGTGCACGTTGGTTACTGTACTTGTAACAGTGCATGAACATGGATTTGTGAGAGGGGCTGTTGCCACCGGTTATATATGTATGGTTTAGATATGTATAGATTTCCAGCACTGAGCCACTGACAACGCTGCTGATTGTTTCTGCTTAACCGTCAGTACCTATTTCTTGCATCTGATTGGCATCTCCATTGTGCTCTAGTTAAACTTGCCAAATACATGATGCCTTGTTTTCTTTATTCTAGTTAAACTTGCCCAATGAAAGTTGTTTCATCACGGACGGCATCAGATGCCAAAGCACTGAAGAAGAGGGATCCACCGATGTGAGCACCCTTTTGCTGTATCTGAATCAAACTCTGCCAAACGCCTCCTTTTCTCTACTGGTGAGACACATGGATAGAAAGAACTGTGGCAAGTGTTCCACAATTTAAACAACATCACTGCTGATCACGGACTGGGTACGGCACTAGGTTTGCGTGGGCGCTTGGGTGGGCCGGTGGTGGTGCTGAGTTGCTCTACGAAAAAGACCATAATGCCTTTAAATAAATTAATTAACGAAAATAACTATTTTGTGGAAGCATTGGATGATGTCTGAAAGCATCTAGATGCTTTTTCAACCCGTCCCGCGGTGAAAATGGCGATGACTTTGAAACGTTTTTTTTGAAAATCATTAGTTATTATGTAGTTAGGCGATTAAAATAAGGTATACCACCAGCCAAATATTGACAAATAGGACATATATGTGGTGGACATTTGTGAGTCTGGTGTCTCCTTCGAGATCTTCCATGTACCTAATGCACTGGATTATTTGGCAACCTTGTGGTCTAATATAGCACAAACAAATAATTTAATTAAATAAGGGCGTATGTATGAACAATAAACCACAAAAACATCCATCCCTGGTTGCTGTTATTTCGTTTTGCTGATCCGGCTCTCAACATCAAGCATGTGTCGGTTGCTAGAAGCTTGGTCGTTTGAACTGTATTGCGAGTGTTTGTTGTTCGTTACAAACAGCGTAGGGGTTGTTCCCAGAAGTTTATTCTATACTGTCCTTTTGCTTTGCTTCTTTTAAAACTCCAACAATGTATTTCGGTTTGAGATATAATGAAAATGGGTCAATGGTCCTCGTATCATAAAAAAAAAGAGCAATAAAACACTTAAATAGCCCTAAGCGAGCACCAAGAGTTAGAATGCATTTTTAGAAAAAGTTTGGTATTAGTTTCGTATTTTTATGATTTAAAATATGTTAGTAATGATTTTTTGTATATCAAACCAGATTTTCTTATTTTAAAAAATATGAATATAGTAAAAACCATTGTTGAAACCATCTAGATGGCCAAATTTTCCCGGTTTTCATAGTTTGACGGTAAAAGATATATGTTTCCGAGTTTGGTGACTAAAATCAAAGCTCGTCTATAGTTCAATAGTAAAGCCTGAATTTTTTTCATTTTTTTTCTATGTGCAAATCATGTAAAAAAGTCAAAACATGCAATTATGTGTTGCCTTATGCAACAAGGATGGCCAATCAAAGTGCAAACCGGTTTGTTGCCTTGCTAGGACATGTCATTAGTGTGATGTCCTTTTTTTTTTGAAATCACGCATTAGCGCATACTTCAGTCATTAGTGATGTAGTGTTTCTTGGATAAGATTATTTTACTAGGTCTAGGTGACATCGATTGTCAACAAAAAAAATCAGCCGCACCCGCTGGTATCTTTTGAGCCGTAATAGTAGAATGTCCGTGTGGAAACTCCAATGTGCTCCTAGCTAGAATATACTGTGATCCATGTGGAAACTCCAATGTGATCCTAGCTAGTATACACTGTGATCCTCCATATACGTGTAAAAACATGATATTGGGCATAGTACAATATTAGTATTGAGTGTGTTGTAATAAAGAAATTTGGCTTGCTTTAATTCCTCCGAACATTATTCCTGTGGAAACTTCATATGTGATCCGCTAGTATGTACTGTGATCCTTCATATGTGTCCAAACAAGACATTTGGCATAATGAAATTGAGAGCGCTGTAACAATAAAATTAGGCTTGCACACACGTCCTGCTTGGATTTCTCCAAACATTCTTGAAATTAGATAGTCTCCCTAATTTATTATTGCAACTTCCCCTGCTACT
Source organism: Themeda triandra (assembly GCA_018135685.1). Classification (NCBI taxonomy): domain Eukaryota; kingdom Viridiplantae; phylum Streptophyta; class Magnoliopsida; order Poales; family Poaceae; genus Themeda; species Themeda triandra. The sequence goes on along the minus strand of JAENPR010001477.1, from coordinate 83,536 downwards.
ACTTGCGCATGCATATCTATATATTGCAACCTTCTCCTCGATCGATCACTCATTCAGCCTTCTGCTTGCTAGCTCATTCGTACGTCTCCAACGTACAAGCTTGCAGGAAAAAGCTAAGCATCCGATGGCGCCGTCACCAAAGAATCTCTCTGCCACCACCGCTATCTTCCTCCTACTCGTCATCGTGTCCGCCGGTCAGTACACATGTACATGTGTATAAGCTAGCTAAGTCATATATTTGACCCTGTGTCTTTTTACTTATTCTCTTTATGCTTTTTGCTTATTCTGTATCATGCATGCAGAGATGGCCTACGTTGGGGCAGACACCTGCAGGCACCTGAGCGGTACCTATCATTGGGTGTGCGACACCCAAGACATCCCCTGCGAAGACACATGCAAAGCCGAAGACCAAAACAACACCGGCGGGGCTTGCTTCGACCGGCCTCCACGTTGCTGGTGCTTTACCAACTGCTAGCTCGATCGCCCTTGAGATCGATCCCATCTTGGCCTCCCATTCCCATCTGTGTAATAGTAATATATAATATAATAATAATATTTGTCTAGTGTGGTAACTGGTTATTTTTTTTTTACAAGAAAAGACTGTGGAGGAGTTCCCCACAGTACTGATTTTTTAAGAAAATAGGCACCCAAATTCGCTCCCGACGGGATTTGAACCTAGGTGGCTAGGTGTAGTGCCACATTAAGTCACCTAGCCAAGTGAGTCGGCTCACTTCCCGGTAACTGGTTACTTAACTATGTCGTTGTAACAAATAAAATTCTTGGAACTGTGGATCCAACAACTTGGGCATGGCGATGCGGGCACCTGCTATATGTTTATCATGTAAGCCAAGATCGAGGAGATTGGCCGACCGGGGACATACTGCACCGTTCTCGGTGATATGGCCTGAGTTTTCTTTGTACTATTTCTTTCTCTCTTTTCCTTTCCACCATAATAAAAGCATGGGAGACATTACCATCGAGTCATTTTGGTCATGTTTTTCCTCTTCTTTATCCAATTTTTGAGTTTAGAGAAGAAAAAACAAACTTTCGCAAAAGTTAAGAAAGTAAATGTGGTTTTTAATTATATAAATCACGTGACTTCCCTAGGCCGATAGCCACCGAAATTTAATCCAAATCTTGGGTTATCAAAAATGGGTCGTTCGTGCTCGGACTCTTGCTCCGTGTCGAACACACCACCGCCGCGCGGTCGCCTCCTTCCAAAATCCAAACAAATTCGAGCAGGGCGCCAACGCTGACAAACGGAAAACGCACTGCGATCTCTCGATTCCCACGCTCCACTGCCATACCCTTGCTCATCAGACATACGTCGGTATCAGCGATGGCGGCGCAGCGAGTTCAGTGGACCTCCTCTTCTTTATCTGATTTTTGAATTAGGGAAGAAAAAACAGACTTTTACAAAAGTTAAGAAAGTAAATGTGGTTTTTTCCTTATATAAATCCCGTGACTTGCCTGGGCCGATAGCCGCAGAAATTGAATCCAAATCTTGAGCCGTCAGAAAACGGGTCGTTAACATACTTGGGTCATTCGTCCTCGGACTCCTGCTCTGTGTCGAACACACCACCGCCACGTGGTCGCCTCCTTCCAAAATCCAAACAAATTCAGCCCAGGCGCGCCGACGGACGAAAGCGCACTGCGATCTCTCGATTCCCGCGCTCTGCTGCCGTTCCCTTGCTCGTGGGACGTACGTCGGCGTCAGCAATGGCGGCGCAGCAGAGTTCAGTGGTACTCCCCTTGTGCGCGCTGGACGGCCGCGCCACGTCCGTGCGCCTGCACGCCGTGGCCTCCATGCGGGAGCTCAAGGCGGGGCTGCATGTCTGCTTCCCGCCTGCACAGGCCGCCCATCCTTCCACCTCTTCCTCCAAAGAGGCAAGCTCCTCCTGGTTGCCAAGGTCGCCAACCTCTCCCTTTTCTAGTAGATATATATTTCTTGATTGGTAAATACTCCAAGAAAACAGTACTAACCATGGAGGATCAGATTTCACAATCTGCAGCGCATGTTGCAACGGGTCTGTGTCATCATTGACGAGGAACACGTGCACGATATTAGAAACCATCCTATGGTACACCTACAAAATATATTGAGAAAAAATTATACAGAGGTTATTTCATCGTGGACAGCATCAGATACCAAACAAGTGAAGAAGAGGGATTCAAAGATCATGGTTTGAGTCACTCTTTAGCTGTATCTAAATTCAACTCTGCCAAGCGCGTCTTTTACTCTACCTGAGACACAAAGACAGAAAAAACTGCGGCAAGTGCTCAACAATTTAAACTACATCATTGCTGATGCAAGTGAATTCGTCATGTTTTTTAAGAGTTGTTCTCCACTGTACCGTCAACCACATAGCTTGCACTTGATTTTGAAAAATGCATGTTTGGTCGTCGAATGAAGATGGAGAGAGAATCATGAATTTTCTGATGCTTCTAGAGCCACCTGGTACAAATGATGTTGCTGTCCTGCCAATTCTTGGTCAAGCCAAAGTCGGGAAGAGTACTCTTGTTGCCCATGTATGCAATGAAGAAAGAGTGCGCAATTGTTTTACTCAAATTCTGTTCATTACAGAATATGATCTCAAAGTCAGGGGCCACAGGGGACTGACCACTTTCGGAGATGGAGGTTCAGTCATTCACCGAAATACATCCCTAAACGGAAATGAGAGAACTTAATTTAGCTATCATTGAACTCCCGGAGGATGTTGCTGTGGATGCATGGAAGTAGTATTTAGCTTCTTGCACCTGCCTAGGAAATGTCGTCAGAATATCATAATCACAAGCCGGTCAAAAAATTCCAAGTTTTTTCACTCTCTTTCCATCATATCGAATCTTTGGGCGTATGCATGGAGTATTAAATATAGGTAAAAAATAACTAATTACATAGTTAACTTATAATTTGTGACACGAATCTTTTGAACCTAGTTAGACCATGGTTGGACAATAATTATTAAATACAAACGAAAATTTTAGAGTAACTTTCAACATAATTTTTTGCCATCCAAACAAGGCCTAATTTTGGTACCGTGAAGGCTCTAAGGTTCGTGCAAAATATTCTGGAAGGACCACCTGAGCTCAACTTCTATATCTAATACTCCAAAAATACTTTGCGTAAGAACGGGGTCTTGATGATTTTATATCCAAATTCAGATGAAAAAACAAACAAACTTGATACAGAGTACAATGCGGTCCACACAAGAATTAGTCTGCTATTGATGTCTTCAATATATTGGTGTAGTCTTCTTTGCATGCCTCAATTGCCAGGAGCTCGTGACAAGTTAGGCACACATGATTTCCTACTGGATTGTTTCCAGCATTGTTGCATTGTTACAACCATTGCCTTGTTCTGTTCACAATGTGCTCTATATGTACTTAGCTAACCTTTTTTATTCTGTACATGTGGATACTAAGTTATAGGTGCTGCATTGTGAGTAACACCAGATCAGGTAAGGCTGAGATTGCTTAGATATAAATGACATCACCAAATGATAACCTCAATGCTGGCGGAGGATTCTAGGATAAGGTGTGTTGAACTACGAGACAAACCCTCGCCGATGCGCCAAAAGACATCTTTACGGTCTAATCTTCTTTTACCAGCTTTATATAAATCCTGGTGTATGGTGGATCCAGATGCTAAGATCCACTTAGTATTTTTGGATGGTAAGAACCACACACTTTATTTGGGCTCGTGGTTAGCTACCCCATGGAGGCAATCATTGCTGCATTTATTTCAGACATTACCAATAGATCTATTTCATATGTCTTCAGAAAATACTCGGAGATGACAGGACCAAAGGTGGAGGACTTGAGGATGAAAGATCTCGCAACGGCTGCTAGACCGGGTTCATGTCATCGTTAACCGAGGCGGAGGGGCGGATCCTCTCAAACCGAGCAATGGTACATCTGCTTAACATCATGAGAAAGGAGATGTACAGAGGCTATTTCACCATAGATAGCTTGAGGGGCCAAGCCAGCAAGGACAAAGATCATGATGTGAGTCACTCTTATGCCTTGTCCTATTACAAACCCGTCAAACGTCTCCATATCTCTAATGATGGTGTCAATTGGAATAACGAGTTGCAGCAAGTGATTCATAACTTAAGTAACAGCATCGCTGATGCAAAAGAGTTTCTTGTATTTTTGGAGAGCTATCCTCCGCTCTACCGCCAACCTTATGACATGCATCTCGCATATTGGCAAGTGCATGTTTGGTCGACAAATGGAAATGGAAAGGATAATGGATTTTTTGATGCAGACCGAACATCCAAGTATAAGAAGTGTGGGTGTACTGCCAATAGTTGGGCCAGGATATGTTGGAAAGAGCACACTTGTTGCACATGTCTACAATGACACAAGGGTGCGCAACCGCTTTTCTCAAATTGTGATAATCAATGGAGATGAAATTAGTGATGATGCTTTAGCCGCTTTGAAGGATGGAGGTGTTATTAAATATCAAAACAATGCCTTGGCTAGTGAAAATGATGAGAATGCTGGTTGTGATTGAGTTCTCGAGAGAATAATGTTGACGAGTTGCTTGGAATAGATTTTACTTATCTTTTGCTGGGCACTTCGCAAGTTGTAGTAAGATAATAATCACAAGTAATTCGGTAAAAATAAAAAAGTTTGGAACCACACAGGCTCTTGTGCTAAATTTTCTACCACAAGAAGCGTTTTGGTACTTCTTCAAGGTTCTTACTTTCGGAAGTGCAGATTCGAGTGATCACCCGAAACTAGAGTCAATTGCTATGGCGATGGCTAGAGAAATGGGTGGATCATTCATAGCTGCAAACTTCATTTCAGCCGTTCTAAGGAGAAATCTTAGCGCCCAATATTGGGGCAAGTGCCTTGCAGCCTTCGGGTAAATATACAAAGAAATGAATCCGTGTTTGGGGAGCATCCATGCAATCTTCTCGCAAAACGAAGCATGCATGTTATCGATTAATGAAGATAAGTATATGGTTAGCAATCGCACCATGCATATCTTTCTACAGATAATGTCCCAAAGACAACATTGTATGACATTGTGGTTGAAAATGTAAATTGTGAAGGCTCATTTGAAATCCTTGCATGGAAGTCAAAAATTCTACCATATAAGTTATACACCATCAATTGTATTGTTCATGAGGAACAACGCATTAGGGGGAAAAATTCTATAGAGGGTAGTTCATCATTGTGTTTATGACATCTACCCGTAGTCCCGACATTAGGCTTTATTAGGTTCTTGGATTTGTCTTGCAATTCTTGACCTATGAATGTCCATTCCATGTATCATGTTTTGCCTCCTAAAGAAACTAACTCGGTTTTAGGTCTGATCATGTGTATACACTTATTAGTAACTTCAAATATCCACAACCCCCTCTCCGACCTCACATCTTATTTGCTGTCAATACGACAACAAGTGGAAGGTAGCCAATATACAAGAAACCTATCTTGGGATGCTTGTGACTAAGTATTGAAGCTGGGTAGTTGTCAATGACAAGCAGTGATGATGGTGGTGCTCCTTGCCTCTACATGGACAAGGTGTTGGTTATGGGGACAAGTGGAAATGCAACTTTATGTCAATACCATCGATGGTGACGGCTTTGCACCATGCTCGGACGTTGTTGGTTCACTAAATGGTGGCAGTACTGTGGATATCATTTTCCAACTTGGAGGCATTGCAGCAAAGAACCCCTTGCCCGCATCACATCTTATTTGTTGTGACTTTCATGGTGTCGTTTTGGTTGCCTCTTCCCTAATGGTTTCATTGGCGGTTTGTGGTTTCATGGTTGTGTCTGTCTTGTTATATCACATCTTTTGTAAGGGTGTTTCATGTTTGTTTGCGTACCTCGCTTCTTATTTATTAATATGTGCCCAACAAATAACAAGCATAAGAATAAACCTGAATAATTAATATTGGTCCTAAACAATAATTATCTCGGAAATTTGTCAATAGAAACATATGACATACTCCCTCTCGTCCCAGAATATTTGACGTTCGGGATGGGAACCGGTTACCAAGGTAGGAGGTTAAAGACTCGCTATCCCTATAAAGTAGTCATCACAGCTGCTCAAACTTTGGAACGATGTGCGCATTTATTGCTCGCTTCCTTGCTTGGCCACTTTGCTCCAGCGCTCCTGCATGCTCCATTGTCCAACACGTAGACTTGTTTTTCTTTTTTCTATTCAAAAAGTGAAAGGACAACGATGATTGATGTCTGTGGCCTATGAGCAGGAGGCTATAACGTCAACAATTTTGGGACAAGTTTGGAGTCCCAGAACGTCAATAATTCTGGGACGGAGGAAGTACCCATGATTGCATTTAATAACTTACTCCCAACTGAGAACAGTCACATTACTAAATCGGAACACTTCAAGTCTCTGCAATATGTTGATATGAGCAAATACAAGCTGAGGGATGGATGAGTGCATCAGTGTGAATTTGGCATTTGCATAATACAAAATATTGAATGATAAAATCCTGTGAACACGATTTGAATGCCACACACATATATGAGACAGGACTTCATGGTACAACATTATTGCCTTTTAAATGTGTACTTCATATTTCCTTCAAAAGAGAAAATTGAGTAAGCACTCTGCTCCTTTCATTATTTGCTTCCCTTCTTTTATCCAAAGTTTAAGCCCGAGATTTCAGTACATTGTTTAAAAATATTTATGTATGTAGAACTTGAGAAAAACACTGACATACACAAACTGAAACATAACAACTTAACTTCAATTCATTTCAGATGCAGTAATGAAAATGGAACCAGTGCCTTGAGTAATCATCTTCTGAAACTAATGCCTAGTTAAACCATGCAAATCATCTACAAGATATAATAATTAAATCATCATACATATTGTTTTCCATAAAAAGAGGATACAGTGAAACATCACTTTGAAATTTTATGCCGGCCAGAAACCATGATTTGGGTGTTGAGTATATATCGAGACAAGCATATATGTAAACCAGAATCATAGATCTTCTTGGTCTGTAATTATATACTCATGGAAACTTATGAAGACAGACTATACTAAAAAGCAATAACAGGGTACTCTTTTCTCAAATAGAACTGTTAGAAAACATCTCAAGCATCAATTTATTTGATTGATCAATCAGTCCTCATTGGCACTTACAATTTAGCAGTAAAAACATCAGTAAAAGAATAATATGAACAAAGTCGATTGTTCATAGCTCTACATACTTTACAAAAAGATAATAAACTCTACTTCACTTATCTTTTTTAGGTTGAAATTTCACTCAAGCTTCAAGTCCACTCTAATGGATATCTAACAGAAAAATCTGAATCCAATTAATATCCGAACAAGCTATTCAAAAAGGATATCCAAATTTCTATCTGATACTCTTTGGTTGATTTTATAATCAGAATATTATATCTGTACCATTTATACCACTATCTATCACCATTATAAGCTGCCATGCTGACATAATGGAGGTGGTGAAGGTGAAGGACCGGTAACGGCGACCAGAGGGGTGGGGGTGGGTGAATGGGAGCCTCAAAATTTCTTCCGAAACCTTTGGTCCTCGACTCGACAAATAACCCCAAGAAGCAATACACAAGGCGGTGATGATTACGACCCTATTGAGACGGTGGATGCACCCTTTAGAACATAGCGGATCACCATAAGAGCATCGGAACAAACGAAAATCGAATCGGAGTCCGAACGGGCAAGATACGGGACAAATAGCGAATCTGCTACAGTGCCAGATAATCCGCTATAGTAACTCCGGACAGTCCGCTACATTACTCAGATAGTCCGCTACAATACTGCCACAATCCGCTACATTACTCTGATGACGAATAAAAAACTCTACTGTAGATAGTCCGGAAAATGAGCGCGCACTGTCCGGAAGTGAAAAATAAACAACCACTCAGAAAACTCATATCCTCTCATGTCATAGAACGAATCAAGGCAAGAATAATTGATCAAAACGCCCAAGAAACAACGAATCCGAGCTCGAAAATAGAGGGGGGGGGAGAGGGAGCTTGGGATGAACACATCAAGCACCACAAGAACACAATAAGATTTCGACTCCCGGAGGAAACAAAGAGGACTAGGAGCCTCTCTTCCCTTTAATCTCGGTTCAAGCACGAATTCTAGGAATCCATGGACCTATCTCTCACCAAGAACACTAGAGGGAGAAAACCTAGCAAGGAAAAAAGAAAAACACTGGAAGTGGAAAAGGTGCTGAAAAGAGGAACTTCACCATTCTTATTTAACAGGGCTATTTTACATTTTCCATTTTTTCCTTGGATACATTGAGACCAAACTACTTATCTGGGGCTGTTATGGTCTAGTCCAAGCAGCTTTTGATCCGACGTCCACTGTGCCTCCTCACCGGTAGCTTCACTTCAACACAAACTCATCGATGCTGCCACGTGTCGTCTGTCCCGCATCAGGAGCTCCACCGGTTTTGAGGCCCAAACTCGTGAAACCGCCGCCGATGGTTTTGAGGCGAAACCACCAAACTGCCACGAGTAGGGTAACCCATATGCGTCTTCTTACACTTGCAATTATCGATGTCCCAAGTGTTAGCAACCGCGGCTAGCCGCCCGACCTCTAGGTCCCTCGATCCAAGCGCCACATCCACCTTTCACCGCACCCAGTTCGTCAGCACGACACGGCCTGCTTGACCTTCATCACACCGCCGCACCTCCGAGCTCAACATCTGCACAACACAAGCCAAGATACATGTTTGTTCGACACACTCTGTGTGTCAGGTTAGATGAAACGCGCACACACACGCCAACGTGTTGTCATGTTGACAATCGCTTATCATAAAAATCACTATACAATGGTTATGGAAAAACCATGTGTTCGCAGAAGGCAGGCCGGGGCAAGTGGTGAGTTACTGGACTTTTGATTTGGCGGTTAGTCTTTGTGCTGGTCTCCCTGGAGCATAATGGGCTTGGTTGCCACCACAGAATGGAGCTCTCGCAACCCGTGATTGGTGCTCGTCGCGTCACAGCCACTGCCCCTGGTGGCCATAACCACTATGTGCCATGAACACGCAGTCTGCCAACAAAAAGTTCAGAACACAACGTGCATTGTTGTTCTGTTTGTACTGTATTTAGGTATACTGCTGATGGGATGACATGCTCCATGACGGTAGCTTCTACAAATGGTTTTTTTGTAATAAGGACAACAAATTGTCGTTGCTGCGTAATTATAAGTACTGCCTCATTGGTAACATCGGAAAGGTTTGCCTGCATCTGCGTTGTCCCTTCTAACAGAAGCTTCGCGGTAGTTACATATATACCATTATCGTCAGATCCTAGAAAGGTATTGCCAAATAATAGGCACTTGCGAATAGATTATTGTCCTGTAATGTCATCTTCTGAGGAGGACACCTTGTGCATAACAACTATATAAACACTAATGCTGATGTTCACCCAGGGCCTCAGGATCACCTTTTGGCTGACATTAATTCAAAAGAAAAACTGCAGTGCCGATTCCTGGTAATAACCCATTTTATTAGAACAGTTAGCAATCTGTCAATAGGATGGCAGAATTTTTCAAAGCCATTATGGGTGAGATAGCATTCTTTGTTGATAAGTACTCGAAAATGACAATGCCAACCATGGAGGACAAGAGACTACACAGCCTGGAACGATTATTGCTGCGGGTTCAAGTCATCGTTGAGGAGGCAGAGGGGCGGCACATCACAAACCAAGCTATGATACATCGACTGAATTTAATGAGGAAAGAAATGTACAAAGGCTACTTCACTGTGGACACTATGAAGAGCCAAGAATTTGAGGCCAGAGAGCATAATGTGAGTCACTCGTTTGCCCTATCAAAATTTAATCCTGCCAAACGTATCTTTTTCTCTAGCACTACTACTCATAGGGAACAAGATCTGCAGCAAGTGATTGACAATTTAAATAGCATGATTTATGATGCTAATGAGCTCATTATATTTTTAAAGGACACAACGCTTTACAATGCTTGAAAATAATTCCCAATAACTCTCAATAGTTCCCCATGGTTTTGCAAAGTAACAATTTTTACTGATTTAATTTGCGTAAGGGTATTTTAGTCTTTACACGATTTCATCTCACCCCAACCCCCATCTCGACGCCGCAGCCCGACGCGACTCCACACCCCCCGACGCCGCAGCCGGCAGCCCCAACCTGCCCGGCGCGCGCGGCGGCCGGCAGCCGGCAGCGTCCCCACCCCCACCCCACCCCACCCCACACGCGCAGCTCCCAACAGCGCGACCCTCTCCATCGAGGTCTCGCGCTAGGCGGCGCCGGCACTTCTTCAAGTCGTGGGTTCCGGCGAAGGTCGCGGGCGACCAGCCACCGCGCGCCAACCTCGTCGTGTCGGGGCACTGGGAGGACGGCCACGCAGTGACAGACTCAACGACACCATCCACAGGCAGCGGTGCGGTTCCCAGGCAGCAGCTGCCAGCTGCAACGGAGGTATAACCTCGGCTTTGCCCATCGCCCTTGAGAGGTACGCATCGTGTCCTCCTGTGGATCCGTAGAAAATGATCATCCACTTGCACATGATGAATTTTCTCAAATAGAAAATTTCAGTTATGCACATGATGGAGAAAATTTCAGTTGGAGAAAAACTTTCAGCTGTGCACATTATGCATTTTCTCTGATAGAAAATGATCAGGTTGTGTTCATCCACTTGCACTAGATCACTAGACTCCTGTTTTTAATGGTGAGGAAGTAGTTTAGTCCAACTTGTTAGTTTATTGGATCATTCCAGAGATTAGCGTAATCATTTAAACATGTTGGAATTATTACTGAATTTGTGAAAATAACAAGACAATTAGCGTAAGCACTGAATTTAGGACTAATGGGCTCAGCTGAATGCATGGGTCGCACTTATCTCTGTTTTGACTGAATCTGAAAGACTGCTATGATTTCAATAAATAGGTAGCAACCATCTGGACTAGAAATTTACACAGATTCTTATTCTATATAACGTCATTCTTTCGAAACCACAGCACATGGTTGCTATTCTATACATCGTCGTGACTTGAATATAGCTGATTGCTGTTCATGTGCCGTATCGAAAACAAGCAGTAACTTCATGGCCATGGCTATTTTACTTAAGTCTTGATATTGAAGACATGGCCAAAAAATCTGTGTAGTCCAACAGCTGGAGATAATTGTCTTGCCCTTAGCATCACAGCCAAAGCAAAGATGAGTTAACAGGGGCACCCTCAGCTTCCTCCTTGGCCCTGTACATTATTAGCTGATTTTTGTTATGTTATCTGTATTCAGTGGACAGTTTCCCATGGCTACCAACTTGTCCAAGCTGAAGTAAGCTATTCTGTAGATGCCTTGTAGAATAGAATAGAATAGATAATTCATGATATGCTTTGTTTTGCTTACGGCTTGTGTACCATATACTTCATGGAAATTTATGGAAACAAAGCCATGTCAATCTTCAACAAAAAAACCATGATGTCTTCTGCTGATTGCTCCTCTTTAGTCATAAATGTTCTGATTTAATATTACATTTGCACCTTATTAAAAGTGACTTAAGGTGAACATGGCATTTATATATCAGCACAAGATTACCAGATATCAGTAGAAATAGTCGTCTCTATCTATTCTAAGTTTTTGTTTTTTTTTTCCACAGTTTGCAGGTGCTTGTAGAGTTAACAGTATGAACTTCACCATACCTGTACAGTGTCAAGGAAGGGCAGATATAGAACAACTAGACTATTGTCTCATTTACTACCTATTTTTATGAATTGCATTCTTGCAGTCTTGTATTTTTCATGTAAATTTGAATTAATTGTCTGGTTGGTCAGAACTTACTGCACTGTAAATGTGCAAGTGCATAGATTGCTTGGATATCTGAAATCATAAGAAACAAATTATATTTTTTATTCTCCAGGTCTGGTCATACAATCCAATATTGAGCTTCACTTATGGCAATACTATCAACATTTTTTCATCTGCATTGGGCTTGATTGCCATTGGCCATCATCTGTACTAGTGCTTGTTCCTGAACGTGGCAATTGATTGATTGATTTTTTTTCAGAAACCATTATTCTTATTTCCTGAACGTGGTCACGAAACAATGTTCTTTTCTTGACAGTAGATGAAACCATGTACAGTTGAACCATCCAAAAGAAGTCAAATTTTTTGGACAGTTGAACAATTCGTCTACTGAATCATAATATATTTTTTTTATTTGTGTGGGCAGTATCTGCAGACCTCCCCACTTCTTTTGTCTGCAGATGCTTCCTTCTGACGCCCAAGCTTCTACCTGATCTGTACAGCGATGCCTGCAGCATTCTCAACATTTTGAAAGGTCCATGGATTGAGGAGACAGCAAAAGGTACTCTCGTCTTGCTTATGCTTTCCGGAAAAAAGAAAATGCTGATCTTACTTGCGAACTGAACATGAAAACATTCTCAGTCTGAGTTGTAGCTAATTCATGTGATTCTTGCAGCTTGGAGCTCCGGGGATTGTTGGAGGACAGTGTGGCTAGCGCTGCTGGGTAATAATGAGCCGAATATTTTGCCTTGGCCATGGGAGGCTTGTAAAGTTTAGCGTGTAGAGCTAGAAATTTAAGCTTTAGTTGTACATCCATGTAAATATAGAAAATCTAATGTACCTTGTTGCATTATCTATCAAAAACCAGTTGTTGTGCTGCTCTAGTTAATTGGCAGCCCTTCTGTCTACCCGGTAGCCGTAGCTCACCACCAGCCAGTTTTGCATATAACTGCCGGATTTTAAACCAATAGTACCTAACCTTATAAAGAACCAACACTGATGTAAAACGGTAAATCCCAAAAACAGGATGAACAAATAGCAAAATAAATAAATTTGGGCAGCAATTTTAACACAAAAATTACACGTTTCATGGTATTGGGAATTGAACCCATGACCTCCTCACACATATACCATCCACAACCACTACACCCCGTAAGTCAATTGTGTCTATATTCTATTTTGGCTCCTCATATATTATGACAAATGAGTGTAAATTGATTGTTTGAGTCTCTAAATGAATTCAAATGAAAAACTTGTTAACTATAAAGTTTTATAACTTTTCAATATATACAACTACTATTTTGGTCATTTGTTCATCCGACAAAGCGATAGTATCCTTTTTCACAAATGTTACATCTCTCTTATAAGACAGATGAATAATAATACTTTCACTTTGTCATATGAAAAAATGACTATAGTAAGAATTGTACATCTTGATGAGTTCTACCACTTTTTTGTTCATGACTTCTTCAGCAGAAATCACTTGATATTTCAAAATGTAGTTTGAGTTGCACGATCGAGCTTTCAAAGCCTCCTTTTTTTCTTTCTTTCTTTTTCTTTTTGCAATTTTGCATTTATGCAGGCCTGCACGCGAAGTACGTGAGTAATTAGGGGTAGCTCCTTGTTCCATGCTTTATAGGTACGATACGGTGGTGTGCCTGCGTCTTATAGTAGTACAACATTTGTAGATCGACTACTACGGTAGCCATAGGAGACAAGATCTGGAACATGAAGGCAAGTAAGGACGGCGATGCCACTGTAGCACCTCACCATATATGCATGAATGAACAGGAACGACAGCACTGTTGTATTTCAGAGCAAGAGACCCCATCCGACTTGATTTTGCTCTGACAAAAATCCGGCGTGCTTGTTTCTGCAGGTTGTTGCCTGCTTTTTCCTTTTCAGAGTTCAGACATCACCTTGATATCTACGGCGCCCAAATCTTGGCCATGTCCATAATGATTTGGTAATCTTGGCCATGTCCAAAAAAATTTTGGTTCCCATGGCACCCCATGAGTGAGCTGAATAGCTATTTTTGCTCAATCGAGTGATTGATCGTACTACAAAAGCAAATAAAAGATCTGTAACTATGCAAGCCATTTACACTAATCGACCACTCTTCTTAGATGATGTCACTAAGGCAGTACTAGTAAAAGTTCTCTTAGCTGATCAAATGACTACAAGACATCATTCGCAACACACACAAACAAAAAAAAAAAAAAAAAAAAAAAAAAGACTACAAGACATGTTCATGTTCAGGCACCCACTCCTACAACTGTAAAAGTTCACATCTGCACATGTTTGGATTACAACTGACAGACTCGGTCCTATGCTAGCTAACTAAACCCTGAAGAATCGATTGCTGACAATAACAATAGTAACAATGCTTTTCCTCTTCATCCTCTGATGATGAAGTATCACAATGCGCAGAAGTTTCCTCTTCATCCTCTGATGATGAAACATTGCAATGTGCCAAACTTTCCTCATCCTCTGACAATGATCTCGTGCTGGAATGCTCTTCCCTGGCCGCCTCATCAGCCTCTTCCTCGTTGCCTCCGGTGGTTTCCTCTTCTAAAGCAGCAATATCCTCTCCATCTTCGTCGTCATCTTCACCCAAGGCATCGAAGACCGACAGGATGTCCTCTGCCAACAGGAGGTCCGCCATGACGAAGAGCCACAAGAAGCCGAGCGCGGCCATGCAACAGTCGAGTACGACGTAGACGACAAAGATCTTGACGTTGCACCCCGCGTACACCACCATGGCGCCGCGGCGCCACTTGTCGACAGCTCCGACGCCGATGCCTTGCGCCGATGAGCCCTCGGCAGCTCCCTCCCCGTCGTCATCTGGCGTCAACTGGACCTGCCTGCTAGTCTTGAGCACCTCCCAGTTGCAGAGGGCAAAGATCGCGAGCATTGTGGGCTGCGGGCCGAGCGTGACGTGGAGGAGGAACACGTCCATTGCAGTACGTGACTCGCTGCCATCGGGACTGATGCCACCACAGTGCCGACGGCAGCGGTGTCTGTTACGTCGTCGACATCGCCGTCCGGCGGGTCGAGATCCATTCCACGATCACCATCGTCAGGCCGCACGTCGCCGCGAAGCACACGGCGCAGAACTGCATCCCACTGGCGGCACTGGAGCTGAGGAGCAGGTGCATGGTGAACAGGAGGTAGAACCCGGCCTCGACGAGGCACACGACGTCCTTCAGCACAAATCCGACGGCCGCCGCCGCCGCCGCGTCGTCCTCGCCGCCATCGTCGCACGACGACGACGACGGTGGCGCGCGCCCTGATCCTCATCCGATCGACCAGGCCTGTCAGGTACCCCCGCACCGACGCCGCGTCGACCAGCACGGTCGCGGTGAGGGATCGGATCGCGGCGGCGCCGTTCTCCATGGACGCGCGCGCCGTGTCCACCTCTCAGGGCAGCGCCGCGTGGAGCGCCGCCTCGAACGTGGCGACCTTGGCAGCGACGGCAAGGGTCCGAGCTCCCCTCCATGATGGCCTCAATAGGGATGGCCGCCGCCATGGGAGGGGTTGCGCTCGGATCTCACCGGGGGCCATGCAGGAGCGGCACAGCGCATGGAGGTACTATGCCGAGGGATCAACGGCGGTGGAGGTCGACGGCACATGGACGGCGACGAATAAACCCTAGAGTGATGAACGAACCCTTAACCGGACCGTAGCTCATCACCAAATTACGAAATATTTGATCGCGTAGCTCATCACCAAATTAGATAAACCCTAGAGTGATGAACGAACCCTTAACCGGACCATAGCTCATCACCAAATTACGAAATATTTGATCGCGTAGCTCATCACCAAATTACGAAATATTTGACCGTACACAGTTTTCATTATCGTACAACCATAATAGAAAATTACAAAATATTTGATTGTAAACAGTTTTCATCATCGTACAACCTATAATAGAAAAAAATTCATTATTACAAATTATTAATGTACCGTTTTACCCTTTATTAAAAAAAGAACTACAAAAAAGCAATTACCACTCCTATATTTGGGCTCTAATTCAACTCGAATTTTGGAGCTGTTGGGAGTCGTTGGCCCACCTACCATAGACACATCTTAACGGCTCTCAACGGCTCCGCCTTGACGGCTCTCAACGTCTCCTCCCTATTAGGCCCACTAATCATAGACACATTAATTATTTTCTCAATAATTCCCAATAGCTCTCCAAGCATTGTAAAAAAACTCGTACAAGAAACCTTATGACATGCACTTGTTTATTGGCAATTGCATTTTTGGTCGCCAAATGGAAGTTGAAAGCATCATAAATTTTTCGATGCTAAAAGAGCATCTTCCAGACATAGAAAGTGTGGATGTTCTACCTATTGTTGGTGCAATAGGTGTTGGAAAGAGCACTTTAGTTGCTCATGTTAGCAATAATGCAAGAGTGCGGAGCTATTTTTCTCAAATCATAGTAAGTACTGGAGAAGATATTAACACTCATGTCAATCTTGCAACCTTGAAAGAAATGGGTGTTGAGAATGAGAGATGCCTAGTTATTGTAGAGTTCTCGAGGGATGTTGATGAGGTGGCATGGAATAGTTTCTACTCATTTTGTGGTGCCTACCTTGGGAAAGGTAGTAAAGTGATAATTACGAGTAGATCCAACAAAGTACTAAAGTTTGGTACCACACAAGCTCTTATGTTAAATTTTCTACCACTTTGGAAGCATATTGGTATTTCTTCAAGATTCTTTGCTTTGGGAGTACACACTGGTGATTATCCTGAATTAGAATTAGTAGCTATGCAGATAGCTAGAAGGCTGAATGGATCATTCACAGCTGCAAATGTTGTCTCGACTTTCTACAGACCAATTTTTCTCATCAGTTCTGGTTGATGTACCTACAAAACATCAGGAAAAATATACAGATAAATGTTTCTTCGTCTGGTGCAGATCAATTTAGTCTTCTCCCGAATAATAAACCAATAACTTGTCTTACTCCTGGTAATGAGATGATTCTGGTTTGGGATAATTTCCGTACTGGTTCAGGTGACGATAATGTTACTACAATGACAATAAAAGATGTTATACCTGGGGCTGTGAAGTGTGAAGGACAGTTTGAAGTTCTTATATGGAAGTCCAACATACGACCATACAATTCCATCATTGCTAGTTGTAGGATCAAGAAGTCACAATAGGAAAGCTTATTGATAGTATTTTTTCAATATTATTACTAGTTCAATTTAGAGCTATACAGTATTTCTCTAATTATGTGGATGTCTGTAATGACGCATTTATCATTGTTTGGGAATGTGTGTCGGGATATAAATGTATTTGGTGAAACCAAAGTTGTCACGTCGTAACCATAATTCGGCGGACACAATTGGATATCTCGAGAATGTTTGGTTCAGATAGGAACTCAGATGTAATCTTAATGTTGGCTATCCCTCTCTTTCCTTACCTCGATTATATCTCTTTCTAGTGAAGCGAACATCTCTTGTATCGATACTTGCAAGCTTGTTAATGGGTCGTTCTTCTGATCAATCGCTAATACTCACTCGGTTTCAAATTGTATCTAGAGTTCTAGATATATTATAATGTATATCTATCTAACTGTACATAGTAATATAGAAAAGTAATAATATATTGTGATTTGTTGGAAACGATGCAGTAGAAAAGAAGCATGTCTCCTCGGCCTCGAAAGCGTCATTTGTCAATTCAAGGTTGGCCTTGGTTCGCTCCATCAATCTTCTCGTGGAATCGCATTGTGCCGAGTCCCATCTCTCGTCGGCGGCGTGGAGGGCGGCGAGTACGACCGCGAGCCGGCGGCGAGGCGCTAACCGCGTTCCAGCTCCTTCGAGCTACACTCGGTTCGCTACTATCATCCCCATCCCATCCGGAGACAAGCACGCGGGGCCTATTTGACAAGATCAATTAGTAATGACGATGAGTCCAAAGGTACATAGAAAACGTTAGGCCGTGGCAAGAAATTCTTTACAAAGACTCGTATATATGCTTCGTCCACTAGCAATTATTACCAAAAACAGAGGGGTGTACGTTGCTTGTGGCGTCGTCCGCGTCGTCTGCTGGTGGCAACTTTGCGGCGGCGGAGCAACCGGCGGCTCCGGGAGTGCCCGATTATCCTCAACTTCACCCGGCTACGAACCTAACTACTAACTATGACTAACCTAACCGCTAATTGAGATAACCGGTCACCGCCGGCGGCTATTCCGCGGCGGCGGCTCGGGAGCGGGGCTCCGCGGCCAAGGCCGACAGGCTAAAGTACAAATAAATTGAGATAGAGGAAAGGGAGAGGGGAGGTGTAGGGCATACTAGCCTTCTTTGTCGAACCAGAGCAGCAGCGGAGAGGGAGGGCGACTCAGTTGCCGTCAACGGCGCATCGGAGCTAGAGAAGAAAGTGAACAGAGCTAGGAGGAGGAGGGAAGAGGAGGAATGGAGGGGGAGGGGTGGTGTTCTAGCTCGAAGCGGAGCTAGAGAGAGGGGCGTCGGTGGGGCCAATTTATAGGCCGGCCATGGCAGCGCCGGCGGTGAGAAATATCTCACTGCCTTGGCACGCGCGCCACTCTGGTGGCCATGGTCAGTTCGCCACAGTATTCTCATTACCGTGAGCTAGCTGGTGGGGGCGTGAGCCTTATCCACTCTGTGTACGGTCACGTCTCGCGGATTCTGCATGTATGGCGTCCGCGAGGAGCAGAGCCGGGCAAGGCCTCGAGAAAGGGATGGCAGAGCCGGACTAGTGGGCCGAGGGACCTCGGTGAGGTGTCCCCAACCTTATCTGCCTGTTGGTGCGGCACCGGACTTGAGGTGGAGCGACGACACGGTATTCGCGTTATACGTCGTCACACTACAGACAACAGTGGTGACAGGCGGGGCCTGCCTATCATTGGCCGTGTGAGGAGAGTGAGGGAGGCTGGATGGTTCTATCATTGGCCGTGGTGAGCTAGGGTGATTCAGGCTGGATGGTCGGCCCAATCGAGAAAAGAGAGGGGAGAGAGAGTGTTGGAGTTGCTCAAATTCACTTCAAGATAATGGCCGGGCTTCTGACGAGCGGAGTAGAGGCCCGTCGCCGGAGGCTTGGGCCGATGGGCTGAACCACGCCTAGCGCCCACACGGGGGTGCGGGGGGTGAAGCCCCCCCGCGGTACGGTATGCTATCTAAGCCTTTGCTAGGGTTTCGTGGAGACTGGATTCTCTTGTAAGCCGCCAACGGCGTGTAACCCAAAACTCTTGAGATTGTGAGATTGTTGCACAGGGCCGGTGCCCGTGGTTTTTCCCCTCACATTGAAGGGTTTTCCATGTTAAATCGTGTGTCTTTGCTTTGTGATTGATTTCATATCTATACGTCGTTCGTAACAGAAAGAAGGGAAGGAGGATTCAGCCCTGTTGGCCTTTTCTCTTTTTCTTTTCCCCGGTTTTTTCTATTGATTTATTTGCACTTTGGAAAATATGAAATGACATGTTAGCTTAATAATAATTACCACTATAAATGTAAGCAAGCATAGCAACTAATTTGTGCTAGTTAGGTTCTAGTTTCTACATCTAGGTGAGGTTTGTTTTACATATTTAAAAATTTTGTGATTTTCGAAAAAGGTTAGAATATTTACGGTGTTACACCGTGTGAGGCCACTGGGCCTCCTTGACCCGTTGCTCAATGAGCTTGCTGCCCTCTTGTTGTGTGTCGGTCCCCGGTGCCTCTACGCTTGGTTGTCCGTCTACTCCGACAAACTCTGTGGAGGTTGAGGCCGCCCTTGCTATTTAAGCCCTTGCTAGGGTTTCGTGGAGACTGGATTCTCTTGTAAGCCGCCAACGGCGTGTAACCCAAAACTCTTGAGAATGTGAGATTGTTGTCTGGCTGGTGCCCGTGGTTTTTCCCCTTCACATTTAAGGGGTTTTCCACGTTAAACCGTGTGTCTTTGCTGTGATTGATTTCATATCTATACGTCGTTCGTAACAAGTGGTATCGGAGCTCGGTTGTTGCAGATCCATGACGACGTCGATGAAGTTCGATCTTCCGCTGCTGAACTACGACACGCGATTCTCGCTATGGTGTTGGCGGTCCTTAACTCGATTCTAACCCCGCCAACTTTAGCCTAGGCAACATTAAGTTTCACCTAGAATAGGGCTCTACTCTAACCATTTCCACAGTGTGGTGCAGAATTCTTGTTTTGCAGGTCAACACTAAAACACACTTAAAATGAGCCAAGAACTGAAGAAAAACTATGCTATGAGAAGGTGGCCCACTTACCAGATAATTCGGGTCTCAAACATAGTCTAAAAAGCCAAGCATGAACCCATGAGGTGAAGGGCTAAAGTCTAGACCAATTCTATCTTGGGCTGCAGGACCATGTCTTAGTAAATTGGGCACCACGGATGCATCCGGACTCTGATTTGGGCAAAACACCAGCCGATTCGAAGCCAGCTGAAAGGCCCATGCACTGGTGGCAAAAGCAGAGGCCCAGCAGGCCCACACTGGGTGCGCGCACGCTCGAGGCGCGAGCGCGCCTGTCCTGGCGCCAAACGGGCCCAACTTTGGTCGGTCGGTCCATGACGACACGCTGAGGTCGGTTTTGCTAGTGCTTTGTATATGGAAGGTACGAAACCACCTCCAGAGGTCGGTTTTGAACCTACCATATGAGGATGGCACTTTTTCAAAGAGCCCCCTCCTCTCCACCTATAAAAGGAGGCTCCCTCCTCCTCATTCAACACACCATTCCAAGTATCAAGAGCTACTACACCTAGAGAATAAAGAGCCACACTCCATGGGCTTAGGCCCTAGCTAGCTAGTAGAGCTTGGTAGTGGAGAGATATGAGGGAAGAGCGGGGAAGAGCCGGACTTGTCGGTCTCTCCCCCAACCTTGTACCTCAACGAACACCTGTGCTACACTTCGTCGGGTTTTCCCGCTACGTGAGTGTTCGTGTTTTCTTTGGTAATAAGTCTTTCGGTATTTATTCTTCATTTATACTTGTTTGCGGGTTTGTCGACCGTCCTTGTGGTGGTTGCTCTAGTAGAGGACTCCTGATAGAGACGGATGTTCCTGTACGACGCTAGAGTAGTAGCTAATAGCATAGACGTGGTGTCTAGGCTAGCGGCTACCTTCGTTTGCCTCGTAGTCCATGGTTGAGGTGGTAGGCGGCAGGTGGAGACAACCCTGTCCGTCCCTTGTAATCCCCCACGTCCGGCTACGGCGTAGAGCTACAGGCCAGCATCACTTGGCAGACCAGGTGCGATCCGGTGCCCGAAGTGAGCAAGTGTAGGTGTAGTTTATCTACTCTTAGACCCAAAAGCCATAGAATCCTTCTCCCCTCCTACCAACTCTACCCTTGGGTTGTCCTTGGACGTATTAGCTAGGAGAAATACCTCCGTTCCCCGTGGAAAATATGATACCCCGAATACTTCCGGGTGAAAGCTACAACGGTACTTTCCGTACGCTTGCGGATTCTTTCGCACACGTTAAGAAGTGCCAACAAGTTTTCTAGTGCCGTTTCCGGGGATAGACTTTTTATCTATCTTTGGTGATTGCGCTAAGAAACGTCAACAAGCTTTCGGTGCCGTTGCTTAGAACGGTTGCTATTTTCTTCGAACCTAGTTCGTCCTCGTATCTATTTAAAAAAATATAAAAAAATTTGTTTTATAATTCATTCTTTTTTTACAAAACAAAATATTCCTCTCACCTGTTCCATAATGAAGCCTGTACCAATTCAAAATCCTTCTGCTTCAAAGGGGGAGTTCTTTGAGCCAAAATCTTTTTCAAAACCAAAATTTTCATCTAGCTATGAACTCCACCCTAGTTTGAAATCTATAGTTCGGGCACAACCCTTCTCAGGGCTTGATCACGGAAACCCTTTTAGCCATCTGCAAGATTTCGAGGAAATTTGTTCATGCCTAAGCATTCCTGGCATGACACAAGAAACTCTTAAGTGGAAATTGTTTCCTTTCTCCCTTATGGGAGAGGCAAAACAATGGTACACTAATGCCATAGAAAGTGTGAGTGGAGACTGGGATGAACTTAAAGACAAGTTTTATCTTGCATTCTTCCCATGTCTCACATCACTTCTCTACCAAGGGCAATCCTTGACTTCGAGCAGAACGAGAAGGAATCCATAGATGCAGCCTGGGCCAGGTTCACAATGTTGGTACTTGCCGACCCAGTCTTGTCTTTACCCAAAAGCATACAATTGCATCTCTTTTGTTCGGGTCTAGACATAGATGCTGCCCAATGCCTCGACACAGCCGCCGAAGGGTCATTTTCACATAAAACTATGACGGAACAGAGGAAAATCCTTAATCACTTCCTAGAGAAGCATGCTTCTCCTGTCTTAAAGGCTAAACCTCTCCAAAAGAAGGGCATGTCAAGTTTTGAGGAGCCCTCATCAGCCGAATCCTTACCCTTGCCATCCTTAGATTCGACTAGTGAGCCCTCACCCGAGCGACGAACACTGAAGGAAGGGATGCTTTATCCTTCAGAGTTCGCTATCAATTTCGAGGATTAGGGCAGAACCTCAACAATGTCCTGGCACAAAAATTCTACATTTCATTCTAAGGAAGCCTCCCCTCACGAAAAACCATCAAAAGAATGGTTGATGGAAGTGAAACATTCTTCTGAAGCAATTCAGATTCTTTCACCATCCACAACCATACTTTGTTCATTAAAAGGGACTAACAGAACCGTCCAACCAACATAATTACTGTTCACTAATCAAGCCACGCTAGCGGCTCAAGCGAAACGGCAATTACACTAGCCCGGTAGTCCGGAAACCTCGAAGGGTTTCACCAACGCCACATACATCTCGGATCATTTTCCAACGCATGCTATCTCGAGACCATTACAACAGGTTCACAAATTATTACATAAAGTGCTCAAATTAAGTTATTCGGACCGGTTTCTCAAATTCAAAGTGCGGAAGCAAATTTAAACTCGTTCTTAAACACACCCATGAAGTTTTTCCACAAATAGTGCCAGATTTCCATCGAGATCCACTACAAAGAAAAGGTACGAGGAAGGGAATGATCGAGCCCATGATCTACTCATCTCCAACCGCCGGATGGAAGCATGTCGGGCAATAGCCGTAGAACATCTCACCATCTGCAACAACATTGGGAATTGCACCCTGAGTACTTGGTACTCAACAAGACTTACCCGGCAAAAGGAAAATAAGGAAAAGACTCTTTGGTGGATACCAGGCTTTATGTGGGGTAGCTGACATTTTCTTTGCCAAAAGATGAGCTTATTAGGTAATCATTTAGTGATAAAAGGACTCTCTAACTTATCCATTTATGTTGGGCCTACCAGCTATGTTAGCACCTGCACTACTTCATCATTTTTAGTAGAAGCAATCAAATATAATCATATAACGCATTGATTGAGTAATCATTAACCAGCATGTATGAACATAACCACTTCGTACAAAGAATTTTTGTTTGCGACCATGCCGCTGTCCGTCTCAAGTGTTCACTATCCAGGAACGATGGCGATTATAATCGATTACTACTCAGCTGAGGGTTATTCCTCACACAAACCAGGCATGCTCCTCGAAAGCAGCCTTAGTCACCATGATCTACTCGGGAAAAGACGCGAGATCAACGGCTCATCACCATGACCAAGGAAACTCCGGCAGCCAACAGGTAAGCGTGCCCATCAAATGACAACGCCCCATCTTAAGGACTCACTCTCCGGCACCTTGTTTACCCCACCCCCATCGCCGGCATGGATACCTGGCCGTTGAAACCCGGCCCAAGTAGATTCTTGGCTTCGCGGAATAGTCCCTACA
Organism: Themeda triandra; assembly: GCA_018135685.1. Taxonomy (NCBI): domain Eukaryota; kingdom Viridiplantae; phylum Streptophyta; class Magnoliopsida; order Poales; family Poaceae; genus Themeda; species Themeda triandra. The sequence goes on along the minus strand of JAENPR010001477.1, from coordinate 60,008 downwards.
TGACCTTTTCCAGCTATCTGTGTGGCGGCATTCAACATGATCGGGGACGTACAAAGCCATATTTCTTGATGAAGTGATTTAGAAGGCTTCATGGTTATGTTCACTATCAACCTACACCAATCTCAATCCAAGGGATAGTAACCACCTATCCGCGCAGATGATGGTCGATCACCTGTCTTCTACCGATTAAGTAGCAGGCCTAAGCTCTACGTAGCCCTGTACCTACTATAGGATACTTCTGTGGTAAGTAGTCCTAATGCAACTATGTTTCCGAGCAACTCCTATAACGTAAATGCATCATAGATAGTAAAAGGACTCAAATAAATATTTGCAAACCATAGGAGAATATGCTCCGGGGCTTGCCTTCGACGAAGGAGCTAGGGACGTGGTTAGGACACTCGGGAAGCTCAGCTTCTGGATCCTCTCCTTCGGCTGCCCCCTGCAGCTCCTGCTCCTGCTGCTCCTCCACGTTCAGCTCCTCGGGCACTGCTTGATGGTTGCACTCCTGCGATCCTGTATGATGCGATGCAAGTATATAAATAACGTGCATATGAAGTGAAGTAGTATTGTCACAATGTCATGATGTATGTGATTTACAATTGAATAGAAACACCACATTAATCAAATCAGGATCACCTCATGATCCAACCAAAACGATCAACCAACCCACTATCAAACCCGTCGGAAACCGACATAGAAACACTATGCTTCTACAACAAGTCCTACCTCTGCTGCTCGAATAATTGTACAAAAATTACAGCCGCACAACCATAGCTAAACTAAGCTACCACAGAAATTTCACCTCAAGACTCCAGGTATGCAAGCCTACACAAAATTCACAAGCCAGCTGCCACACAAGGTGCAGAAAATACTTTGTATTACCAAAGTAGTCCAACATCAGCACCAATGGCATGTGGACCTTCCAAAAAGCATATAAACATGCCTCAAGAAGTTTCATGGCCATAGCAACAACCCATAATTTTCTATGAATTATTCTAGCAAAGTGCCAACCAATGCACTTGTACTACAACTCTAAAAATCTCCACTGCACAAGTCAATATTATACCTCACATAGACAGAGCATAGCCTAACTAAGCCAACAAAACAACTCTCACATTTTTCTGAGCCTCTGAGAATTACTTATGCATTTTACAAGATAAAGGCATTTCTCAAAATTAAATAAAACAGTACATAAAAGTATGCCAAATCCGACATCTCATAGTTTTCTAGCATAGTTCATCCTAAATGAAAAATAACCCAACTTGATTCATCCCATTTGGCCAAATAATGAGGGAGATATGAATTTCTAACACTTAAAACTAAATCTGGGAATTCTATTTCTATTTTCCAGAAATTCAACCTAAATTCTACGTGTACCCCGGCGTGTACCCAGTTCAGATCAGAAGCGCTAGGTGCACCCGGCTGCGTGTACCCCGACCTCGCTCGCAGGCTAGGCTGACTGACGGCCGGGCCCCACCTGTCATCACCTCCCCGGCGGAGGGTGACGATGGCGCACGACGGCGGCCCGCCGGCGGCGGTCCTCCGGCCCAACTAAGGGCGCCGTTGGACGCGGCTCGGCGCGACGCACCTCACGACCCTATCCAAGCGGGCCCTAGTGGTCTAAGTTGACGGCGGTGGCGTGCATGGTGGCTCGCGGCGGCGGTCGACGGCGGGAAAGGCCGTCGAGGCCTCGGCGGTTCTCTTGGTCATCCCTACAAGCATCGCCTCGATGCGCTATACGAGACGCACCCCAAAAACCCAAGAAAAGGTGGCCCTGGCCACTATGCAAGCTCGCCGGAGCGGCGGTGGCGCTCTCGCCGGCGCGACGCGTGCGTGGCGCTAGGAAGCCCCACGTCTCCTCCTACCGGAGCCGGGGCATCGGCTCATGCATGCGGCGCTTCTACACGCAAAAAGATGCAGAGGGAAAGGAGAAAAGCGGGCGGTGGAGCTCGCCGGCGCCCATGGCGGCGGCGGCCGAGCGCGAGGAGGAAAGGCCAATGCAGGCCGGACCTCACCGAAACGAGCGAATGAAGGGCGGCGGATGACGAAGTCGAGGGTGGCGGACTCGATGCTGCCCTTGGCTTCGCCTTTCACCGGCTGGATGCGGAGCTAGGCGGCGAGCGAAACGGCGGCCATGGAGGGTGGTCGGGTCGGAGTGGGAGGAGGGAGAAGGGTCGGGCAGGGGAAGTAATGGGATGGGACGGGAGTCCCTCCCCTTTCCCGTTCGGGCAGGGCAACGCGGGCGTGGCGCGTGGCGACGTTGCGGCGGTCACCGCCACTGCCAGGCGGGCCCCGCGGGGGCGCGTGGCGCGCGCGAGCGCGACATCGACGCGGGCGGCTCAGTGTGGTCCATCGTGTGGCGGCCGCACGGGATCCGGGCTGGCAGAACAGCGGACACCGGATCCGGCCAATGAAAATGTGCCACGTCGCCTAAATCCAAATTCGAATTTCAAAACCCCATATCTCTCAAACGATTTCGAATTAGACAAAACTTTCAACATGAAAGTTTCTCCAAATTGGAAGATGAATATTTCATTCAACTACCACTTTGGCTAATTCGGCCTAGATTAAAAGATCTAAAATTAGTTTTTAAAATTAGTTTTGAAAATGAAGTATAAATAATACTTTTAAAATTCCCCCAAGACTGTTTTTAGCCATTTTGAAGCCCTTAAACCCATTTTCACAATTTGGTCAAGACACAAAGTTTTTATGAAATATTTTTCTGCACATTTCTTCCCAAAACACCAAATTCAAACAAGCAACCTATCTAGCACTTCTAGTCATACCTAGGCTAGCACAAGAAATCAATCAATTCATGCAAATGATGCTTATGCAAAATGATGACATGCTTAGAGATGATTAATTAATGCTTAACACTGGAGGTGTTACAGCTCTACCCTCCTTAAAGAAATCTCATCCCGAGATTTGCGTGTACTAACCATCGGTAATAGAAGGTGGGATAAGCTTCCTGGAGATATTCGCCGGTTTCCCATGTTGCATCATCGTCATCGTGATGACTCCAACACACCTTGTACGTGATCACCGAACTGGTCCGTGTCACTCGTTCCTTGACATCCAATAACTTGACCGGTTCCTCTTCATAGGTCAGATCCGACTGAAGCTGAATGTCCGCAATCTTGACTTGCTCCCTAGTCACCTCAATGCATTTCTTGAGTTGTGACACGTGGAATACCGGAAAGACTGCGCCGAGATTCTCGGGCAGCTCTAACAAGTAAGCCACTTCACCCTTCTTCTCAAGAATCTTGAACGGTCCAACATATCGAGGTGCAAGCTTCTGTTTAGCTCCAAACCTTTTTACTTTCTTCATAGGAGAAACCTTTAAGTACACATAATCACCTTCCTCAAAGAACAATGGCCTTTTTCGCTTGTCTCGCATAGCTTTTCTCGTCGAGACCGGGCTGCTAACATGTGCTTCTTAATGATTTGAACTTTCTCGCGGCATCTTGCACGATATCTATGCCGTAATACCTTTTATCTCCCGTTTTTACCCAATTCGACGGCGTTCTACAACTCCTACCATATAGTGCCTCGAAAGGCGACATCTTAATACTCTCCTGATACCCATTATTATATGCAAACTCGGCTAATGGTAACCATTTTTCCCAAGAACCCTTAAATGATAGCAAGCATGCTCTCAACAGGTCCTCTAGTACTTGGTTAATTCTCTCAACTTGGCCCGAGGTCTGCGGATGATATGCTGAACTGTGCACTAACTCTGTTCCCAATTCCTTCTGCATTTGAGCCCAAAAATGAGCCATGAACTGTGACCCTCTATCAGACACAATCTTCTTTGGTATGCCATGCAATCTCACAATCTCTTTGATGTACAGGTCAGCATACTGCGGCGGTCGGAAGGTTGTATGAACCGGAATGAAGTGTGCCGACTTGGTGAGTCGGTTCACAATCACCCAGATCGAATCATGGCCCTTTGCCGAAATAGGCAAACCTGTAATGAAATCCATACTAATCTCTTCCCACTTCCAATCAGGTACTGTCAATGGATGTAGCAAACCTCCTGGCTTTAAGTGAACTGCTTTGATTCTGCAACAAGTGTCGCACTTAGCAACATACTCTGCTACTTCCTTCTTCATATGTGGCCACCAAAATTTCAATTTCAAGTCATGAAACATTTTGCTACTGCCAGGATGGATGGTTACTCTGGATAGATGTGCCTCATCCATGATCAACTTCCTAAGTTCTGAATCCCGAGGCACTACCAATCTATTATCAAACCACAAGATACCATGGTTATCTACTGAGAGTCACTGTGATGGTTGAGTTTCTAGCTTCTCCTTGAATTTGGCTACCATACTATCAGTTTTCTGCCTTTCAATTATCTTACTTTCAAGTTCACAGTTCAGTTGGATGTTCCTTGCTATCACAGGATGTAAGAAGTCAAAATTCTCTGGCAATCTAACTCGAATAGCTTCACATTGTGGCTTCCTACTTAATGCATCAGCAACCACATTTGCTTTATCAGGATGGTAATGCAAACGTCCTTGATCAACTCTAGCCAACGTCTCTGCCTCATGTTCAACTCATTCTGGGTGAAAATGTACTTCAAGCTCTTATGATCTATGTAAATGTTACAAGGATTACCGAGAAGGTAATGCCTCCATATCTTCAAAGCATGTACTACGGCTGCCAACTCTAGGTCATGGGTAGGATAATTCTACTCGTGCTTCTTCAACTGCCTTGATGCATAAGCTATGACCTTGCCTTCTTGCATTAACACACATCCCAATCCAATGCCCGCAGCATCACAATACACGTCAAACGGCTTCTCAATATCAGGTTGTGCAAGAACGGGTGCAGTGGTCAACATCTCCCGCAAGGTGCGGAAAGCTGCTTCACACTGCTCGGTCCACTCAAACTTCGCATCCTTATGCAACAGGTTGGTTAATGGCTTGGCTATCTTCGAGAACCCTGGGATAAACCGACGATAATATCCGGCTAACCCCAAGAATCCCCGAACCTTGTGCACTATCTTCGGTGTCTTCCAATTCAGCACCTTTTCAATGTTAGCAGGATCCACGGTTATACCCTCATCTGTCAGGATGTGTCCTAGAAATTGCACTTTCTTAGTCCAAAACTCGCACTTGCTGAACTTGGCATACAACTTCTTCTCTCTAAGCCTCTCCAAAACAATCCTTAGATGTTTGGCATGATCTTCTTCATTCTTAGAATACACCAAGATGTCATCAATGAATACCACAACAAACTGATCCAATTTAGGCATAAAGACCGAATTCATCAGATACATAAAGTATGCGGGAGCATTCGTCAGCCCGAAAGACATGACTAAATACTCAAACAACCCGTATCTAGTAGTGAAAGCGGTCTTAGGTATATCTTCTGGTCTGATCTTGATTTGATGATATCCTGCCTTCAAGTCTATCTTGGAGAACACCTTCGCCTTGGATAACTGGTCGAACATTATATCAATCCGAGGCAACGGATACTTGTTCTTGACTGTAGCCGCATTGAGCAAGCGGTAATCTACACACATACGCAATGACTGATCCTTCTTCTTCACAAACAACACTGGACTACCCCATTCTGAAACACTTGGTCGAATCAACCCTTTTCTCAGCAAATCATTCAGCTGTGCCTTGAGCTCTTTCAACTCATCTGGTGCCATTCTATACGGCCTCTTGCAAATCGGTGCCGTGCCAGGCAGCAATTCAATACGGAACTCTACATCCCTATCAGGCGGCAAGCCTGGTAGTTCCTCCGGAAATACATCCGGGAATTCACACACCACGGGTATGTGTTCCAAGGGAGTAGTTTGGGTAGCATAGGTGACACTCTCAAGCTTAGTTTTCCGAGGTAGGGGTATCTGAAGGTTTCCCTCACCTAAGGGTTTACGAATAGAGATCATCTTATTAGTGGTATCCAATACCACACCCCAAAAATTCATCCAGCTCATCCCGATTATAACATCAACTCCTAGTCCGGGAAGAACGATCAAGTTTAGCCGGAATCTCCAATCTTCTAAGTCCAATGATGCCCCTTGAACTATCTGGTTCGTGCTAATGTCAGCCCCAGCTGAGCTCACACGAAACTCTATCCCCAGTTCTGTTATCTTTTGATCATGTTGTATTGCAAATGCTTGACTCATGAATGAAGGTGACGATCCAGTATCAAACAAAACAGCAGCAGGAATCTCGTTGACAGGAAACATACCAGCGGTTATGGGCTCTCCAGCTAGGATCTCCTCAATGGTTGTCAGATGAGCACGGGCGGGCATCTGCCTCCTTGGATGTGGGCAGAATCGGCAGAAATGACCGGTTCCACCACAATTGTAGCAAGGTCCAAAGGGTGCCTTGCCTGCTGTAGCCATCGCCGGTGCTCCCTGGTTCTGAGCTGGCTTATTCTGAGTCACCGGTGTACGGAAAGCCTTCTGAAACTTCTGATTGCCCTGAGCAAGCCAGTTCTTCCTCGGTGGGGGTTTGAATCTGTTACCCCGGTTGAATGCACGATAAGGAGGACGAAATGCATGTGAAGCCCTCTGCTGAGACGGGCCACCCTCATTTGGCCTCTTGCGGTTCTTGGTTGCAGCGTGCAGATTGTTTTGCTTCTCTTGAATCATGCAGTCGTTGTAGAAGGCATTGAAATTATCACGGGTAGAAGTACCCATGGTTTTCATCAGCTTGGTGCTAAGCCCTCTCTTGAAGCATTCAATCTTGGCTGCCTCAGTGCGTACCATTTCCGGTGCATAACGGGACAAGTTGTTGAAGATGTGATGGTACTCTGGCACTGAGCGAGTCCCCATGGTCAGACTATGGAACTCGGCCTTCTTAGCAGCAATTACGCAGGGCGGAACAAAGGCATCACGAAAAGCAGTGACAAACATATCCCAGGTGATCGGCTGTCCCTCTGGATAGGTAGCACGGTGTTGAACCCACCATGTCTGAGCTTCCTCATCAAGCATATAGGCAGCATAAGTGGCCTTGAGATCCTCAGTAAGACGCAACAGATGGAACCTCTCTTCCATATGGGTGATCCAGCCATCCGCGAGAAGCGGATCAGAGGTAATCTTGAATAGACGAGGTTTAGTGTCCATGAAGTCCTTGAACTCACTGTACTGATTTGGCTGTGGCCCCTGATTATGGTGTGGAACATGCATATTGTTGTTGTTGAAGTTGTCACGCAGCAACTGCTCAATATTACGCTACCCTCCCAGGAACTGCTGAAAGAACTGCTCTGGTGTCACCGGAGGAGGAGGTGGTGCACCATGTGCTTCATCTCCAGCATGGCCTCCACCACATCCACCACCACCCATAGGAGCACCGCGACCACCACCACCGATGGGAGCACCGCGACCACCACCACCGACTGGAGCACCACGGCCACTACCACCAATGGGGGCACCACAGCCTCCACCACCACTGCCACTAGCGGCTTGGGCAGTGGCAGAACTCTGGGTATCCACCATCTGTAGGTGCCAACGATAATATTGGGGTAATTAGGAGTTGAACTAACATGACAAATAAATATAATCATGTTGCACTGAACAATGTAGAGAGAATATTAACATTCAATCAATCATTCGCACATACATAATAATTCATTTTCCACATCACAACCACACTAATAATATTATGTTGCACATCACAGAAGTGTCAAATATACATGGATGCCAGCATATATACACTGGACTTTTAAACGCGTTCAATTTACATCGCAACCCACGATTCCAAAGGTCTCATCATCAGGCATACTTAGCAGCGTACCATATTACATACTCAAAAGAAAAGATCAACGGTCGCTCAAAAGAATCCTACTAGGTGCTATCACGCTACCACTAGTCTAACTACGCACATCGGTCGCCCTAAGCGTCCCGCACATCCATGTCCACCGCGTGGCTACCAGCACCACTGTGGTGAGACGACTCTGCCTGTGCCACTGCTCCTCTCCGAACCTCGTCCTGCATCCCATCAATGAACACCTCCTTCTGATGCAGCTCGCGCCTGAGAATGCGCGTCTCCTCTCGAAGATCGTGCAACTCGGACCAGGCTACATTCCTCTGCCTAGTGATCTCAATCAGAGAATCCTCAGTGTTCTTCAGCACGGTCTCACGGTTCCCCAACTTCTGCTCAAGTACCTCCAACCTCACATTGTACCACTCCTTCAAATCTGTCAGCTTCTTCTCATACTGCTCAACCTCCACCTTGTGCTCCTCCGAGATAGACTCCAACTCATCATACCTCATCAGAGCAAGGTCCTCCATGTCAGAATAGGCCCTCATAAGAGAGAAGACCACACTCTGAGCAACTGAGGTACTGCTCTCAGCCTCCTGTGTACCAGCAAACAGAGACGTCCCCTTCCTCTGCTTCCACTTGTCAGCACGAGGGTCAGCCCGGGGAAAGACTCCAGGCACCAGGCGTGCCAACTCAGCAGGCATCTCTGTCACCATCCTCACCAACACCTGGAAAGCAGCATCCTCAGCAGCGCGAAAGGTGTCCACGCCCTCGCCCCTCTGTGACCAGCTGTGCCACAGGTCACTAAGGCCCAAGGACGGAACCTCAACCGTCACAGTGACGAAACTACGCTCCCGGGTGTCCTAAGTGTCCTAGTAGTACCTAGGATAGGTACCATCAGGATACCCAGCGGCGTGCAAGATCCTCCAAAGAAGAGTGGGCAAGCCACCCTGCGTGAGGAACGTGTTGGACATCCTACGGGGGTTGTCAGGCCTCCGTCGGATAACCCAATCCGCACCTGCTGGAAGAGAAACACGAGGGGTGTCAGGCTCGCGGGTACTCTTGCGTGCTGTCTGCTTAGTCCTGGCCATCTGTAAAAATTTTAATTACGCCCATAAGCACAAGTTTTAAGTAAGACAAATTTAATTGTAGGAAAGGAATGCTGATATGCATGATTAAGGCAAAATTTTATAATTCATGATGCATGCACATTCTATTCGTTCTCACTCATAAGTATCTCTAATACGTCTAGTCGGTGGCATAGAGTTACGTGCTCTCATCATACGTACTTTTCACATCGTTCTACATGAATTCGCGGTTAGTGTACCTGCAGAAAATTCATTTCAGCCCATTCCCCATGAATGCAATCGACGAACAAAATTCGGCACCTTAAGAATAAGGCAAAAATCTCTGATTCAATCAACTCCTATTCAACACCCTACTCCATACAGGCATACCCATTATACCTGCATGTAGGCGCATGCTAGTCCCAAATCATCGCCAGAAGACGACATCCCACACATGGAGTACCGTCATATGGGCATGTGTAAAACATGAGCATATTTCAGTACTATATAAGCACTCCCCTAGACTAGCATTGTGTCCAGTCATGCTCTCACAACTCCCCTTACCTTGGCGTTGAATCACTTACCAGAGCGTAGAGAAATATGAAACCATTCATAACCATTCAAGTGAATGGCCCCCATACATATCTGCCGTGTATGAGCGCGACAAATAAAATATGATGCAACCCTTGTTAGCCTGTTAGATAGCCACCTAATAGTCCTTAACTGGGCATAAGAGATCCGACGAATCCTTGGCACACTTATAAATTTTTGAAAACTCACACATTTCCCATACCTACTTAAGTGTCTATAAGTTTCAAGATCACTTTTAATGTCAAGATTAGTGTTCATAATGATTGGGATTAGCAACTTGTTGGAAAACCGGGAGCTGATGCCATCGTAAGTGAACTAACATAATTACTGTTCACTAATCAAGCCACGTTAGCAGCTCAAGCAGTACACGGCAATTACACTAGCCCGGTAGTCTGGAAACCTCGAAGGGTTTCACCAATGCCACATACATCTCGGATCGTTTTCCAATGCATGCTATCTCAGACCATTACAACAGGTTCACAAATTATTACATAAAGTGCTCAAATTAAGTTATTCGGACCGTTTCTTAAATTCAAAGTGCGGAAGCAAATTTAAACTCGTTCTTAAACACACCCATGAAGTTTTTTCCACAAATAGTGCCGATTTCCATCGAGATCCACTACTGAAGAAAAGGTATGAGGAAGGGAATGATCGAGCCCACGATCTACTCATCTCCAACTATGCCGGATGGAAGCATGTCGGGCAATATCCGTAGAACATCTCACCATCTGCAACAACATTGGGAATTGCACCCTGAGTACTTGGTACTCAACAAGACTTACCCGGCAAAAGGAAAATAAGGAAAAGACTCTTTGGTGGATGCCAGGCTTTATGTGGGGTAGCTGACATTTTCATTGCCAAAAGATGAGCTTATTAGGTAATCATTTAGTGATAAAAGGACTCTCTAGCTTATCCATTTACGTTGGGCCTACCAGCTATGTTAGCACCTGCACTACTTCATCATTTTTAGTAGAAGCAATCAAATATAATCATATAACGCATTGATTGAGTAATCATTAACCAGCATGTATGAACATAACCACTTCGTACAAAGAATTTTTATTTGCGACCATGCCGCTGTCCGTCTCAAGTGTTCACTATCCAGGAACGATGGCGATTATAATCGATTAATACTCAGCTGAGGGTTATTCCTCACACAAACCAGGCATGCTCCTCGAAAGCAGCCTTAGTCACCATGATCTACTCGGGAAAAGACGCGGGATCAACGGCTCATCACCATGACCAAGGAAACTCCGGACCAACGGTAAGCGTGCCCATCAAATGACAATGCCCCATCTTAAGGACTCACTCTCCGGCACCTTGTTTACCCCACCCCCATCGCCGGCATGGATACCTGGCCGTTGAAACCCGGCCCAAGTAGATTCTTGGCTTCGCGGAATAGTCCCTACACGACCTTTTCCAGCTATCTGTGAGGCGGCATTCAACATGATCAGGGACGTACAAAGCCATATTTCTTGATGAAGTGATTTAGAAGGCTTCATGGTTATGTTCACTATCAACCTACACCAATCTCAATCCAAGGGATAGTAACCACCTATCCGCGCAGATGATGGTCGATCACTTGTCTTCTACCGATTAAGTAGCAGGCCTAAGCTCTACGTAGCCCTGTACCTACTATAGGATACTTCTGTGGTAAGTAGTCCTAATGCAACTATGTTTCCGAGCAACTCCTATAACGTAAATGCATCATAGATAGTAAAAGGACTCAAATAAATATTTGCAAACCATAGGAGAATATGCTCCGGGGCTTGCCTTTGACGAAGGAGCTAGGGACGTGGTTAGGACACTCGGGCAGCTCAGCTTCTGGATCCTCTCCTTCGGTTGCCCCCTGCAGCTCCTGCTCCTGCTGCTCCTCCACGTTCAGCTCCTCGGGCACTGCTTGATGGTTGCACTCCTGCGATCCTGTGTGATGCGATGCAAGCATATAAATAACGTGCATATGAAGTGAAGTAGTATTGTCACAATGTCATTATGTATGTGATTTACAATTGAATAGAAACACCACATTAATCAAATCAGGACCACCTCATGATCCAACCAAAACGATCAACCAACCCACTATCAAACCCGTCGAATAATTCTACAAAAATTACAGCCGTACAACCATAGCTAAATTAAACTACCATAGAAATTTCACCTCAAGACTCCACGTATGTAAGCCTACACAAAATTCACAAGCTAGCTGCCACACATGGTCCAGAAAATACTTTGTATTACCAAAGTAGTCCAACATCAGCACCAATGGCATGTGGACCTTCCAAACAGCATATAAACATGCCTCAAGAAGTTTCATGGCCATAGCATCAACCCATAATTTTCTATGAATTATTCTAGCAAAGTGCCAACCAATACACTTGTACTACAACTCTAAAAATCTCCACTGCACAAGTCAATATTATACCTCATATAGACAGAGCATAGCCTAACTAAGCCAACAAAACAACTCTCACATTTTTCTGAGCCTCTGAGATATACTTATGCATTTTACAATATAAAGGCATTTCTCAAAATTAAATAAAACAGTACATAAAAGTATGCCAAATCGGACATCTCATAATTTTCTAGCATAGTTCATCCTAAAAGTAAAATAACCCAACTTGATTCATCTCATTTGGCCAAATAATGAGGGAGATATGAATTTCTAACACTTAAAACTAAATCTGGGAATTCTATTTCTATTTTCCAGAAATTCAACCGAAATGCTACGTGTACCCCGGCGTGTACCCAGTTCAGATCAGAAGCGCTAGGTGCACCCGGCTGCGTGTACCCCGACCTCACTCGCAGGCTGGGCTGACTGAAGGCCGGGCCCCACCTGTCATCACCTCCCCGGCGGAGGGTGACGATGGCGCACGACGGCGGCCCGTTGGACGCGGCTCGGCGCGACGCACCTCACGACCCTATCCAAGCGGGCCCTAGTGGTCTAAGTTGGCGGCTCGCGGCGGCGGTCGATGGCGGGAAAGGCCGTCGAGGCCTCGGCGGTTCTCTTGGTCATCCCTACGAGCATCGCCTCGATGCGCTATACGAGACGCACCCCAAAAACCCAAGAAAAGGTGGCCCTGGCCACTGTGCAAGCTCACCGGAGCGGCGGCGGCGCTCTCGCCGGCGCGACGCGTGCGCGGCGCTAGGAAGCCCCACGTCTCCTCCTACCGGAGCCGGGGCATCGGCTCATGCATGCGGCGCTTCTACGCGCAAAAAGATGCAGAGGGAAAGGAGAAAAGCGGGTGGCGGAGCTCGCCGGCGCCCATGGCGGCGGCGGCCGAGCGTGAGGAGGAAAGGCCAATGCAGGCCGGACCTCACCGAAACGAGCGAATGAAGGGCGGCGGATGACGAAGTCGAGGGTGGCGGACTCGATGCTGCCCTTGGCTTCGCCTTTCACCGGCTGGATGCGGAGCTAGGCGGCGAGCGAAGCGGCGGCCATGGCGGGTGGTCGGGTCGGAGCGGGAGGAGGGAGAAGGGTCGGGCAGGGGAAGTAATGGGACGGGACGGGAGTCCCTCCCCTTTCCCGTTCGGGCAGGGCAACGCGGGCGCGGCGCGTGGCGCCGTTGCGGCGGTCACCGCCACTGCCAGGCGGGCCCCGCGGGGGCGCGTGGCGCGCACGAGCGCAACGTCGACGCGGGTGGCTCGGTGTGGTCCATCGTGTGGCGGCCGCACGGGATCCGGGCCGACAAAACACCGGATCCGGCCAATGAAAATGTGCCACGTCGCCTAAATCCAAATTCAAATTTCAAAACCCCATATCTCTCAAACGATTTCGAATTAGATAAAACTTTCAACATGAAAGTTTCTCCAAATTGGAAGATGAATATTTCATTCAACTACCACTTTGGCTAATTCGGCCTAGATTAAAAGATTTAAAATTAGTTTTGAAAATGAAGTATAAATAATACTTTTAAAATTCCCCCAAGACTGTTTTTAGCCATTTTGAAGCCCTTAAACCCATTTTCACAATTTGGTCAAAACACAAAGTTTTCATGAAATATTTTTCTGCACATTTCTTCCCAAAACACCAAATTCAAACAAGCAACCTATCTAGCACTTCTAGTCATACCTAGGCTAGCACAACAAATCAATCAATTCATGCAAATGATGCTTATGCAAAATGATGACATGCTTAGAGATGATTAATTAATGCTTAACACTAGAGGTGTTACAGCTGTGTTGCTGGTCATGATGAATGGATTCTTGATTCCGCATGTTCATTTCATATTTGCACTAATAGAAATTGGTTTAGTTCTTACAAGCCTGTGCAGAAAGGAGATGTTGTGCGGATGGGAGATGATAACCCATGTGCTGTTATGGGGATAGGATCAGTTCAGATCAAGACTAATGATGGCATGACACGCACGCTAAAAAACATCATTTATATACCAGGGATGTCCAGAAATCTTATTTCATTGAGCACACTTGATGCAGAAGGTTACAAATATTCCGGTTCAGATGGCGTTCTAAAGGTATCAAAAGGTTCTCTTGTCTGTTTGAAAGGTGATCTTAATTCTGCAAAGTTATATGTCCTTAGAGGGTGTACTTTATCTGGTTCTGATTCCGCTACCACTGTTGTTTCTAATGAAGAACCTAGTAAGACTAACCTTTGGCACATGCGTTTGGGACATATGAGTCACCTTGGTATGGCAGAATTAGTGAAGAGAAACCTGCTAAAGGGTTGCACTTCGAGTAAGATCAAGTTTTGTGAGCATTGTATTTTTGGCAAGCATAAAAGGGTACAGTTCAACACTTCATTCACACCACCAAAGGTACTCTTGATTATGTGCATGCTGATTTATGGGGTCCTTCTAAGAAGCCCTCACTTGGTGGTGCTCGTTATATGCTTACAATTATTGATGATTACTCTAGAAGGGTTTGGCCTTATTTTTTGAAACATAAAGATGATACTTTTACTGCTTTTAAGAACTGGAAAGTGATGATTGAAAAGCAAACTGAAAGGAAGGTAAAATTGCTTCGTACTGATAATGGTGGAGAATTTTGTTCGCATGCCTTTAATGATTACTGCAGAGAGGAAGGCATTGTTAGGCATCACACCATACCCCATACTCCACAACAGAATGGTGTGGCTGAGCGAATGAACAAGACCATTACATCCAGGGCGCGTTGTATGTTGTCTCATGCAAGAATGAACAAGCGTTTAAAATTCGAAGCCGCAAAGTACTTGCTGTTATTTAATAAACAGTCGCCTTCTATTCCACTAAATAAGAAAACACCTATTGAGGTATGGTCCGGTAAGCCCGCTGATTATTCACGGTTAAAAGTTTTTGGATGCACTTGCTTATGCTCATGTTGACAATGGAAAATTAGAGCCTAGAGTCATTAAGTGTCTTTTCCTTGGTTATGGTTCGGGAGTCAAAGGTTATAAACTATGGAATCCTGAAACTAGGGAAGACTTTTCGAGCGAAGTGTTGTATTCAATGAATCTGTGATGTTTACTAACAGTTTGCCCTCAGAACATGTTCCAGAAAAGGAGTTGCAGCGTATGCGCATGCAGGTGGAGCATGTTGAGGATGATACAGGCGTTCAGGTGGAGCCTGTTGATGAGCAGGATGACCATAATAATGATGTTGCTGATGATGATACTCATGATGATGTTCAGCAAACTCCTCCTATTTTGCAGCTAGAGGAGGATTTACTTATTGCTCAACGCAAGTCAAAAAGGACAACAAAACCTCCCAATCGCCTTATTGAAGAATGTAATTTGTCTTACTATGCTTTGAGTTGTGCTGAACAGGTGGAGAATGCTCATGAGCCAGCAACCTATAAAGAAGCTGTTCGTTGTGGAGATAGCGAGAATTGGATTTCTGCTATGCATGATGAGATGCAGTCCCTTGAGAAGAATAGTACATGGGAGGTTGTATCTTTGCCTAAGAAAAAGAAGACCATCAGCTGCAAGTGGATCTTCAAGAGAAAGGAGGGTTTATCCTCAAGCGAGCCTCTAAAGTATAAGGCAAGGTTAGTTGCAAGAGGTTATAGTCAGATTCCGGGTGTTGACTATAATGATGTGTTCTCTCCAGTGGTAAAACACAGTTTAATTCGTACTTTTCTTAGTATTGTTGCTTCACATGATCTTGAGCTTGAGCGGTTAGATGTGAAGAATGCGTTTTTGCATGGAGAGCTAGAGGAGGACATTTACATGGACCAACCGGAAGGGTTCATAGTGCCCGGCAAGGAAAAATATGTGTGCAAGTTGAAGCGCTCCTTGTATGGTTTGAAACAGTCCCTCGTCGGTGGAACAAGAGGTTTGATTCATTTATCTTTGTCACACGATTTCAAAAGATCTAAATATGATAGTTGTGTTTTATATCAAGCATGTTAATGGATCACCTATATATCTACTGCTATATGTTGATGATATGCTTTGATTGCTGCCAAGAGTAAGATTGAAATCACTAAGTTAAAGAAGATGTTGAGTAGTGAGTTTGATATGAAAGATCTTGGTAGTGCTAAGAAAATTCTTGGTATGGAAATTAGTAGAGACAAAAAATCTAGTTTGCTATTTCTAAGTCAACATAATTATATCAAGAAAGTTCTTCAAATATTTCAACATGCAAAATGCTAAGGCTGTTAGTACCCCTATTGCACCTCACTTTAAGTTGTCACCGCACAAAGGTCCTAGTACGGATGCGAGAGATTGAGTACATGTCAAGGGTTCCTTATTCTAGTGCTTTGTTGGGTCTTTGATGTATGACATGGTTTGCTCTCGTCATTTGTCATATGCTATGAGTCTTGTTAGTAGATATATGTCTAATCCTGGCAAAGAACATTGGAGGGCGAGTTCGGTGGATTTTCGGGTACCTCGGAGGCACAACATATTCATGTCTCGAAGTTTGGAAGAACCGATAAGGGACTTATTGGATATGTGGATTCTGATTATCTTTGCTGATCCGGACAGGCGAAGATCACTTACGGGTTATGTGTTTACTTGTTGGCGGTTGTCTTTGTGAGTTGGAGGGCTACTTTACGATCTGTTGTTGCTTTGTCTACTACTAAGGCAGAATATATGGCTATTTGTGAAGCATGCAAAGAGCTGATTTGGCTAAAAGGTTTGTATGCTGAGCTCAGTGGAGTTGAATCTTGCATAAGTTTGCATTGTGATAGTCAAAGTGTAATTTACCTCACTAAAGATCAGATATTCCATGAGAGAACTAAGCACATAGATATCAAGTATCATTTTGTGCGTGATGTGATTGAAGAAGGTAAGCTGAAGGTATGCAAGATTAGTACTCATGATAATCCTGCTGATATGATGACAAAGCCTATTCCTGTTGCTAAGTTTGAGCTGTGCTCAAGCTTAGTTGGTTTAATTGAATAGTCCAAGAGACTATTGTTGGCACCAGCGGTTTTCTATCTTTGTTGATCAAGATGATTAGTTGATTGATGATACAAGCAGAATTTGTCTCAAGGTGGAGTTTGTTGGAGTTGTTCCAAATTCATTTCAAGATAATGGCCGGGCTTCTGACGAGCGGAGCAGAGGCCCGTCGCCGGAGGCTTGGGCCGGATGGGCCGAACCACGCCCAGCGCCCACACGGGGGGGGGGGGGCGAAGCCCCCCCGCGGTACGGTATGCTATTTAAGCCCTTGCGAGGGTTTCGTGGAGACTGGATTCTCTTGTAATCCGCCAATGGCGTGTAACCCAAAACTCTTGAGATTGTGAGATTGTTGCCTGGCTGGTGCCCGTGGTTTTTCCCCTTCACAGGGGTTTTCCACGTTAGATCGTGTGTATTTGCTGTGATTGATTTCATATCTATACGTCGTTCGTAACAGAGAGAAGGGAAGGAGGATTCAGCCTGTTGGCCTTTTCTCTTTTTCTTTTCCCCGGTTTTTTCTATTGATTTATTTGCACTTTGGAAAATATGAAATGACATGTTAGCTTAATAATAATTACCACTATAAATGTAAGCAAGCATAGAAACTAATTTGTGCTCGTTAGGTTCTAGTTTCTACATCTAGGTGAGGTTTGTTTTACATATTTAAAAATTTTGTGATTTTCGAAAAAGGTTAGAATATTTACGGTGTTACACCGTGTGAGGCCACTGGGCCTCCTTGACCCGTTGCTCAATGAGCTTGCTGCCCTCTTGTTGTGTGTCGGTCCCCGGTGCCTCTACGCTTGGTTGTCCGTCTACTCCGACAAACTCCGTGGAGGTTGAGGCAGCACTAGCGGATGTCCGTTCGCCTCCATGGATGATTCTGCTCAACTTCGTGGAGGATGGATGGTGAACCACCCTTGGTCTACCTAGACGTCCTCGGTAATGTTGACGGTCGTTAAGTATCAATTTTATACCGTCAACGCAGCAAGAGAAAGGACTAATATGAGTTCACCTGTTAGATATAGGGGTTACACCGACGAATTCCACGAGTTTTGGTGATTGTCTATTTCTCGGGGGGGTTATCGGAAAGAGAACCAAAGGAGGCCCACATGTCATGATTACATAGAGATAAAGACCGAACGGGTAAAATTGTATAATCTAGAAGACTCCGGAAGGCAAACCCGGAAGCCGGGCCCACTGCGGGGTGGCCGGTCGGCCGACCCGGGGGGAGTCGGCCGACTCCCCACCTCCACCAATCGGTGGAGTCTCGTGGATCCCGCCTCCACCGCCTTTGAGGATGAATAATTATCGTCCATTTAGGTCGGTTTGATCCGAGGGCTGTGGTTCATCCTAGGGGGCTATATATTCGAGCCCCCGGCCCCCCGGGTGAAACCCTAATTCATTCAAAAGTTCATTCTCTCATCGAATTCGGAGAAGCCGAGCCACCATCTCAATTAGAGCTCCATAGTTTAGTAGCATAGCTACATAGGAATAGATCTAGAGGGAATCAAGCCTAGCTTGGAGTCCGGATCTGTTGGAGTTCTTGGTAATTCCCCTCTACATTCTTGTAATATTCATCATTGTTCGTGATACTATGAGTAGTACTTTATTCTATTCTATTATATCGACTTGACTTTGCTCTATTTGATTATGTTCTCAATTATATCGTTCTTAGTTTACTTTGATTATATGTTTAGCATAGTTGGACTAGAATTATGTTTATGCGTAGGATCGTATAGCGCTTGCTCATTAGGCCAATGGGTGAGTGGTAGATATTGTGTAGGCATGGTGCCTATACCGTATTTATCTCGCGATTGCACCCTATATTCCGGATCGTGAGGTAGATCGTGGGAGTGAGGTCTGTTGAGTCCTTTGTAGCCCTTCTCCCGAGTATAGGTCTAGCGAACAAACCTATTACATTGAAGTCATTGCTATGTCTCTTGTCTTCTCGGTAATATCACTATGCATAGATGTAACCTTTTCCCGCCATGATTGCTAGATGTTCTTGCACTAATCATTGTATGCTTTGACTTTATAGTTAGAATAACATAGGATTATACCCTAGATCGTCCTAGTCCATGCTAGTGTTATAAGCTTAGAGTGCTAAGTTGAGATGGCTTATTACTATTATTTTATGTGGCTAAATGCTCCCATTTATCTTATGTCATTTATCATTCATTCTTATATTTTATGTGACACTTACCCCGTATGAGATGATCGATACGTACAAGGTTAAGCTCTCTATTATTGCATGTGCATTGCTCATCACTCATTATCCAGTGCATTCCCTTCCCCGTGGTAAAAATATAAATAACGATACCTGGATTACTCCCGGTTAAAATGCTACGATGATATATTCTGCGCTTGCGGAACCCTTCTTTATTTCGGTTGCACTTAATAGACATCAACAAGCATTTTTGGCGCCGTTGTCGGGAAGGTTGAAAGCCAATGGATAATGAGCAGCATTGCACTACATAATGAGATTGAGCAACATCACCATTCTCTACTCATACAACCTTACCCTTGTTTTTCGTCTATTCTTATATCTTATGCGGGGTAATGTATGAAAAAGACAATTCTTCCGATAACTATATTGACAATCCGAAGCTTTATTCGGGAAGGCCGAGAAGCAAGTTGAAGAAGACCAATCAATCATCATCATCAACTCAACTTGGAAGTTTATCGAAGCGAAAGTCGACCTTTCGTTCGAGACTTGACACCGGCGTTTGAAGCCATGGCGCACAAGTCACTCCGCGAGTTCTCGGCTCCAACTACGGACAACATTCGTCTGGACCAGCTGCGGACATCGAAGGAGCTTTTGAGCTCAAGCCTGCGCTAATCAACATGGTGCAAGCAAGCCGGTTACGTGGGAAGGCCCATGAAGATGCTAGTGCTCATCTCCAACACTTCCTAGAGATTTGTAGCACATTCACTATCAAGGATGTCCCCGGAGATGCTATACTACTTCGCCTCTTCCCATTCTCACTCTTGGGGAGAGCGAAGCGTGGTTCTACGCCAATAAGGAGAAGAATCCTACGTGGGCACTATGTTCCACCAATTTCTTGGCGAAGTTCTTCCCAATGGGCAAGACAAATGCTCTTCGTGGGAAGATATCAAGCTTTCGGCAACATCATGATGAGACTGTCCCGAAGCTTGGGAGCGCTTTCAAGATTACATCCTCGAGTGTCCTCATCATGGCATGGAGAATTGGTCTGCTTATGCGAGACATTCTACCATGGGCTCGACAACACACACGTGAAACGATGGATGCTGCCGGAGGTGCATTCTTATCACTCACTATTCCTCAAGCCACGGCTCTTGTGGAGAAGATGGCATCCAACCAAGGTTGGAGTGAAGAAAGAACTCGAGACCCGCAAGAGAGGTGGAGGAATGCACCAGTGAAAGAGGTAGATATCTTTGTCTACCAAAATGGATGCGCTAATGAAGAGGCTCGATGAGAGAGCCCCGAGAGAAGAAAGAAGTCATGCATATACATGATGCTCGCATGACATGTGAAGAGTGTGGAGAGACTGGGCACACAGTGCTAATTGCCCGAGCTGAAGGAGGATGTGAACTACCTCAATAATAACAACAATAATAATTACTACCGTCCTCGCGGAATCAAGGTTGGAATCAAAGGCAGAGGCCTAACTACTCGTGCAATTATTCGGGCAACTATCAAGGTAACGACTCCTCCTACAATAATTACAACCGACCGCCTTTGAGAGAGTTAGTGCTTTGAACCAAGGCAAGATGATGGACAATCTGTCCAAGAAGCCGACATCAAATGACAAGGTCCTAGAGACACTCGACAACGGAATGGATGGCTTTTCCAATGCCATCAAGAGTCGCTCGACTTCAACAAGATACTTGAGTCACGGTACAACGGCTTGTTAACCTTGCTCCCTCCACTTTTGTCAAGGTAAACCGGCGGGACAACCCGAAGAGCTCGAAACGCAAATCTTGTTGATATATTCAATGTAGAAGATAGCCGGAGTGATCCATCGAAGGGGTCATGGATTGACTCAACTCGCCAATCAAGAAGGGCGATCCGGGAGACCAAGTCATTCCGATCTCCATTGGAAGTACTAACTTTAATGAGGCAATCTGTGATTTCGGTGCAAGCATCAACATCATGCCAAGAGTGATATATGAGAAGCTATTCAGATGCCCCTTAGCATACACAACTATGTGCTTACGGCTTGCGGATCGATCACTCCGTGTCCCTTTGGGAGTACTTGAAGACATATGTGTACGAGTAGGCAACTCGTATGTTCCAGCCAGACTTCGTGGTAGTGGATACGGCGGTGATGAAAGGTCCCCCGTCATTTTGGGACGACCATTCTTGAACACTCACTGGAGCCATCATGTATGCCAACACGCCAAGATCATCTTCAACATCAAGGGCAAAAGAGAAACCTTCTTCTTCAAGAACAGTCTTGCAGCTTCCAAAGACATCCTCATCGTGAAAACGTGAGAAGAAGAAGAATCCGGCTAAGAAGAGCAAGAACAAGAACAAGAAGACCAAGAAGACGGAGACAGTGAGGATGGTCACCGCAGTCCATAGAGAGCATGACCACTTACTCGAGTCCCCACGTCGATCAAGAAGGATGACCCGGTGTCCCAACCATTCAATGCTCCATCAACGAAGCTCTTTCAATAAAGCTGCCTCGTGACACCGGATCGGCGTCAACATTATGGCCAAGGTAACCTATGAGTATCTATATGGCACTATGCCTTTGGAGCCTACCTATGCACAACCGCAAATGGCGGATCGACATTCCGCTTCGTCGAAGGAGAAGTGAAGGATGTCCTCATCCGGATAGATGACCATTATGTCCCTACGCACTTCCTAGTCATTGACATGGGAGATGACTACGATCCTCCAATCATCCTAGGAAGACCATTCCCGAACACCACCGAGCTATCATCTATATTGGAACAGGAGAGATCCATTTCCACTTTCCCACCGAGAAGGTACGCCGCTACTTCAACAATAATTATATAATCACCGAGGAGCCCAAGAAGAACAGAGCAAGGAGAAGGCAGGCGTACCCGTCGCGAAACAAGAAGAACATCACTACTAATGGATGGGCGACTATGAGGGAGAAGTGTCAAGATATGAAGACCGGTACCCAAAGAGAAGAACATTATAGAAGAACCCGAAGAGGTGCTACCGAAAAGAAAACCAAGTGGTCCAAGAAGTTTCCTCCTCGGGGTCATCCTCTCCAACAAAGAAGGTGTGGAAGGTAAAAGCAAAATCGAATCAATTCCTACACACGAGGCGACATCATCCGAGGCGCCACCAATGCGCCCTTGAAAAATGAGCGAACATGACAAGTCCTGTTCGGAGGACTTAAAACCACCGAACGCCGCGCCAAGAGGTAACTTGGTATTTATTAGCATTTACTTTTCAGCATTATATTTTACCTTAGCATATTCCTACTAGCATCGTAGTTGCATCTTTACTCTTTTATCTTTGTATTTGAAAAGAAAATAAAGATGTTGTGCATTTGCATCCAAAAAATCTTCAAGCCCCATGTGAATAGTTATTTACTTTGTGGTGGCACAAAAATAATTTATTAGCATATTTATTTTCCCCGTCTCGCATTCCTTAAATAATAAAAAGATAAAAATATTTCTTGTGATCTGTTAGAACAAGTCTAAGTTAGAAGAAGTTCTAGACAACCAAGGCCTAGAGGTTTTATCACTAACGCTTAATCAGTTCCACAAGCTTTGTTGTCTATTTGAGCTTTTACGAACATTAAGGATCAAGAAGAGCTAACAAGCGAAGGACATCCAAATCCCCGTCGAGTGCTTTGCTCGCGAAATTGAATGCTTGTCTCCAACAAAGCAACTATCTACAACACTCCCGGAGGACTAGAACGTCTTCGGTGCTGTCGGCAACATCGTGAGACTATGTCAACATCCGGCTTGGGGAGAGCATCCCCCGTGTACCAAGCTAACTGTCTCCAACTTATTTACTTATGCTTTATTAAAGTATGCTTTGTTAAAACCACTAAAAAGGATGCATAACCATAGAAACCCAGAAAGATTTCCTTATTTATCTTTTCTACTTTTGGAGAGCTCTTACAATCTGTCTTTAAAAGTGATCCCTAGAATAAACTCTACATGGAGATGATGAATAGTTGCTCTGCCGTAATTCCTTTCAAGCACTCTCCCGAGTTTTGGACACAACTGTTTAGATTTGAGATTTGCTCTGAACCTGAAACTTGTGGGTAGCAAACACTTGATCTAAGTCTAGGTGGTTGACGGGTATGATATGGGAAGGTTTTGAGCTCTTTGTCCATCTTGTTCCTAGAGATACTAGAGTTACGGAGAATTTATCTCGTGAAAATATTAAATTCCTGCATGATGAGTTCCTTTATGATGAGAGTTCAAATTCCTATCACGGCCATATATTCATGCTTACTAGATTAGGAAAACCCATCTGTTTATATAGATCATATTGTAGGTTTGAGTGTAGACTTTATAGGCATTGAGTGTGGTTATGCTTTGTGGACCCATAAGGAATTAGTCACGCGGATATAGTCAATACTATGTGCTCTCCATCCATTGATCTATGCTACTACATCCTCGAAGCATGCACCCATTTTATAAATGTTACATTCATTACGTGCTACTTCATTCCTAGAAGTACCACCCACATATAGATCCATATCCATCACATATCGTGCTATCTCTACCCCGGAGATACGCACTTATCTTTGCTCCTATCCTAGGAGTACGCATTCTCCACTTACTTGTCTTTGTCTCTACCACGGAGATACGCACCTATGCTTTCTCCTACCTGGAGTACGCATCCATCCATCCATCCACATATACATACGCCATTCATTTCACATCATCCAGAAAGGGTTCCATTTCTATTCTGGGAGTAAACATCTAGAAATAATCATCGCCGTTTCATTTGCCTACATAAAAGCTCCAGTTATTATCATTTCAAGTTATACACTCCCTGTGTTAAAGTTTCGTTTCCAGGAGGATTGGTTGCTCTAAAAAAAAAGAGAGAAAGAAAAAAAAAGAAAGAAAAGAGAGTAGCCAAGTCCTTCCTTTCAAGAAGTTCCAAGAAGTTTTCGAGAAGTTCAAGAAGTTTCAAGGTTTCCGAATAAAAGGGAGTCATATTATCCCCAAAGGAGCTAGTGTAGAAGTAGATGTTCACCGGTTGAGTACCCCTCATAATCATTTTCTTATCACCATCATCTTATCACCCATTTCACTTCCTCATTCACATGCACATATGACTTTATTATTATTTTAGTTCCTAATGGATCCATGTCTTAAGCTGTGCAATATATGCAAGTGAGTTTGAGTGTCTCCCCACCTATGAGCTCCACATAAGCCTATTAGAAAGTAGGGTGAGAGAGAAAGGCACTTTCCACTATGCCTTAGTTCCACAAATACCACATATTCTTGAGAGAAGAGAGAAGGCATACACTACTCATGCCTTAGAAAGGATCCAAAAATACCACAAATGAGAGACTTGAAAGGTTCATACAAGGAACTCGAGTTTTATTTCAAAACTTTGCAAAAACTCCGGGATAATAGTTGATCAAAAGAGCGAGAAACATGGCGCTTGACTTGACTGTTCTATCTTTCAACTACTCAAGACCCAAGTGACAGTTACAAGCCCCATGGTGAAAGGTAATATGAGTAAGTTTTGAGTCAGAATAGTTCACTCTAATCCGGAGGAGAGTCTTGTTTGAACGCATGTGTACTTGTGAGGAGTGAAAGTATTGTAGCAACTCCCGATCCATCATCGAGTCTATCTTTGCTCGGGGACGAGCAAAAGGTAAGCTTGGGGAGTTTGTTGACGGTCGTTAAGTATCAATTTTATACCGTCAACGCAGCAAGAGAAAGGACTAATATGAGTTCACTGTTAGATATAGGGGTTACACGATGAATTCCACGAGTTTTGGTGATTGTCTATTTGCGGGGGTTATCGAAAGAGAACCAAAGGAGGCCCACATGTCATGATTACATAGAGATAAAGACCGAACGGGTAAAATTGTATAATCTAGAAGACTCCGGAAGGCAAACCACGGAAGGCGGGGCCCACTGGCGGGGTGGCGGTCGGCCGACCCGGGGGAGTCGGCCGACTCCCCACCTCCACCAATCGGTGGAGTCTCGTGGATCCCCTCCACCGCCTTTGAGGATGAATAATTATCGTCCATTTAGGTCGGTTTGATCCGAGGGCTGTGGTTCATCCTAGGGGGCTATATATTCGAGCCCCCGGCCCCCCGGTGAAACCCTAATTCATTCAAGAGTTCATTCTCTCATCGGAATTCGGAGAAGCTTGAGCCACCATCTCAATTAGAGCTCCATAGTTTAGTAGCATATCTACATAGGAATAGATCTAGAGGGAATCAAGCCTAGCTTGGAGTCCGGATCTGTCGGAGTTCTTGGTAATTCCCCTCTACATTCTTGTAATATTCATCATTGTTCGTGATACTATGAGTAGTACTTTATTCTATTCTATTATATCAGACTTGACTTTGCTCTATTTGATTATGTTCTCAATTATATCGTTCTTAGTTTACTTTGATTATATGTTTAGCATAGTTGGACTAGAATTATGTTTATGCGTAGGATCGTATAGCGCTTGCTCATTAGGCCAATGGGTGAGTGGTAGATATTGTGTAGGCATGGTGCCTATACCGTATTTATCTGCGATTGCACCCTATATTCCGGATCGTGAGGTAGATCGTGGGAGTGACAGTCCTGTTGAGTCCTTTGTAGCCCTTCTCCAGTATAGGTCTAGCGGAACAAACCTATTACATTGAAGTCATTGCTATGTCTCTTGTCTTCTGGTAATATCACTATGCATAGATGTAACCTTTTCCCGCCATGATTGCTAGATGTTCTTGCACTAATCATTGTATGCTTTGACTTTATAGTTAGAATAACATAGGATTATACCCTAGATCGTCCTAGTCCATGCTAGTGTTATAAGCTTAGAGTGCTAAGTTGAGATGGCTTATTACTATTATTTTATGTGGCTAAATGCTCCCATTTATCTTATGTCATTTATCATTCATTCTTATATTTTATGTGACACTTACCCTGTATGAGATGATCGATACAGACAAGGTTAAGCTCTCTATTATTGCATGTGCATTGCTCATCACTCATTATCCAGTGCATTCCCTTCCCAGTGGTAAAAATATAAATAACGATACCTGGATTACTCCCGGTTAAAATGCTACGATGATATATTCTGTGCGCTTGCGGAACCCTTCTTTATTTCAGTTGCACTTAATAGACATCAACAGGTAACCAAGGAGATGCAGACGGAGATAGCTCGGTCATGCCAGCAGTTGATGGCGGAGCGCCTTATGCGACGGCGACGATGTCAATTCAGGACAGTTTGGAGGAGCGGCTATGCCTTCCCCTATAGACGCCCCTCATCTGCCGTCCACCGAGGTTGCGTAGGTCTCGAAAGGCAGCCCTAGCAACGACGCTGCGGCGTAGTGTACACATTACTGCCGTGCCATGCGAGGCAGACGGCACCAAACAGGCACAGTGTGTTCTCATGAGGAAACTGGGATTGGTGCCTCCATCGCCCAACGTCAACATTGAGACAGTACGTAAGTGCAGGTCTGCTCTGGGTGGCGCTGCAGACCATACCCGGGAGTCATTGGAACTTCTACTTGTTGCATAGTTTGATCCAGTTGGCTGGAACCTAAATATAATCGGGTTGGACAAGGAGGACACCTAGCCGCATGCTATCGGCACCACAATTGCTCTGTAGTATGATTATTGTGTAATTACAGTCACGTACGAGTGTGGCGAGGTTGTTAATTTTTTGTCGGCTTTGGCTTTGGATTACCATGACTTAACAATGGGTTGTAACAAAACTCATTTAATCTGCTTAATAAAAAACGTGCTAACACACACTCTCGGAAAAAAATGTTTGGTTCAGATAGGAACTCAGATGTAATCTTAATGTTGGCTATCCCTCTCTTTCCTTACCTCGATTATATATCTCTCTGGTGAAGAGAACATCTCTTCAATCAATACTTGGAAGCTTGTTAATGGGACATTCTGACTAATCGCTAATACTCACTCAGTTCCAATTTATATATAGAGTTGTAGATGTATTATAATGTATATATATCTATGTAAGTATTTTTTATCTATTGTTTTTTTTAGGGAAGCCACCTAGCGTTATTTTATTGATTTTTGAATAGGGTTACATCATTCACTAGGGCTTCAAGAATGAAGCTAGGAGGTTCATCGACCTAAATACAATTATTACATCATTCATTTGATCTACAAATGTCAAAATGTATTGTGATTTGTTGGAACGGATGGAGTTGAAAAGAAGCACGTCTTCTAGGCCTCAAAAGGCGCTGTTTGTCAATTTAAGCTGGGCTTTGTTGCCCCCTTTTGTAGAATCTAAACAGCCCTGCAGCCCAACGCAAAGCCTGCTCTCGACCTCACATGCTTGCATTGTGCCGCGTCCCACCTCCGTTGGCGGCGTGGAGAGCGATGAGTTGGACCGCCAGCTGGCGGCAAGGCGCTCACCGCGTCCCGGCTTCTTCGTGGTACGCTCGGTTCGCTCCTATCATCCCCATCTCACCCAGGAGACGAACACGCCGTGTTGTTCGCTCCATCAACGCGCGTTTTCTAGAATCCTCCGATCCAATTTGGTTCTAGTCAAACTGTATTTGTAATCTACCAGATATACAGAGATATGTAGTTCTTTTTCCTCTGCCAAACAATTAATCACTGGTCTCTACTTTGATATCCTCTCGATCTCCACCGCGAAAAATCTAAATTAGATGCTGAACCAAATTTCATAACATTAAGCAATGATGACGATGACTCTAGATATACATAGATATAACGTTAGGCCGCGGCAAAAAGAATCATTAGAAAGACTCGTATATAAGTTTCGTCTCCTAGCAATTATTACCAAAAACAAATTAGCACTATTCATGGTATGTTTGTTTCATGAATTGCTTTTACACGCTTCTACCTGATGAGGACATCTTCAAGTTGTAGCCTGTCACTTTGCTCTCTGGTCATTGGCAGTGACAACACAACCTCCGTGTGTGGTTGCCCACGGAAAATGACTTTTACTTTAATTTCTTCCATCCGTTCTGATTGGGTAATAATAAGTGGCAGCATATGTATATTCTGACACAAAACTAATTTGATTATTAGTCCTTTTGTAATAAACATTTTTCCCTTGTCGACAATGGAGAGCAATTTCTCCATTCCACACTCCTTGTACCAGACACATCAATGTTAATATCTAGTTTCTTACACATACAGTTATATGGTGAGAGCAAGTTAGAGACTATATTCTGTTTTATACCTGGAGACAGCTAGCCAAATTCTATCACTGCCTTGGCACTCGCGCCACTCTAGTGGCCATGGTCAGTTCGCCACAGTATTCTCGTTACCGTGCGCTAGCTGGTGGGGGCGTGAGCCTTATCCACTCTGTGTACGGTCGCGTCTCGCGGATTCTACATGTATGGCGTCCACGAGGAGCAGAGCCGGGCAAGGCCTCGAGAAAGGGAGGGCGGAGCCGGACTGGTGGGCCGAGGGACCTCGGTGAGGTGTCCCCAAGCTTATCCGCCCGTTGGTGCGGCACCGGACTTGAGGTGGAGCGACGACACGGTATTCTCGTTGTATGTCGTCACACTGGAGACAACAGTGGTGACAGGCGGGGCCTGCCTATCATTGGCCCCGTGAGGAGAGTGAGGGAAGCGGTGGCGAGCTAGGGTGATTCAGGCTGGATGGTCGGCCCAATCGAGAAAAGAGAGGG
The DNA here is from genome assembly GCA_018135685.1 of Themeda triandra. NCBI lineage: Eukaryota > Viridiplantae > Streptophyta > Magnoliopsida > Poales > Poaceae > Themeda > Themeda triandra. The sequence goes on along the minus strand of JAENPR010001477.1, from coordinate 31,496 downwards.
AGAGAGAGAAGGGAAGGAGGATTCAGCCCTGTTGGCCTTTTCTTTTTTTCTTTTCCCCGGTTTTTTCTATTGATTTATTTGCACTTTGGAAAATATGAAATGACATGTTAGCTTAATAATAATTACCACTATAAATGTAAGCAACCATAGCAACTAATTTGTGCTAGTTAGGTTCTAGTTTCTACATCTAGGTGAGGTTTGTTTTACATATTTAAAAATTTTGTGATTTTCGAAAAAGGTTAGAATATTTACAGTGTTACACCGTGTGAGGCCACTGGGCCTCCCACTTGGGTTGACCCGTTGCTCGATGAGCTTGCTACCCCCTTGTTGTGTGTCGGTCCCCGGTGCCTCTACGCTTGGTTTTCCGTCTACTCCGACAAACTCTATGGAGGTTGAGGCAGCACTAGCGGATGTCCGTTCGCCTCCATGGATGATTCTGCTCAACTTCGTGGAGGATGGATGGTGAACCACCCTCGGTCTACCTAGACGTCCTCGGTAACCAAGGAGATGCAGAGGAGATAGCTCCGTCATGCCAGCAGTTGATGGCGGAGCGCCTTACGCGACGGCGACGATGTCAATTCAGGACAGTTTGGAGGAGTGGCTATGCCTTCCCCTATAGACGCCCCTCATCTGCCGTCCACCGAGGTTGCGTAGGCCTCGAAAGGCAGCCCTAGCAACGACGCTGCGGTGCAGTGTATACACATCACTGCCGTGCCATGCGAGGTAGACAGCACCAAACAGGCAGTGTGTTCTCATGCGGAAACTGGGATTGGTGGCTCCATCGCCCAACGTCAACATTGAGACAGTACGTAAGTGCAAGTCTGCTCTGGGTGGTGCTGCAGACCATACCCGGGAGTCATTGGAACTTCTACTTGTTGCATAGTTTGATCCAGTTGGCTGGAACCTAAATATAATCGGGTTGGACAAGGAGGACACCTAGCCCCATGCTATCGGCACCACAATTGCTCTGTAGTATGATTATTGTGTAATTACAATCACGTACGAGTGTGGCGAGGTTGTTAATTTTTTGTCGGCTTCGGCTTTGGATTACCATGACTTAACAATGGGTTGTAACAAAACTCATTTAATCTTCTTAATAAAAAAGTGCTAACACACACTCTCGGAAAAAAAAGTTTGGTTCAGATAGGAACTCAGATGTAATCTTAATGTTGGCTATCCCTCTCTTTCCTTACCTCGATTATATATCTCTCGGTGAAGAGAACATCTCTTCTATCAATACTTGGAAGCTTGTTATTCTGACTAATCGCTAATACTCACTCAGTTCCAATTTATATATAGAGTTGTAGATGTATTATAATGTATATATATCTATGTAAGTATTTTTTATCTATTGTTTTTTTTAGGGAAGCCACCTAGCGTTATTTTATTGATTTTTGAACAGGGTTACATCATTCACTAGGGCTTCAAGAATCTATACTATAATTGAAATCTTCTCAAGGTGTAAGAAGCTTGACCCTTACATCGGACCCACGCCGCAGAGGCAAACAGACCCACACCCCACGTCCCGGACAAAGACTCACCCCAGGCGACCAGCGATCCAATCTCTGCCCCGCTAATTTGTTCGTTTTTATTTTGTTCCAGACGAAAGCGGAAATCCTCTAAAAAAGGAAACCAAATGGAAATCGCGCCTTCCCCGCCCCGTCTCCCCGTCGTGCGTGGGCGCTGCCGCCATCCTCCTGCCGTCTCCCAACCTTCTCCTTTGGATCGGCTGCTGCGGCCCCTGTGCGCGATGCCGAGGGGTCGGGCGCTGCCACAGCATCCGCCGAGGACATCCGAGGTGCGAGGGCGGTGGCCGTGGGGTCGGCAGCGGCCAGCGACTCCATGACCAGTGGCAGCCGAGGACTCCTCGATCGACGGGCCGGCGAGGTTTCCCTATTCCCCTTGACTATCCTGGCATCAGCGCTCTTCCCCTCCCTACAGCGGCCTCGGCGCCCTTCCCAATCCCGATGGCCTTGCGTGCGTGGGTGCCGGCGAAAGGCAGCCATCCTCGAGGTCCGGATCCGTGCAGGGCCGACGCGGCGGTGGCGGATTTCCTCGGGACGACTACGGATCGCGGGCGGTGGCAGTCTGCTATTCATTGTATGCGTGCCTTTTCCCATTGCTTTTTTGAGCATTATGCAAAATGATTATGAACAACGGTGTGATGTAGTTCACCATGCTATGTTTTAAGTTATCAGATCTACGTTTGTCTTTATCTATTTTTGCATGGAATGTCATTAAAATTATCAATAACAGTTCTAGCACTTTTAATTCCAGCTGACTCTGAACATTGGAGTTTAACAAGGTGCTTGTTCAGAACTAATGCATGGACAAAATGGTTTTGTTCCAGATACTGCAAATCCCTACCAATATGGTTATTCAGGTAAAAAGAAATGTCCTGCAGCACCCGAGGACTAGATGGAACGACATGCTTCTGCTGCACGAGAAGGTGAGTGTTTTGCATAATATCACTTGTGGTGATTGTTGAGTTAAAACCATGGCAAGTTCAAGTTGCTTATAATTGATGGATGATTCTCTCGTGCAGTTTCCGTTCTTTTGCAGCGACAGAGAGTACATCATAGGTCGAAGGATATGGGCATCTGGAAAGATGTTTTAAAAATGAGAAAAGTCAAAAATGTTGGACAGTACATAATAGAAGTTATTTAAAGTTTGTAGCAAAAATTTTCGACATGAAAGGTCCATGTGTTCAAGTAACAATCTGGTTTCTCTCTCTTTTTTTTTTTTGAAGCCTAGCAGGCAATCGAGTGCTTAGTATGTTGTCATTTTACACTGCAGGTACCATCAGGGAAGTGCCTTATGGAGCTCATAGCGAGATACTGATAAGCTTATGGATCTTTTTTTTAGAATCACTAAGCTGGAATTAAAAGTGGTACTGCTGATGTATGTGGTTCCTTAACAGCCATAAATCATATCCAAAGATTTTAAGATACGAGTAGAACCTTAAATTGGCTTCTGCATTTTTATAAGGAGCGCCTTACAGTAGCAACTTAATGTATGTGGTAGCAGAAAGATAATTCCAATAAAATGAATATCTAGAGTATCTTTGTATTGGTATTACCACTTATTGACCATGTCCACGCTCTTGTATACTCTATTTTCTTTTCTTTTTTTTGATATCTTGAGTTAATGGAGTTCACTCCTTTTTATAAAGGGGCAATGACGTTTACTGGAAGCTTCTAATATTCCTGTTAAAATAACAACACATTGTGCTAACAGATCCATCTAACTAGAGGTGACAGTTATTCTAGAGATGCAAACTATATATAGGTGAGTTTATCCTTCTTAGAAACCTTGTCTAATGTTCACCCATCGTGTATAAATAGTTTTTATAATACGTGTGTGTTGCATGTGCGCAGGGGATCTCACGCTGAGAGCTTACGAGGAGGACAACGAGTTCGCTGATCCTGCGGGCTCCTTCATTGGCCTGCGGCGGTTCAAACAGAACTGCATTAAGTTTGGATCCCTGCTCGAGAAATTGAACATGAAGCACAACAAATGAGAGGACATGTAGATACCAACTGCATCTCTAGCAACCGACTTTAAAACTTTGTAATTTGAATGCTCCTAATTTGGAGCAGGTCCTTATATGTGGATGCTGTTGTCAGAGTTCAGATAAATAGAGCAACTTCAGTTTCTAGGATCTGCACAATGCCAGAGCAACTATGATTTTTCACAGGATTAATTAGAACTTGTCAGGCTATCACTGAGTTCAGTTGATGCATTCAATTCATGATCCTTATGCACTGTATTAAGCAAATGTGTACTTGCATGTGTATCATAAGATCTATGCTGAAACACACTCATTGATGCCCATATGCTCAGAAAAGAGCTATCACTATTTCTGCAAATATAAAAGTAGCAACAAGGTGAATTTTAGAGGTTGACCATGCAACTACAAAAGGGAAAAGGGAAGTATCAACACAAGATGAGGAATAGTTCTGGTGCAAACAGTATTCATTTCATTGATGTGTGGACATGGCAGTACTGCACATTTATGCTCCATCAAAGAAAAGTTAATTGGATACTTTATACAGTTCTGGATTATAATTTCATGGAACTTCTAATGCCTGGGCCTTGTGTGTGCTGCAGCTGCAGGTTTTGGTGCTAAGGGTGCTTGGTGGGTGGAGCCGTGGAGGTAGATGGGGGAAACGGTTGGCTTTACCATGACTGCTGGTGGTGTAGGTGAAGGAGATCCTGATCGAAGACTTGAACGTTTGGACGCGTGAACAGCCCCGTGACGCGTGCCATAGCCTGATGAAGCTCTTTGCTATGTGGCCAGGGCGGCCCCTGTGGCTACACAGGATGACAGGACTGCCAAGCCGACAACTCATAACGCTGGAGGACAAAGTGTTCTCAAGAGGTAACATAAGTTTCTTTGGTTGTGTAATTATTCATTCGAATATCCTCGTAAGTTTGATCTTCCCAGGATAAAAATTAACCTTTCTTCATTTATGTGCCTCTAAATTTACCAGAATATGTTAGAGGGAGATCATAAGTCAGAATGGCTTCAAACTTGAGGACATCCCATTGGATGGCGGTGTAATGAAAATTCAGATGTATATGTACTTCATTATACGACGCTGGAACCAAACCTATGTTACTAAAAATAACTTCAGTATACTAAAATATATGACTATGGCTTTATTTTTTAATTTTGTATTTGTATGCTGGGAAGATCAAACTTATGATGCATAACTATGTGGGTTTTTCTTTACAATCGCTTCTTTCTAATTTTGCTTCCCATGTGAGGAATATGGTTTCCAGTATTCTTTATCGTAACTTCTTGATTGGTCATTCACTTCGTCTGTTTTTAAGATGGATTACTGTTCTTGTCGGTTCAGTTGAACAAAATTAATGAGAGACTAACACCATTATTCCAATTCTGCATATTCTTTCTGATGGCTAAAAATCATGTTTCCTTTCCATTTAACTGAAACATGATTTATCTCACGTTGAAACAATGTAACTCTATGAATTTGCAAGGCTTCTACAAATGCTTTTCTCTGGACTATTGGAGAGGGACATGCAAAGAGCAACATCTGAAATTAGTATTTGGGAGTGGACAAAGGGAAGCATGAACTTGTGTGTGGTAATGTATTTTCTTGGTTAAATTTAGTTGTTTAATATACATTCTCCGAATGACATTTTGGCGACAAATTTCTATAATGTACTTAAAGTGATGCAATGAACGATTGTCATGTTGTACTCTATTTATGTGATAAAATTTGGTTCTTTTCAATACGCATCCCCAAAATAAAACCGTAGCATTAGCACGGGCATTATACTAGTAAAGCTAGGAGGTTCATCGACCTAAATACAATTATTACATCATTCATTTGATCTACAAAAGTCAAAATGTATTGTGATTTGTTGGAACGGATGGAGTTGAAAAGAAGCACGTCTTCTAGGCCTCAAAAGGCGCTGTTTGTCAATTTAAGCTGGGCTTTGTTGCCCCCTTTTGTAGAATCTAAACGGCCCTGCAGCCCAACGCAAAGCCTGCTCTTGACCTCACATGCTTGCATTGTGCCGCGTCCCACCTCCATTGGCGGCGTGGAGAGCGATGAGTTGGACCGCCAGCCGGCGGCGAGGCGCTCACCGCGTTCCGGCTTCTTCGTGGTACGCTCGGTTCGCTCCTATCGTCCCCATCTCACCCAGGAGACGAACACGCCGTGTTGTTCGCTCCGTCAACGCGCGTTTTCTAGAATTCTCCGATCCAATTTGGTTGTAGTCAAACTGTATTTGTAATCTACCAGATATACAGAGATATGTAGTTCTTTTTCCTCTGCCAAACAATTAATCACTGGTCTCTACTTTGATATCCTCTCGATCTCCACCGCGAAAAATCTAAATTAGATGCTGAACCAAATTTCATAACATTAAGCAATGATGATGACTCCAGATATACATAGATATAACGTTAGGCCGCAGCCAAAAAAAAAAAAAAAAAAAAAAAAAAAAAAAAATCATTAGAAAGACTCATATATATGCTTCGTCTCACTAGCAATTATTACCAAAAACGAATTAGCACTATTCATGGTATGTTTCTTTCATGAATTGCTTTTACACGCTTCTACCTGATGAAGACATCTTCTAGTTGTAGCCTGTCACTTTGCTCTCTGGTCATTGGCAGTGACAACACAACCTCCGTGTGTGGTTGCCCACAGAAAATGACTTCTACTTTAATTTCTTCCATCCGTTCTGATTGGCTAATAATAAGTGGTAGTATATTCTGACACAAAACTAAGTTGATTATTAGTCCTTCTGTAATCAACATTTTTCCCTTGTCGAGAATGGAGAGCAATTGCTCCATTCCACACTCCTTGTACCAGACACATCAGTGTTAATATGTAGTTTCTTACACATACTGTTATATGCTGATTGCAAGTTAGAGACTATATTCTGTTTTATAACTGGAGACAGCTAGCCAAATTCTATCTAGTCAGGCTGGAGGCTTCATGATCTTGAGGAACTGATAAGTGGCAGGTCACTGATGCATGCTTGTCGTGTTGCACAACAATCTCAAGCGTGTTCTCAATAATGTGACGACACAACGCTACACATATGCATGTAGTGAATTCTAGAATGCGAGGAAGTGGACTATGGAATATAATGTGAGTTCATCCTTTACCAAGGAGGCTGGAGCAAGACTACGATGGTCTGTGTGTTTGCTGCAATTCAGTTATGTGCTTGACCAAAACTGGGTCAAGGTGCCAGACTGTCTGAGATTTCCCATGTTGCAGGGAGCAATTCCTCCATCCACACACCACACTGTCAAACCCTGACTGATAACTTGACTAGTACTGCTCTTTCCTCATCTCTAATTCTCTACCACTGACTCAGTCTGGATATCCCACAGCAGTATAGCTGTATGGATAGCAAAAGCAAGGTGTGAACAAATGAGTAATTCCCCTCTGATCACCATCTCTTGAGCAGTTCCCAAGTAGTATCCTCACGACAGATATGAATACTCCAGTAAGGTGCCAGCAAGGTTGTCTAATACCCACATGTTTCAATTCTACTATTCACTAATCGCTTTTCCTTATAAGTGATACTGTGTCTACTTCCTGTATAGAAAAGGTGAACTCCTGAGAGTGAGTCAGCCAGCATTCAAGAAACTCCTAAGTGATCTTCATGGCAAACATAGTGGCTTCAGCCTTTGTTCAGGAGACCGTGAGCAGACTCACCTCCTACCTCTTCACCAAGCTTAATAGGGAGATGGCATCCGGAGGACATTATGTTGAGAGACTTGAGATGGCACACTCCGAACTTCAGCTTGCACTTGAGAGATCTGCAAGGATGCCCATCACAGATGTGTCCCTGCTACGACGCAGGAGGCTGCTGGAACGTGCCTTCGAGGACTGCGAATATCTGCTGCACAAGTGGAGCAAGCAGCAAACAACAGACATTTTAGAGATGGAGCAACCGGCAACAAACTCCTTCACTAAACGCATTACACAGGTGACTCAAAAATCCATATCCTCCTATTTTGCTGGCTTTTGCAAAGACAGCACTGACTGCTCTGACGTTCGAAGATTTGAGTGGTTGGCGGAATGCGCTAATCGTTTTCTCAAAGATTTGGAGTCTGGATGCTCACCTCAGCAGTGCATGTTCTCCAACCCTCTTGTCAGGAAACTTCTTCAGGGAAAAACTCTGCGGTATAACAAGGTACAAGAAAGCATACTCCGCCGTCTTCACATATGGCCCATGTGTGTGGAAGGGCGTGGTGTGGAGGCAGCACTTGAATTTCTATACGAAGATTGCAAGATGCCGACGAGAAATTTCGCTCTTGCACTGATGCTACGATTGTCTGAGAGCACAGACATTGTTGGGACTGCGATAAGATGCTTGCAGTCATTCACATCTTCGATGAATAATATGGCTGAATCTATAATGGGAGAACTCACTCGACTTCCCCTAGAAGATATTTCTCATTCAAGCACTTTTGCTCCTTGTTTTAGCATGCAAGATTTGTGCCACAGGGACACCGAGTTTTGGCGGCAGGATGCATTATGCTGCAAACCAAACGGCTGTGCTGGATACAACACCCCATCAGAGCTATCTTGCAGATTCCCAGAGCAGGTTATCCTGGTACATGTCGAATGCTATGTTTTGGCCTCTGAATGCACCGATGAAGGAGCTGGCAGAGATGCGGTGGGTGAGTGGCCACCTCTGAAGTTGGGAGTGGGCTTCGCGCCTCACTTCTGCGATGAATGCATGCAAGGGAAGACTGGGGTTGAGGTCATTGAAGGGAAAGCAGAGCCGATAAGTGGAAGCCTGCAACAAATGGATGAGATGGTGAGATTAAAGGCGATTGACTGCTACATTTGTCAGCCTGATTTATCGGATTATAGAATGCGTTTGTACGCAGGACATGGTGTTGCATACTTCATCGTGCGAAAACCAAGCCCTGGAACAGCAAGCGTGCCCAAATACAATGGTAAGTCAAATATCCTGAGAGTTGTGAAGAGAAGAAGGCAGTTCAAGCGAGAGTCATCAAGAAGGAACTAATGCTTAGCCATTTGAGTAAATTCCGTTGCTGTTCGTTTAGCATTTGCCAGTTTGATTAGTTCATGATCTTGAATGGCCACAACTTGTACAAAAGTGCTTTAGTGATGAGTGGTGTTTTCTCTTCTATGTGGCGGTGACACTGTGCCGAGCTTTTTGTCATGTAATATGTTGTCCGACGATATGATACTAGTTTATATTTTTCTCTACAAACAGTCTACATGTATATTTGGAGACACATATTTTAGGAGACCTACCTATATGTAAATTGCCCATTTTATTTATAATTGATTACCAGAAATGGTGGTTTGCTGAGTGTCTACGATTGGCTGACTGCTTTTAAAAATCGAAGGAGCTGTCAAGAAAATCATTTTTTTTTTTTTTTGCGAAACAAAATCTTTATTGTAGTGGAACATTGTTGAGCTAGATGTGGCCCTCTTGTACCAGCAGCTAAGCGATGTTTTGGTACTCTAATGGGGTTTTTGGCTGCAGAAAGAAGCAGCTGCATTTAGCTGTTGTTGTTTATTTTTATTTTATTTTTATTTTATTTTTTTTGCAGTCCAACACCCTACTATAAGGAAGTTGAAATCAATAAAATCTTTCTTATGTGCCATTCTTCAAATTTGTGGAATTAGGTATAAAGAATTGAGAAGTATTGTGGAAGAGAAAGATTGAATAGACTAAATATTACTAGTACAAAATAGGATGGAATTTAGGAGAACTTTTGGAGATCCTCTCATGGTCTTGTCAAATACTCTTCTTTGTTCCCAATTAGAAGTGGCTTTGATTTTTTTTACATAAAACTTAATACGTATTTGGACTTACATTATATTTACTTATACAGTAACATAAATGTTTTCATCAAAAAGTAAAAACAACTTATAATTTGAAATGAGGTGAGTAGTACATTCTGTGTGTTGTCATATTCCCAAAAAAATCCAAAAGTCCAAACAACCAAGAGTACAATTGATGCATTGGAACTAAAACCCTTGCCTATGTGATATATATTATAGGCAGTCATGCTGATCAGAAATCAAGCACACACAAAGTTGTCCTGATGGCTACCATTCTAATGTGTTGGAGTATATAGAATGTTAGGAATGGTCACATTTTCAAAGGAACACAACCCGTTGTTCTAGCTGCCCAGGAATTTTTCAAAAAAGGAAATGAAGATCCTTTCAAAAAAGCCTCATTTATCAGTTCAAACTGGGCCTTATTGCTCCTCCGTGGAACTTACACGCCCGGCCCAGTCAAGCCCACCCCAACACCACACCTCAAACTGTCCCTTGTGGAACTGACACGGCCCGGCCCAGCCAAGCCCATCCCAATGACCCATCCCCACACCTGCTCTGCTCGGTTGCTCCTGATTGGCCAGGCAGGACGCCGGAGGATGGACGGACGTCGCGGCGGCGAGGGTGCGGCGCCGTGGAGGGCGAGGAGGACGACCATCCGGAGATGAGGACCCAGACGGCAGCGCCAAGCACGCGCAGGCGCAGTTGAGGTACCCTATCCCTTCCGTAGCTTCCGTTCCGCAGTGTTCTTCGCTACGTTGACATTTACTGAAACTAGTAGAATAGGAGAGAATCTCTCTTCTGCCACAGATGTGGTATGTGTTCACGGAGAAATGTGGGATCAAATCCTCCATTTGGTTCGGTGTCAATCTCTGAATTATATTTGTAGTTGTCATCCTCCATTTGGTTCGCTGTCAATGTCTGAATTATATTTGTAGTTGCCATCCTCCATGTGGTTTCATGTCAACCTCTGTGAATTATAGTTGTAGTTGTCTTTTCAGAGGTAGCGCTGAAGTAGTAACACGGATGAAGTGGACATGTGTAAAAGTAAAATTGTTGTAGAGACTGAAATGAGAAAAACAAATCATATTTGTAGTTGTCATTCATGTGTTCATTCATGTGTGGATCATCAAATCCTCCATTTGGTTCGGTGTCAATATATCTGAATTATATTTGTAGTTGTCATCCTCCATGTGGTTCGATGTCAATATCTGAATTATATTTGTAGTTGTCATCGTCCATATGGTTCGATGTCAATCTCTGTGAATTATAGTTGTAGTTGTCTTTTCAGAGGTAGAGCTGAAGTAGTCACACGGATGAAGTGGACGTGTGTAGAAGTAAAACTGTTGTAGAGACTGCAATAGAAAGATACAATTTCTTTTCAGCCTCTGAAGTATCATTGCATTTGTAGTCTACCATATACAGATACATATAGTTCCCCATTTTTTGGTCCCCAATAATTAATCCCTGGTCTGCAAGAAATTCTTTATTTTTTTTGAATGATCTGCAAGAAATTCTTTATAAAGGCTGATATAGTTGTTTCATCCACTAGCAAGTACCAACAACAGTGCAGCTTACATGTGTAGAAGATGGAGACTTTTCTGACATCTGAACACCCTATACTCCACTCTCTGATGAAAAATCGTCAAGTTGTAGTAGGTCACTTTGCTCGCTGATTATTGACAATTACAACACCACCTTCCGTGTGATTTCTCATCCACACATAATAAAGTGGCAGGATATGGCACACTTCAGGCTGGATGATGCTGTTGAGACATCTAATAAGTGGCAGGTCACTGATGCATCCTTGCATTGTTGCTGTAAAAAGCTGAAGGGTGCCACACAAGAATGCGATGACAGACTGCACAAATGCAAGAAGAGAATCGTAGAAGGTAACTGATGGAATAGGAGGTGAGAAATTCCATTGCAGCCAGCTGTGAGAGATTTTCCATCGCACTGACTCCTTCGTCCACACTCCTTATTGCCAAATCGCTACTGATGATTCGACTAGTGCTCTTCTTTCCTAATGGCTACCACCATCGATATGCCAGCAATCCCCCTGATCCTGTTGAGCATTTTCCAAGTAGGACGGTCACGGAAGATAGTAGTACTCAAAGGTGCTAGAAGGTATGATATTTTCTCTGATACCCACATGTTTCATTTCCACCACTAACTAACCGCTTCTCCTTATAGTGTTACTCTATCCACTTCCTGATTTCCTATACAGAACTTGTTGGCCCCGGAACCCAAGACCCAGGTGAGCAGGCCCTGCTCTCCCTCGCTCCTCTTCTCCCCTGGACCATGGTTGAAGATGAGCCTAGCTCTCTGAAACCCAACACACACCACAACTCTGTCTTCAGCCTTGGCTGAAGACTAGGCACTGAATATGGTGGCAAAGAGCTGCCTTTTCCATTTCATTACATAGGATTATATACACCTCTACATGTACCAACTATGGTAATATCCTACCAACTCCTTACTCCTAAGGTACATGGCTTACATCAGCCCATACTACTCCTAGAACATGACTAAACGAGCCCACTACCTGCTGGTGTACTTCTACAAGTATTAGGGGTGGCCTATTGCCAATCTGGCAGCAGTGGCAACGATGTTGGACAGCACTAGCTGACCTCTACCTGCTCCTTGACCAACTGCAGGAAGGAATTGGAAGGGGGACATCAGATTATATCTTACAGAACTTGTGAACTCGGAACTTTTGAGAGGAGTCTGCATAAGACATCCTCATGGCAGACATGGTGGCTTCAGCCTTTCTATGTATGATGCTGCATTGATCAAAGGCCTTCATGTCACTTTGCTCCCCAATAAAACACAGAAAGGTAAAGGATGAAACCCCCACCGCCCCTTATTGTTTTGTTTTAAAGATTAATATGATATTGCAAACAACTACATCAGATGGAGTTTTAGGAACTACACAAATATGGTCTCTTTCCTCCCCTAAGCTGGTTTTTCTCATTTCTTGTTTCTAAAACTATAGCTACATGATACCAACTAGGGTTTTCTGAAACTATAATATCCAAACTTGACCCGTTCAACTTTTCACCATCCAATTGTTGCTTGCCAGTTCAAACACATAATAAAAAAAACAAATGGTCCTGTCGGGGATGACACCTTTGGTTATGCTGTCACACAATCCCCGTCTCTGACGAAAAGTCGCTTTGCTCTTTTAGGTGTCAAAGAGGCGAAATGGTCAAAGTACCTTAGACCTTCGGCCTGAAGGAAGCACCTTTGCGCTGCAGCCACTGCGAAGCTCAAGGTCAGCGATGTCCATCGCTGACAGGGTTGAGCCCATGAAGGCTACGGAAGACATGGTAGGTCATAGAGCTTATAATTGGTGATTCTATCACATAAAAAGGCTAATGCTCAGAAACGCCTATAAATAGCCCCCTAAGCTGTTTGTAACAAAAGACTTAAGGTCCACGTTATTATCTAATTATTCGGTCCATGTTTTGTCTAGTGATGTCTTCCGCCTCTTGATCCCACGGGCCCCTCAGGTGATTCACGCGAGGATCCAAACTCAACAATTATCAAGTTAGTATTCTGCCCCTACTAAGATCATTTCTTGAATAATCCTTGCTATTAGTTCCATAAATGTTAATGACCAGTCTACCTGTGTCCAATGAAATGACCCTCCTTTTTAATGACCTGCCTACCTTTTTCTACGCTCTTATATGTTCTGATCATATATTATCCTACGGTTAAAATTAGCATCCAGAATATTACTGTCTGTACCCAGCGTAGCTGTCTAGCTGTACCTACTTCTAAAATTTAGAAGTTTGGTCAAGGGTACATTCTTACAACCACTTAGCATATTGGTTATTTTTCTTGCCAGGAAAGCAAAGCTATAGATTCCTGAATCCTAATGGCTGAGATGGTCAGTTCTGCAGTAATCCAGGAGTCATTGAGCCAGATACTGTCTTTCCTACTTAAAAAATATGATGACAAAGAGGAAATAATTGGAATCAGAAACATAGAGAGGCTAGAGATGGCACACATCAGGCTAGAATCTGCTCTTGAGACTTCTAATAAATGGCAGATCACTGATACATCCTTGTTGCATTGGCAAAAGAAGCTGAAGCGTGCTGCTCAAGAGTGTGATGAGGAACTGCACAAATGTAAGCAGAGAATCCTCAAAGAACAACGCATGGAACAGGTGGTAAGGAATTCCTCCATACAAAAACGGATTGGACATGCTACCAAGTCATTTGTTTTCTCCCTCTTTAACCACAGCAATGATGAGTTGAACCCATCTGTTGTTAAACGGTTTGAGTGGTATGCAGATGGTGCTAGCGAATTCCTGAGATTTATAGAGCTTGGCGGCACACCACTTAGTCAAATCATGCCCTTTGTCTCCCTTGTCAATAATCTTTTTGCAGGCAAGCAACTTCACTACAAAATTATTCGAGGAAGGCAACACCATTTGTGTCAATTATGGTTGATCCCCTTTAGTAGTGCAGAGCAAGGAACAGAGATTTTCCTAATATTTATCAAGAAAGATGGTACGACAGAGGGTAATATCTTCTTTAGTATGATACTACAACTTTCAGAGAGTACAGACATAGTTGGGATTGCAGTTAGAAGTTTGCAGTTGTTTACTCCTCATGTCAAATTTATAGTTGAAAATATTACCAATGAACTTACTCAGCTACCAACTCAAGACCTCTCGTGGGTGCCATTTGCTTATTCATACAACAGAGAACATTTGTATAATCTTCACAACTTTGCATCTCAATGGTTTCGCCCGAACCCGTTATGTTGCAAGGAGCAGCAACAGAACAAGGTTCGACATTTTAGCAATAAAAACATGGCAGGATTATCAGATGTTTCTCTAGAACCAGTAATTGAATTTAATTTGCAATGGCTGGTCTCACATTCAGTTTACAGCAATCGAATGACCTCACGGTCCGAAGGCACAATGTCTCTGCAAAGTTCTCCATATTTGAAAGCTGGAATTGCTTTTGCACCCCATGGCTCTTCTGAAAACATGCTACCAGTGAATAGAAGTTCTGAAACACTAGAGATAGTTGGCGGTCAGCAACATGTCTTGCATACAGACATGTCCTTGGAGCAACTGGAAGAGATTATGCTAGCAAAGACCACAGATTACTTCTGCCACAATGATGAAGCGTCCGTATACCAAATGATTTGGAGGTCTAAACATGGGACCGCAAGGATTCATGTTGAGAAGCCAATCATAAACAGAAGGAGAACAAGCATGAGAGCACAAATAAATTTTGGGGGGCCTACAAATAGAAAGCTGCTTCGAGGTCAGGATCAGAAGAATGGGAACTTTCTAGGTGTGCTCGCTCACTTCCTCCACATATGGGGTGCCCATGTGCCCATCCAGCTGCAAAGTTCTCTGATGGACTGGATGCAGAAAGAAAAGGGAACTCAGTTAGTAGAAAGAAAAGCAAAACATGTGAGAAACATATAAGCTTAGATATCCTTCAGGTAGAGTCTTAGTATTAAATGGTCCAAATGAAAAGGAAAAAAAAAAGTGAATATATGAATATCATAAAGATCTTAATTTTACATTCTTGTTTATGTCTTTGTAAGGCAGTAGTAAAGTACGTAGACATCAGGAATCTATGCAACTGTATCTTTTAGTTGTTTCACTGTCTCGTATATGTGATAATGTTTGCTGGGAATTACTCAATTACACTGGAATCATATGTGGTGGATTTAGTGTAAAGAGAAAATAGTTAACTCTGTGCACTGCGTCTGTCTTTCTTCATTGCTATGTCTGTCTTTCCTTTCCTTTTGTTGTTATTGTCTAGTTTCCTTTTTCTTTGTTGTTTGTCCATTCTGCAATTGTTATGCTTAGGCTCCCTTCCTCTTCTACCATAAACAATTTTAGGCCTATGTTCACCGGAGCCCATAGCATACCAAGGCCTTAGGCCTAGTTCAATCCAAAAGACCAACCTGATAGGTGACGCATGTCCCGCTTTATATACTATATGCTCCCTTACCATTGATTTTCGTTGTGGGATTAAACCTAACTATATCAAATTGGGTTGGCACAACTATATCATGAGCTAGCTATATATGTAATAACTCCATATATGTACCATCTTGGTACAGAGGTTGTAATTTATTTTAAATTGAACATCCCTTTTTTACCCAACATTTAATCCTTATGTGCAGTTTCATGCATCAGATATTGTGTAGTTCTTTTTTTGCTTGGTAAACAATATTTAACATCCCTAGTCTGAACTTTTCTTGAAGCCATGGGTGTTCACACCTCTAGTTTCTACTTTCCGGCTATCAGTGTCATTTGAAACTATGACATTCAAACAGCCCTCGTGACATTTTCACCAATTGATTCTTGCTTGCTAATTATTAAGCAAAATAACCCTTCTCGAATACTCCCCTGACAGAAGACCATTTTTTCCACACCCGTTGCTATCAGACCCATAAACGTTGATGATCTGTTTACCTGTTATTGTGTGAACGGTTCCTAATTCACATGTACTCCCTCCGTCCTAAATTAAAGAGCATCCTAGCTATTTCAAGACAAAATAAGAGAGATGGCGATAGACGCATATACCCCTCACTTAACTTCCTAATATAATTAAATCTGATCCGATTCTGCATGATTGTTGGGAGCAATCTAGGTTTCCTTATACAAAATATGGAAACAACAATAAGCCACAATCATGCACTATTTTTATTAAGGAAAAAATATCATTATGTCTCCTCAATGCACTATATTTAGGGACACCAACCAAAAGTCAGGATGCTCTTTAATTCAGGATGGAGGGACTACCTCTTTGTGCTCCCAAATTATCACGAATTTCAACCAGAGCCCTTCTATGTTCATGAACTGTGTCACTATTTTCTCCGACGTCTTGTGCCACTCTATCATCTTCTGAAGCTCTCACCATATTTTACTCCACAGTTCAAACTTCAAACATAACCTCCAGAATATCTCTCTGTACCTAGGAAAGCTGTGCACAGTTTTCATCCAATTTAGTTGAGATAGATTCTTGCAACCACACTTAGTTGATCTTTGCTTCATACCCAAACCACGCTTTTTTTTGTGAAATAAGTTCATATATCAAATCTCTTATGCATAATACTATATTTTCTTGCACCCAGGTGACTGAGAAGAGA
Source organism: Themeda triandra (assembly GCA_018135685.1). NCBI lineage: Eukaryota > Viridiplantae > Streptophyta > Magnoliopsida > Poales > Poaceae > Themeda > Themeda triandra. Next base: position 15,048 of record JAENPR010001477.1, on the reverse strand, counting down.
CAGAATAAACAATTGCAATAAAAAACAATGGTTTAATTTTAACTGCAAAAACATTTTTTGTCCCCAATATTTAATCCTTTACCTGCAGCTTGATGCATCATATGTAGTGTATTTCTCTTTTGTAACAACGATCTACTAAGCCAAAACTACATACAACATAAAGCAACGAGGACTGGACAAACATTGTTTACCTAGAGAAAATTGCTATAATGGGACACCAAAGAAGTGGCTTCGTTAAAATAGGAATCCTAACACTTGCTTCTCTAAAATGACACTCCAAACAATAACACTTTGTTTCTCATGACATTTTGACACTTTTAATAATATTTGTGTCTTGAAATACCATGTATTTTCCTTGAATGACAGTATTGCCCTTATGTGTAATTAATCTATCGTCGATTCACCTTGAGAACCATGTAGCTTCTTCGCTTCCCGTACAAGAGACGCGCCGCCGCCGGCCTAAAACTAAACGCCGCCGCCCGCCGCCCCTCCTTTGCCTCCCACGCCGGCTTGTCTTCTCCATGGATGCCTTCGCCCGACGGAGTCCATGGAGGGCCGGGGGCCATGGGCCCATGGATGACGAAGCTGCGCCTCGTGCTGTAGACGAGGCGGCACGTCGTGCCCTGGCCGTGGCGGCGCGTGGAGGGCTCGGCGCGGTTCCTTGTCGCCAACCCAAGGCAGCAGCCACGGCAGGCCTGCCAGGAGCCACGGCCATCCAGCACCGAACCAGGCAGCCAGGGCCATGCAAGGGCGGTGGCCAACCAACCAGGAGCTAGCGTCGTGTTTTTTTTGGTAAACGAGGCATCCAGAGCTAGCGACGTTTTTCATCACGTTGATGAGACAGAAGGGTAAAAGGGTCATTTTGAGATCAAATACATCTATTTAGATAATAAAAAGAGATTAAAAGAACCCAAATGTCATATAAAATAAAAAGCAAATGTTTGAAGTGTCATTTTAGAGAAACATATGTTAGGATTCTTATTTTAACGAAACCACTTCTTTCGAGTCCCATTATAGCAATTTTCTCGTTTACCTGGGACCTTCCACACTCAGTGTCATCTACTAATTTTAACATCCCTAGTGTGACCTAGTCTGATTAGCACATGCCATAAGTTTACAGAGATTTGAATATTTTCTTCATAAATAACAAACTGCAGCAAAGGAAGTGGCACTTTCAATGTGTCAATCATTCATTTGGTGAAGATGGTGACTTCTCTGACTTTTGGGTTCCTTATGAAATGCTACATTGATGAAAGGTGTCTATGTCACTTTTCTTTCTAATCAGACAGTTATAGGATCACCCTCCTAATAATTTGTCACTCAAAAAGCCCTGTTTGGATACAATTTTTTTTATTTTGAAAAAAAACGTACTACAGTTTTTCAAAATAATTTGGTTTTGGAAAACAGTGATGCAATTGGATGCAACAAATCTTAGCCCTATTTTTCGAAACTATGGTATTCCAAAAGTAACATGATTTTTTTTAATATTGAAAACTCCATGATATCAGTTCCTATATTTTGTGGAAAAACAATTACTGTATACGTAGCCTGCCATATACAGATACATATACCAGTTCCCATATATAGTGCCCAACCTTCAATCCCTCGACTGCAGTTTTCGTTTTTTCTAACAACAATCTGTTTAGCCAAATTACACAGCATCAAGCAATTAGGACTAAGTAAGTATGAGACCCTTGTGTAACAATTTTTCCACACCCGTCACTATCATCAATTAATTCCAGTCCGGCAGTTTGATTGGTTTTTCACACCTCTGGTTTCTAAAGCTATACTTTCTGGCATTCAGTGTCTTTTGAAAATATGACATCCAAAGGGGCCCTCTTTAAATTTTGACCACTTGATTCATGCTCGCCAATCATGCATGTTGCCAACATGATGCAGGAATACATAACTTATTCAAATAATCCTTCTCGGGCCCATAAATGTTGATGTTGGAATAACCACTTGACCCCTGTGCAGACCATTTCTTCTACACACCTTGCTATAGGACCCATAAATGTCGATGTTCTACTAACTATCATTGCAGGAATGGTCCCATCATATTAATGAAATGTCTACCTCTTTTTGCCACCAAATTATCAGGAGTTTCTTTAAGAACCCCTCTATGTTTGTGAACTGCGTACCACTTTTTGATTCTCCCACGGCTTGGCCACTCTATTATCTTCTAAAGCTCTCACCATATTTTACTCCACAGTTCAAATATAACATCAAGAATATCTCTCTCTGTACAAAGGAAAGTTGTCAACAGTCTTCAAAAAATTAGTCAAGGTTGATTCTTGGATCCACACTTAACTAATCTTTCCTTCGTATCCATGTTCACATATCTAATCTCTTAGGCACGCTGTTATATATATGTTTTGTCATACCAGGGAAGGAGTGCTTCGGAATCTTGAATGCCAATGGCGGAGATGCTCAGTTCTGCGGTTATCCAGGAGTCAATTAGCCAAATTATATCTGGTATGGTTCAAAAATATGAGAGAGAGGAAATAGTTGGAATGAGAAACATAGAAAGGCTAGAGATGGCACATATAAGGCTGGAAGCTGCTCTTGAGACTTCTAGTAAGTGGGAGATCACTGATACATCCATGTTGCGTTGGCAAAAGAAGCTGAAGCGTGCTGCACAAGAGTGTGATGAGAAACTGCACAAATGTAAGCAGAGAATCCTCGAGGCAGAACGTATGGAACAGGAGGTAAGGAATTCCTCCATACCTAGACGGATTGGACATGCTACCAAGTCATTTGTTTTCTCCATCTTTAACCGCAACAATGATGAGTTGAACCCATATGTTGTTAAACGATTTGAGTGGTATGCAGATGGTGCTAGTGAATTCCTGAGATTCATAGAACTCGGCGGCACACCACTTTGTCATGTCATGCCCTTTGGCTCCCTTATCAAGAATCTTCTTGCAGGCAAGAAACTTCACCATAAAATTGTTCGAGGAAGCCAACAGCCTTTGTGTCAACTATGGATGATCCCCTTTAGTACTGCCGAGCAAGGAACAGAGGTTGCCCTATTTATCAAGAAAGATGGTACAGAAGAAGGTAATATCTTTTTTAGTATGATAATACAGCTTTCAGAGAGTACAGACATAGTTGGGATCGCAGTTAGGAGTTTGCAATTGTTTGCCCCTCATGTCAAATTTATAGTTGAAAATATTACCAACGAACTTACTCAACTACATACTCAAGACATCTCATGGGCACCATTTGCTTATTCATACCACAGAGAACATTTGTACAGTCTTCATGACATTGCTTCTCAATGGTTTCGCCCAAACCCATTATGTTGCAAGCAGCAACAGCGACAGCATGAGGTTCCACATTTTAGCAACCTAAACATGGCAGGATTATCAGATGTTTCGCTAGAGCCAATAATTGAATTTAATTTGCAGTGGCAAGTCTCACATTCAGTTTACAGCAAGCGAACGGCCTCTCTGTCTGAAAGCACATTATCGCTGCAAAAATCTCCATATCTGAAAGCTGGAATTGCTTTTGCGCCCCATGGCTCTTCTGAAGACATGCTACAAGTAAATAAAAGTTCTGAAACAGTAGAGCTAGTTGGCGGTCAGCAACATGTCTTGCATACAGACATCTCCTTGGAGCAACTGGAAGAGATTATGCTAGCAAAGGCCATAGATTACTTCTGCCTCAATGATGAAGCGTCCGTATACCAAATGATTTGGAGGTCTAAACATGGGGCTGCACGGATTCATGTTGAGAAGCCAAGCATAAACACACGGAGAACAAGCATGAGACCACAGAGAGGTTCTGGGGGGCCTTCAAATAGAAAGCTGTTTCGAGGACAGGACCAGAAGGTTGGGAACTTTCTAGGTGTGCTCACTCATGTCCTCGACTTATGGGGTGCCGATGTGCCCATCCGGCTGCAAAAATCTCTCATGGACTGGATGCAAAAACAAAAAGAAACTCAGTTAGCAGAAAGGAAAGCAAAATCCGTGCGAAAAATATAAGCATAGATATCCTCCAGGTAGTCTAATAGTATTAAACGCTCCAAATGTAAAGGCAAGTGAGCGAAGCTATGAATAACATAAAAATCTTAATTTTACATTCTAATAGTCTTTATTGTTTATGTCTTTGTAAGGAAGTGGTGAAGTACGTATGTGATATTGTTTGTATCTCTAGGTATCTCATAATCTAAGATATTCTGGCAATTACTCTATAACTGTGAAATTTAATGAAGTGGATTTAGGAGAAGGAGATAATAGTTAACTTTGTGCACTGCATCTGTCTTTATTGTTTTTGTTATCATTTGGTTTCCTTTTTCTTCGCGGCTCGTGGATGCTGCAGCTGTTATGCTTTGAGGCTCCCTTACCCTTCTACCACAATATTGTATACTGCACTACATAAATAATTTTTTCGAAACTAAGATATTACAAAAAATAATGTGTTTTTGAAATTTTAGAAAATCCATATCCTGGCCAAGGGAGATGTAGGGTAGTCCTTTTTCCAAACAAAAATCTGTTTTGCCAAATTACACTGCATCAAGCAACTACGACTGGGTGAGCATTATACCCTTGTGGAGACCAATTTTTCAACATCCCTCACTGTCATCAATTAATTGCTCGGCTGCAGTTTGATTTAACAATCCTAGTGTGTGACCTTTTTCTCCAAGCCATGGTTTTTCGCACCTTTGGTTTCTAAAACTACAGTTTCCAGCTATCATTGTATTTTGAAACTATGACATCCAACGAGGTCCTCTTCAAGTTTTGACCACTTGATTCATGCTAGCCAATTATATTATCAAATCAACTGACCATACTCTCGAATTCTACCCCTGACACAACACAATTTCTTCCACAGCCATTGCTATCGGGTAAACATTCTTTACCCTGGAACTTGCACACTCCTCACTGTCAATGATTAATCCCTGGCCGGCAGTTTGATTGAATTTTAACGTCCCTTGTGTGACCTATAGTCCGACTAGCACATGCCATAAGATCACAGAGATTTGTATATTTGCTTCGTCAACAACAAATTGTCAGAGGGTTCATGACCCACAAGAGAAATCAGACTCGAGGGGCCTGACTCCGCAGCCACAAGCCCCCCCTCCCTTGCCGCCGGGCTTCCTCGCCGGCGGTGGCGGCCAGCGGGGAGGGCTCAACAAGGCTCCTCCCCGTGCGCTCCCTCGTCTCCGTTTCTCCCCGTGCATCTCTGTTGGCGTTTCTTAGCGTGTGCAGCCAAATCCGCAAGCGCACGGAAATCACCGTTATAGCACTTCACCCGGTGAGTAATCGGGTATCGTATTTCTTTCACGAAGAACGGCTTGTGAGTTAATTCTAAACAGAGGTCGCCCAGAGATGGAGTAGGATAGCTTAGGTAATGAGGTTTTCTAGGGTAATGGGCCTAGGAGATGGCTAAACTCGTTGCTAAACTTCTTACTTCGGGCACCGGATCGCACCTGGTCTGCCAAGTGATGCCAGCCTGTAGCCCTACACCGTAGCCGGACGTGGGGATTACAAGGGACGGACAGGGCTGTCACCACCTGCCGCCTACCACCTCAACCGTGGACTACGAGGTAAACGAAGGTAGGTCCTAGCCTAGACACCACGTCTATGCCAGTTGCTACAACTCTAGCGATGGCCAGGAGCTCCCGTCTCTATCGGGGTCCTCTTACTAGAGCTTCCGTCACGGGACGAACGACGAACCCGCAAGAAGATAACAAGCAAGAATAACTTACTCAAAGGTATTACCGAAAGATAAACACGATGTCTTACTTCAAGTAGCAAGACGCCATAGAGGTACAAGCGAGGAGGAGCCGACAAGTCCGGCACTCCGCCCGTGGAAGACTAACTTCCCGAGAGCTCTCTTGGAGAGATGCTCTACTCTTGCTCCTCTCTCACTCCTTACTTCTATTCTAGCTAGGCTAGGTAGAGTGGCTCTACTCTCTCTATTGTACACTTGTAGAGTGGAGGTATGATGAAGAGTGAGACTAAAAATGAAGAATGAATTGTTTTTAAGGGGGGAGGCTTGCCCATGCTTATATAGGAGTGAGATGGTCGGTTTCCGCAGGGTAATTGTCGAAAACACCCCCGAACCGACCATCAGAGGCGGCAAACAAACCGACGGACCAAAGCTGGGCCCGGGCCGTGCTCAGCTGGGCGCGCTCGCGCTTCAGGCGCGGCCGCGCCTGGCTGGGCCCCGCCGGCCTTTAGCTTTGGTCGGTTGCCTCCTTGTTGGGCCCCTGTTTGGCCCATGCTGGTGATTCTGGTTGGGCCGGCCTCGAAATTGGATTTCCCTTCTTTTTCTCTTGTTTTGCTTGGACCAAAATAAAAGATGTTTTTACCCAAGTGTTTTTCTTCATGTCTTGGTCTATTTTAGGTGTATTTCAGGCATGTCCTGCAAAACAAAGAATCTGCACCACACTGTGGAAATAGTTAGAGTAGAGGCCTATTCTAGGTGAATTTTAGTGTTGCCTAGACTAAAGTTGGCGGGGTTAGAAATGAGTTTATGTACCGCCAACAACTCCCCCACACTTAGCTCTTTGCTCGTCCTCGAGTAAAGGATGAAGAACTAGGTGGTTGTATTCTCCCAAGAGTTGACCTGCATATAGATTATTCCGAGCTTTTCCTGCATTTGTGAACATTCATGGTGGCTACCAAGTCATCTTACTGCTATTGAAGGAGGAATAGTTTGAAATCAAGTCAACTCACACTACCCATGCTTTGAGACTCGGGGTTTTTAGAATTTTCACAAAAGTTAGCCTTAGCTCCTCATGTGATACTCTCAAGTTGCTCTTTTTCAGGTGGCTAGTCCTATCCAGGTGTTCTTGATCATCCTACCACTACAGGCTGATATATGGAGTTTTGGGTATGGATGATGAACAGGTTCCAATATCAAGCCAGCTGGATGTCTTGAAGAGAAGGCCATATCACTAGATGATGCAAGTGCAAGTGTAGAAAATATTTGTGGACTCCTGATCATGTTTCTCTCTCTATGAAGGAATGTGCAAGAAAGTATGGACTCAAAGAACAACTCTAAAACTTGCTTTGTTTCTTTTTTTTCTTTTGCTGCTCTCTCTCTTTTTTTTTCTTTCTTTTTTTTTCTTCTCTATCTCAAGACCGTGGAGAAAAAATACTCTTCCTTATTCATGAACTATGCTTCTTTTTGTAGGGATTTTCTAATAACAGTCCATACCTTTCTTGAATGAATGATGGAGAGAGTGAGATGCATGACTTGATGGCGGAGTATTTTGGTGGAAGAGGGAGAAAATGTGGAATAAATGTGCTCAATTCCCGGTGTAAGAATTTGAGCGGTTTTTTTGGGTGGAATGGTGGATGAAATGAGTGCGCGACTTTCACCGTGAGAGTCGGCATAATTATTTGGCGGGCGAATCTTTGTGCGCGGCTCTCAATGTGAGAGTCAGCATATTTATTTGGTGGTGAATGCAATGATCTTGGGGATAAGGCCATCTCTAGCAAGAATCTCAAGACTTGACATTGATATTAGTGGCTAACGGTTTTGTAAGTGTAAGCGTAGATATTTGGCTCTGTAGGACATAGTACTTATCACACAAGGAGCAATTGCTAAAAAAAAAGTTTTGAATTTTTGCATAAAAATACCCAAGTCCATTGCACGAGTTGGTAAGTCTCATATCATTCTACTATATCTCACCTGCCAATAACTTAGATAAAACATGGGGTCCCTATTGCACAGGTTGTTCACACAATCAAGATAGCAAGGAATAAAAAGTATGCAACTCGTTCTCGATTGGTGAAAATAGGAGATGGAGTTTGCAGCAATTTTAGTTTTATTTATTTTATTTTCAGCAATAAAAGAGAATTAGCGAGGAGTGAGAGGGCACGCAAACTTGTGTTTTTGTCGTGTCAAAAAAATCTTTGCGCGTCAAGGAGCGAGGTGCCTCCCCCACACTTGTTTTTGTACCTGTCTTTTTTTTTAAAATGCACACAAAAACAAGTGGAGACAAGACACAATACATATATATAATAAATATTTCATTGATAAACCAAATTTGATACAAGAGGCACACTTTAGGGAATTTAAAATTTGAAAGGGAAATGATCAAAAGGGAAAGAGCTTGCGTGTCTAGATACTAGAGACGAGGTTCCTCGAGGGCGTGCATGACTCCGTGCTTACGAGCCATTTCTTTCAACTCCTCAAACATTTCTACATGGTATGAGTTGATTTCGTCCCGGAGTTGGACCTCATAAGTTCGCCCTTCGCCGGCCTTCCCTAAGGTGGCGAATGTAACTAGAGATTTCCTTAATTTTCCCGTTCAACTCGCTCTAGTAGGTTCTTTCTTTTTCGAAGGATCTTCTCCAAAGATGCCGTCGAGCTGCCCTTGAATAGGTGGGTCACAAATGAGGCGAGGACACATGGGTAGCGACCCCGGATTTACTAAACAACCCTTTCCCTTGCCTTCCATTTGGCGGATTCGTTCCTCCTACGGTGTAGGAGAAACTTGGGGCCTTGAAAGACGAAGATCCGACTGGCGCGGCTTTGCAGCGCTTGCTTGGGTAGGCATCGCCACCCTTGCTGCCCTTCAATGGAGTTGCAATGGCAATCTTTGGGGTTTCTTCATTCTTCCTCTCTAGGAACTTTCTAGCGAAGGAGAGAGCTTTCTCCCTGTTGAACCCGGTATTGGTAGGGATTAAGGCCATGGTTAAGACTAGAAATGCTGCTTTGGAAAGTGAGAGAGAGAGGTAGAAGACAAGGTTTATCTTGGTGTGAAAAGAATAAGAGGAGGAGGGTGGTATTTATAGGAGAGAATGAGCCATCCCGCATCTCTTGCACATCGAGATCAGAATCACCATGATCATCGACATCGGCCACAAAGGAAAGAGATGGGAGAAAATCGGGCACCGAGGGCGCCGGGCCCGCGCGCGCTCGCGCTGGCGCGGCCGCGCGCCGGGCGCCGCTCGGGCCTGGTTTTCTTCCATCTCAGGCTGATGCTGTTTGATTCTCGAATTTGTTGGTGATTTTGATTCTACTGGCGCGAAAATTTGATTTTGATTGAAAATCTAGAAGATTTTTGATATTTTGGACATATAAAAATATTTTTGTGTGGGAAAAATCCTAGAAAAATTAGAGAGAAACTACAGGGTTCCCACACAAAATATTCATAATAAAATATATTTTTTTTAAAATAGACACAAGAAAGATAGAATAAATGAAAGTCATGCCTTGAATTAAATCAAGGAATTATCTCGCATGACTAAATCTATTCTATCAATTTCTTGGTCTAACCTTGCACGATAAGAAGGCTCAAGGAAAGGTTTTAAGCGGTGGCCATTTACCTTTGAGATGTTGCCGTTGTCGTCCTGGATCGTGATTGTGCCATGAAACGATGTGTCGACGACGGTATATGGCCCCTTCCACTTGCTTCTAAGCTTTCCTTCACCGAATAATTTCACCTTGGAGATGAATAGTAGGACCTTGTCGCCCTGCCGAAACTCCTTGGGCTTTATCCGGTTATCGTGCTACCTCTTCGTTCGCTCTTTGTAGAGCTTGGCACTGTGGTACGCCTTCTCTCGCCATTCCTCAAGCTCAGAGATCTGCCTCTGGCGGTTTCTTCCGGCTAGCTTGAGGTCCATGTTCCGGCTTTTAATTGCCCGAGGGCTCGATGTTGAGTTCTACGGCAAATGGCAACTCTTTCCATACACAAGCTGGAACGGTGACATGCCAATGGGGTTTTGTAAGCAGTCCTGTATGCCCAGAGTGCATCGGGAAGCTTACTTTTCCATCCTTTCCCCATGTCATCGACTGTCTTCTGTAGGATGTTCTTGATCTGCTTGTTCGAGGTCTCAGCTTGGCCACTAGTTTGTGGGTGGTATGGTGTGGCGATGTTGTGCTTGGCCCCCAGCTCTCTTAGGAATGCTCTAAAGGTTCGATCAACGAAATGTGATCCTCCATCGCTTATCACCATGCGTGGTGTACCAAAGCGAGGGAAGATTATTTCGTGGAACATCCTTCGGGCATGCTTCACGTCAGCTGCTCGGCATGGCATGGCCTCCACCCACTTGGAGACGTAGTCAACAGCAACGAGGATGTACTCGCAGTCTTGGGACTTCTGGAAGGGCCCCATGAAGTCAATGCCCCACACATCAAATATTTCTATTTGAAGGTTGAAGTGGAGGGGCATTGCATTGCGAGCTGTGATGCCACCCTGGAATTGGCACTTCCGACACCTCCGAATAAATTCTTTGGTGTCGGATACATCGTTGGCCGAAGAATCCGCACCGCCAAATTTTTGCTTGAGTGCGAGAATACTCCATAATGGCCTCCGTATGGTGCCGAATGACAGCTTTCAATGATCTCGCATCCCTTCGCTGTCGGCACACATCTTCTTAGTATGCCGTCTCGAGCACACTCGGTACAGTGCACGGGTCATCCCATAAATGACGACGGCTCTCAACCTCCGCTTTTTCCCCGCTTTCTCCGTGTGGTACATGTCCCGCAACCATGTAATTCACAATGTTTGCATACCGGGGTTGGAGTCCGTCACGCCAATAGCATGTCGTCGCGAAGGAAGTCATTGATGGGCGAGATCCCGCATGTTAGTGACTTGCAAACGCGACAAATGATCTGCTACGGTATTCTCTACTCCTTTCTTATCTTTTATTTCTAGATCGAACTCTTGGAGCAAAAGAATCCAGTGGATCAAGCGTGGTTTCGCGTCTTTCTTAGTGAGCAAGAATTTCAAGGCAGCGTGATCTGTGTAAATGATCACTTTCGCGCCCACTAAGTAAGACCGAAACTTGTCGATAGCGAATACTACAAAGAAGAAGCTCTTTTTCTATTGTGGCATAATTGAGCTGAGCTCCGTTAACGTCTTGCCGGCATAAGCTATCGCGTGATGCTTTTTATCTTTGGTTTGGCCTAAGACCGCACCAACAAAGCATAATCGCTTGCATCACACATGATCTCAAAAGGTAGAGACCAATCGGGAGGTTGGATGATAGGTGCGAGAGATGAGTGCTTGCTTGAGAGTGTTAAATGCTTTCAAGAACTCATCGGTAAACTCAAAAGGAGCATCTTTAGCTAATAGGTTCGTGAGGGTCTAGAGATTTGCGAAAAATCTTTGATAAATCTTCTTTAGAACCCCGCATGACCTAAGAAGCTACGGATTCCTTTTACGTTTACCGGGGGAGGTAGTTGCTCGATAACCTCTATCTTAGCCTTATCTACCTCGATTCCCCTCTCGGACACTAAGTGCCCCAGGACAATGCCCTCTCGGACCATGAAATGGCACTTTTCCCAATTAAGTACCAAATCTTTGTCCCGACACCTTTGCAAGACCCCCGTCTAAGTTGTTCGACAATGATCAAAAGTTTTCCCATAGACGGTGAAATCGTCCATGAAAACTTCCATGATTTCTTCGATCATGTCCGAAAAGATAGACATCATGCACCGTTGAAATGACGCTGGTGCGTTACACAACCCGAACGACATCCTACGGTACGCGTACGTTCCGTAGGGGCATGTGAAGGTCATTTTGCTTTGATCATCCGGATGGATGGGGATCGATGATATCCCGAATACCCATCAAGGAAACAAAAGAAGGAGTGTTTCGCTAACCGTTCCAACATTTCATCAATGAAGGGGAGCGGAAAGTGATCCTTCTTTGTTGCCTTGTTAAGTTTTCAGTAATCAATGCACATTCGTCATCCGGTGACAGTTCGTTGAGGTATGAGTTAGTTTTTAGCATTCTCAATGACTGTCATTCCTCCCTTTTTGGGAACCACTTGGACTGGGCTAACCCAATCACTGTGTGGTACGGGATAGATTATCCCGGCGTGAAAAAGTTTCAGGACTTCCTTTTTCACGACTTCCCGCATCGCATTGTTCAGCCTACGCTGAGGTTCCTGTGAAGGTATACTAGATGGCTCTATGGGAATGCGATGGGTACATAGCGTTGGACTTATCCCCTTAAGATCATCTAGGCAATACCCGAAGACTAACTTATGTTTTTCTAGGATGGCAAGTTGGTCACTTATGATGACAGGAGTTTGGGTATCGCCGTTCAGGAAAACATAACGTAAGCCTTTGCGTAAGGGCTTAAGTTCAACTGGAGGTCTAGGCGGTTTCTCCCCTATAGGAAGATCAACTTGTCTCCCCGAACTCGTCTTTTCTTCTACAAAGAATTCGGCATCTTTGTCTAAAGACGACTCGAGTGACTCAAACATGTCAACCGCTAGAACCTCTAAGGGCATACTAGGAGGAGGTTCGGTCACCGAGTTCCCCGGCTCTAGTGACTTGAATCGGGAACGTTTCTCTCCCTAGTTTCATGTTTATTTCCCGTTTTTGACGGATTGTCAAAGAGTGTTTCCGAGGGGATGCCCGATAAGTATGTCGAATTCCTGGATGTCAAAGACAATGAAGTCCAGGGCCATTTCGACATCTCCAAGGTGGAGTGTCACGTTATGTACAACCCCTAGTCCTTCTTTAACGGAATCCGGTGTTCTTAAGGACCGTGTTGTTGGGGTAAATGATGTTACTCCTAGACATGTAAATGCATAGGAGTAGGACATTATATTCGCCCCAACGATAGGATTGTACAAAACATCCACCCATTCCCGCTGGATTTTGCAGCGGCGGGTAGAAGATGGAGCGTGAATCTGAATTACTTCAGACGTGAGCTCACCTTCTGCCAACCATTCCGAGCTCATAACAGAAGTTAATTCTCTAACGGACTCCTTGAGGAAAAATTCATCGAGGGGTTCGCTAGGAGCGACGGGAATTGGTGGTTTTGCGCGACACTCATATTTCGAGGTATTTCCTAAATTTTTGAAAAGCTCATCCTCGAAAGCCGAAAGATCCATGGGTTCTTCCGTCTTGGGTTCCGTTCGAGAGAGGGTCTCTATGGATTGGGAAGGTTCGGCGATGCCGAAGAGACATCCTCTTTTATTGGCTCGGGTTCTACACGGATGGGTTCTCGGGGAGGAGCATTCTCTTGGATGCGATCCAAGAGAGCTTGCCCCTCTTCGGTGGTTTTGTGCTGGAACGACCCTCCGGCAGCTACATCGAGTAATAGGGCAGAATTTCTATCTAATCCTAACCAAAAGTGTTGTAAGAGTACATGGTTAGGAATAGACAGGTCTGGGCCTGATCGTGTTAGGATCAAAAAGCGTTCCCAGGCTGCACCTATGGTTTCATTCTCTTTTTGTTGGAAGTTGAGCACCTCCTGTCGTAGAGAAGCGACACGAGAAATAGGGTAGAATGTGAAGCAAAAATTCTTACGCAATTCTTCCCAATCTCCGTTTACTTTCCCTATGTTTTGGGTGTACCATTGTTTCGCCTTTTCATGGAGAGAAAAGGGAAACAATTTCCACCGCAATGTATCTTGTGACATGCCTGCAATGGTCAGGCACGCACAGAGTTGCTCAAACTCCCATAGGTGATCATATGGGTTTTCATATTCCAAGCCTGAGAAGGCTTGGTCCCGAACCATGGCTATAAAGCCGGGCGGAGCTCATACTCGGAAGCCGTGATAGGCTTCGAGGATTGGGGTGTTTGAATGAGCTCGCCCTTCGAGCGGATAGGTTGTAAATGGTTGGTTGCTCCATCAATATTTTTGTTTTCTAAAATAAAACAAAAGAAGTGGAGCAAAGGTAGGTCAAGCTACAGTAGCAATCTAGGTTCAGAGCTAACTGCGACAACCGATCCCCGGCAACGGCGCCAGAAATGCTTGTTGGCATTTCTTAGCGTGTGCAGCCAAATCCGCAAGCGCACGGAAATCACCGTTATAGCACTTCACCCGGTGAGTAATCGGGTATCGTATTTCTTTCACGAAGAACGGCTTGTGAGTTAATTCTAAACGAGGTCGCCCGTAGATGGAGTAGGATAGCTTAGGTAATGAGGTTTTCTAAGGTAATGGGCCTAGGAGATGGCTAAACTCGTTGCTAAACTTCTTACTTCGGGCACCGAGATCGCACCCGGTCCGCGAAGTGATGCCGGCACGTAGCTCTACGCCGTAGCCGGACGTGGGGGATTACAAGGGACGGACAGGCTGTCACCACTCCGCCGCCTACCACCTCAACCGTGGACTACGAGGCAAACGAAGGTAGGTCCTAGCCTAGACACCACGTCTATGCTAGTTGCTACAACTCTAGCGGTGGCCGGGAGCTCCCGTCTCTATCGTGGGTCCTCTTACTAGAGCTTCCGTCACGGGGATGAACGACGAACCCGCAAGAAGATAACAAGCAAGAATAACTTACTCAAAGGTATTACTTGAAAGATAAACACGATGTCTTACTTCAAGTAGCAAGACGCCGTAGAGGTACAAGCGAGGAGGAGCCGACAAGTCCGGCACTCCGCCCCGTGGAAGACTAACTTCCCGAGAGCTCTCTTGGAGAGATGCTCTACTCTTGCTCCTCTCTCACTCCTTACTTCTATTCTAGCTAGGCTAGGTAGAGTGGCTCTACTCTCTCTATTGTACACTTGTAGAGTGGAGGTATGGTGAAGAGTGAGACTAAAAATGAAGAATGAATTGTTTTTAAGGGGGGAGGCTTGCCCATGCTTATATAGGAGTGAGATGGTCGGTTTCCGCAGTGGCAATTGTCGAAAACACCCCGAACCGACCATCGAGGCGGCAAACAAACCGACCGACCAAAGCCGGGCCCGGCCATGCTCGGCTGGGCGCTCGCGCCGAGCGCGGCCGCACCTGGCTGGGCCCCGCCGGCCTTCCGCTTTGGTCGGTTGCCTCCTTGTTGGGCCCCTGTTCGGCCCATGCTGGTGATTCTGGTTGGGCCGGCCTCGAAATTGGATTTCCCTTCTTTTTCTCTTGTTTTGCTTGGACCAAAACAAAAGATGTTTTCACCCAAGTGTTTTTCTTCATGTCTTGGTCTATTTTAGGTGTATTTCAGGCATGTCCTGCAAAACAAAGAATCTGCACCACACTGTGGAAATAGTTAGAGTAGAGGCCTATTCTAGGTGAATTTTAGTGTTGCCTAGACTAAAGTTGGCGGGGTTAGAAATGAGTTTATGTACCGCCAATAAGTACGCCAACAATCTCCTCCGCCCTCCCCGATCCCCCTTCTCCGGTACCGCGGCCCC